>JAGFBR010000819.1:0-340929 GCA_019925795.1 Dendrobium chrysotoxum
TTGTAATAAGATGTAACGAATTGGTCAATTATGAGAAAAAATAATTAAATGTGTAAAATGACAAAAGAAGGTACATGGCTGATTACAGGAGAGGCCTAATTGTTCATTTCTATTATACATCAGCATGAGAGAAGTCATTCATGATAGATAAGGTCTTTACAAATGCACACATGATTATAGAATTATTATAATTAGACCTTGACTTTTACTATTATAGCAAAAGAATTTGTGAATAAAATTAGGTTTAATACATTTTGCAAGCCTAAAATTTTTCAAAGGAGAAGTCATTAATGAGTTAAAATTACATGTTTCAGGATCACAAGCTTAGAAGATAATCTCTATTAGTGATTTTAGTGAATGGTTTATTGGCTTGAATTAAACTATTACCAAGGTTTCAAGGTTAGGTGTAGCAATGATGCAATAATTTTCAAACTATTTGTAAAAAGAGAAGGTTTTTTGGGTTTCTGATGTTACTAAATAAACTTGATCAAGTTCGTGTTCAAATCTTAAGCAGAGAAAATCTACCATATCTAAATGAAGTTTCTCAATAATATGAGCATGAGAAGGAAGAAGGATGATAATACATCTGCCATGACAATCGTTGAATCCCAAGGTAAATGACTTGTTGTCAGTAATTTCATCAAACAAGGATAAAAATCTTCTCCCAAAGGTGAATGATGCAACATCAAGAAAAATGGGCACGTCAAAGAAAAATATTGGAAACTCCATGGAAAGCCCCAAAGCTATTGTGAAAATAAATAAGATCACTTAAAAGGGCATGTTTATCTTGTGGATTAGAAGGGATTAACTCAGGAGAAATTTACAAATTCAATAATTTTCTCAACTCCGTAGCTGAATCATCTAGGTCATGCTCTCTAGTTCAAAATGGTCCGATTTCTAATTCTTATATTTTTTAATACCTCAAATAGTTCCTTCACACCTAAATCATAGATTTGAGAGCCATCGATCACATGACAAACTTTGCCAATATTTTCTAAACCTATAAACTCTACCTCAATAATAAGAAAATAAGTAAATGGTTTCCTAACAACTCTTGCTGTTCAAGTGAATATTCCTGTTTCTCTCATGTTTACCCTTAACAATGTACTATATATTCCTCACATTGCAGTAAATTTTCTATCAAACCATAAAATCACTAAAGAACACAGTTGCAAAGTATCTTTTTTTACTGATCATTATGTATTGCAAGACCTCATTATGGCAAAGACGATTGACTAAACTACAAAAAAGGATGAGCTATTCTCCTTGAAGGCAAAAATCACTTGTCATGTTTCTTCATCTCCGTTCTTAATATAGAAATCATTTGAGATTATTTTTATAAGTTATGGCATCACTCTTTCAAAATATTATAGTGTATACTTTCTTATTTTTTTGTGAAGATTTTTATTGAATACTTGTGAATTTCAAAACATCATATTCTTTCTCTGAAAGTGATTCTACATCTTTTACTCCTTTTATGTTAATTCACTTTAATATATGGGGATCCTCAAGAATCTTTAAAGATTTTTTTTTTCAGTTATAGGATTTGCCACTTTTACTGATGATTGCACTCTATAACATATGTATAATTTATCAAATAAAAATTTGATATCAGCTTTATCATATCTACCTTTATTGCTATAGTAAATATGAATTTAAAGTTGACCTCAAAATATTTCACACAGATTATAATCATAATTAATTTAATCAAACTTTATCTTCTTTCTTTAATAAAAATTATATCATTCACCATTCTTCCCATACTTAATCTCCCAACAAAATGGGGTGTCAGAAAAGAAAATCATCACATCTTAGAAATCACCACGACTCTACTTTTCCAAAACCAAATTTCAAAAATATTTCGGGGAGTAGTCTTAATTGCCACATACCTAATCGATCAAATACTCTCGAGAGTAATTAGCTTCCAAAGTTCCCTCAAACTACCTTGTTGAATTCTTTCCTGTAAACGTCTTAAAAATTCTTTCAAAAATATTTGGGTGCATTACTTGTGTCTGCATCCACAAACATCGAGATAAGCTTGATTCTAGACTATTCAAATGTGTTATTTTAGAGTATTCCTCCACTTTAAATAGGTATAAATTTATTATCGAACTACCAAGGAATTCGCTACTTCAAAAAGTGTCACCTTTGATGAAAATTAAAATTATTTCTATCAAATATATCTTTATGGAGAACAACCAACTAGAAGATAAGTTTGATAAAATCACTCTCTTCTATCTTAAAATTCCAAATATACAAACTCTAATCATTGTATCCCTTTATGTTTATACAAGAAATAATAAGCACAGTCAAAGTTTCTAGCAATCCTAAGACTCAGAATCGTCATAAGGTAATAATGATCAATCCATCAACAAACATTTTCCTCCCATTTCCTTACACATAAAGCATTACTTATAAACATCAACTCCAACTCCACTATAATACCACAAATCTCATCAAAGGAGCTAAAAAATAAGAATAGGAAGGATGTCATAAGAAAAGAGAGAAATGCTTAAAAAAAATCATGCTTGGGAAGTAGTTGATCTACCAAAAGGGGTAAAAGTTGTGTGATGCAAATGAATCTTTTCAGTAAAATATAAAGCAGATGAAACTCCGGTGCAATACAAAGTAATATTAGTTGTCAAAAGATATACTCAATCCTATGGAATTGACTCTCAAGAAACATTTGCCTTTATTGCAAAAATGAATTCAATTTGCATTTTAGTTTCTCTTGCTTCTAACTTTGGATGGTTCATGCAATAGTATGATGTGAATAATGCTTTCTTATGTGAGGATGTTGAAGAATTTTACATGGATCCTCCATCAGGATTCAACAGTTATTTCATAAAATATAAGGTGTGCAAATTGAGGAAGGCACTTTATTGTCTCAAACAATCGCTAAGAGTATGGCTTGGGTGCTTTACAAAATCCTTGTATTAAATGGGTTACAAATAAAGTTAAGGAGTCATTCCATCTTCATAAAACACTCTACATATATAAAATTTTAATTCTCATTTTATATGTTGATAATATAATTATTATACATGATGAAATTAAAGGAAATGAATCATTTAGGAAAAAACTTGTTGAATAATCCAAATTAAGGAATTGGAAGAATTCAAGTACTTATCGAGTATAGAAATTGCTCAATTAGAATAAGGTATATTTATGTTCAACAAAAATATTTTATGGACCTATTACGAAAAATAAAGATGGTTGATTGTAAGCCATATAAAACTCCAACTTAACCATGCTCGAAAGTAGACACCGATGAAGAAGAAACAAAGTGTACATTGAACAATATCAAATATTAGTTGAAAACTACTATTAACTATCACACTTATGCTCTAATATTACCTTTGCAATAAGTCTCATAAGTCAATTTATTCACAAACTTAAATAATCTCACATTCAAGCTATAATAGTCATAGGTTTGATTCTAATTATAAAGACAGTCACAATTTTCATACATATATATATTTTTTGAAAATATTTATATAAATATAAATTTGATTTATAAAATGCTATGAAATGCTTATTAAAATATTTTAAAGTTATTTTTATATTTGAAAAATATGTTATGACTATTTGGCTAAGAAATAAAGACAAAACCCTTAAATTTCTATAAGATATGTTTTGACCTATAATAGTTAAATAATATTTTAAGAGATTATAAATTCAATTTGCAAATTATTTTCATCATAATATAAATATTATTATGCTCTAATTATAACAATTTTCTCCTAATTTTATTGATAGTGTAGATGTGAAAATAAGAAGTTTCTTATTTATTTGCAATTTGTCATGAAATTGACATATATCGGTACAAGTGAGTTTTATGGGACAATTAGGTATCCTTTTTGCAAATTGATTTCACCAGAGACTTCTAGACATGTTGGCTATTTTATAAATATTTTTTCATAATATTTTGATCCCGAATTTTAAGATATAATATGATTATAAGAATTTTATGCTAAAAATTAAATAATTGACATAATTATATTTATACCCTTAATATATTTTATTATAAAAATCCTATTCGACATAACAGAACTTATCCAATAGCCATTTCATTCATTGTCCTCGAGCCAGAGAAGGAGGAGGGAAATAGGAGAAAAGGAGAGAGGAAGGAGAGAGAAACCTAGAGTTTGAGGGTCATAGAGCTTTTTTTTTTGTCAGTCCAATTGGAAAAATTACTCATTTCAAGATATGCTACTATTATCCTACCTCTGATTTCAGTAATTTTATTTATTTTGTGTTTTCTTAATTTTAATTTGGTCATAACTTCAAAAATTGCGTATCTCAATTTTAAGAAAATTTATTCCGTGCAACTTAGTGTTATAATTATAATCATTCTATACATATTGACATGAATATATTAATTTTTCACGGGGTATTTTTGTATTTTTATGGAAACATCCTAATTTGAGAAATTTAGATAAATATAAAAATTGGATATATAATTGTTAAAATCTCATAATACCTGTGTATGACATGCATATCGGTTATAATTCATCTGTTGTGGTTATACATGTAAAAATGAGTATGCTGATTTTTCTTATGAATATCACTAGTCATGATTATGTACATTTTATATAACTAGACTAATGCAATGAGTTGAATATTGAGTATAATACCACTTGTTTGTTATATTATATATGTTGTGAAATGTATGTATGCAAGAAAAGTTAGCTACTATATGATTTGGGATGACGGAGATATGATACCCTGCGCAGGAGGGTTGACCGACAAGCTTTCCTTTAAATATGAGTTAGTGGTGTGAACTCGATATATGAAGGGAGTTAAAAGGGGAATGTGATATGGTTATGAGTGCTGACGGGATGGGGGTGACAACTCATGTACTATGCTACCTGGCTGTTCCTACTTATATGATATGATATACAGGAAAATACCACATGATATGATATGATTAGCTAGGACTCTTGTCTTGTTTCGTATTGATATATCATCAAAAAATTATCTTGATCGGGCACAAATCTCGAGGGAAAATTAAGTTAGAAACTTCAAAAATTAAATCCGGGATCATCTAAACTCCGCTTTCAACAAACTTATAGTCGAATTGAACATCGAAAATATGAACCCAACGACACCAAATTCGACTCAATCCGAGCCAAATGAGTTCAAATCAAAGACCCGAAGCGCATTTGAAAGGTTCAAACCATAATTTGGATTACCAAACAGTTTTCAAACATGACATGCTTATAGTCAAATCGAGTGGCTCGACGAAAGAATCCAACTAGCCCAAGATTGCTAAATTTTGATATCATTAAGACATTCAAATGCCCAATAAACGGTCCACGATCAAGAGATTCAACATCGACCGTACATTTAAACCTCTCAATTTACCATTGATCTTCCTCCTATTTACTGGCCATGCCACTTTTAGAAAACTATAAATAGACTCCTCATTCTTTATTGAGGGAGAGGAAGAAGGGGCCCCGAAGCAAGGAGGGGAGGAGAGGAAGAGAAATTAGAAATTTCTCTTGCCACCAAGCTCCTCCTCGACCATCTCCTGGCCACCGACCGACACCGTACTTCGGCTCGTCGCCGGATTTCTACTCGATGACGGACTTTCGTCGGACTTCTACCCGACGTCGAACTTCTGCCCGTCACCGGACTTCTGTCCATCCGGACTTTTACTACCCGACGCCGGACTTTCGCTCGTCGCTGGATTTCTACCTGACACCAGATTTCTGCACATCTTCGGACTTCTGCCCATCGCGGACTTTTGCCCTTCGCTGGACTTTCGTCGGACTTCTACCCGACGCGGACTTCCGCCCGTCACCGGATTTCTACCCGACGCAGGACTTCTGCCCGTCGTCAAACTTCTACCCGACGTCGAATTTCACCAGGCCACCAACTGACGTTGGAATTCTTCCTGGCCACCAACTGACGCCGGAATTTTGCCCAACCACCAACTGATGCCGGAATTCGGCCGGCCACCAACTAACGCCGGACTTTCACCTAGCTTCCAGCTATTGGTGGTCTTCCATCGAACAAAGATCTTTCCGACCTCCACTTAATCATCGACCACGGTCATTCCGACCTCCTTCTCCGACTACAGTCCTTTCGACCTTTGTCGCCAGACAAAGGTCTTTCCGACCTTCGTTGCTCGTCGACTGCGATCCTTCCGACCTTCTTTGTCGACGGAGGTCGGAACCTATGGTCCTTCCGACCTCCGTCGCTAGACAACAGTCTTTCCGACCTATGTCGTTTTTCTACTATGATCTTGCCGGCTAAACAAACATGTCTACTGATTCTTCCAATCTCCACCATGTAATGTGCTCGGTATGATGTATATTTGCTACATCAAAACCAAGGCCTTCCCCCCAAGGAAGGGCCTCATTTGTAATTGATTGCAAGTTCTAATGGATTCATTCAAACTGAGCTAGGCCCCGTAGTTTTCCCCTTTTTAGGGTTTTTCATGTAAAAATTTTGGTATCTCTTATGAATACTACAACCCTCTCTTTTTATTTGTATACGTGCTGGATCTTTGTACAAAGCTAGATGCAAAACTTTATATTCTATACCACTGTGAATATTCCAGGACGCAACAAGTATATATGAATATGAGATGCTACTTTATATGATTAATGCAATTGCTATAAGCTTCTGATATAAAATAGTGATATATATAATGATATTCATAGTCATAATTACACTACATATGATGCTTATACATGAGCGACTTAGAGATTTACTTATTCAGCATATACTTAGTTCTTATGATTAACTGGTTGATACATGCATATTATTTTATTCCCTTGTATTGAATACAATTATAGATTTTGTATAATTTGTTAGGTTGTTTGCTTATTCTTCATTATTAACATGTTTCGGAGAAGGGTAAGATTTCAGTAGAGCAAGGTCGTGGTTTGCTATTATTTTGTAAGCATGGATTAAACATCTTTTGTTGAATGTAATTAAAAAGGTCATGATTATTGTATATAGATATTATTGGGATGTAAATAGTTCTGATATATGTATTTATGTGTTGGATGATGACTTTTATTTTATTTTCATATATTGATAGCTTAGTGGCTTTGTGTGGTGAATTTGGATACAATAACAACAACAACAACAACATCAAGCCTTTGTCCCACTACGTGAGGTCGGCTACATGAATCCTTTTTCTCCATTGTGTCTTGTTAAAAGTCAAATTCTCGTTTAAATCTAATAAAGAAAGATCATTTCTAATATTTTCTAATCAAGTCTTTTTAGGTCTACCTCTACCTTTCTTAACATAGTCAAATCTAATACCTCTACTTTCCTAACCTAGTCATCGGAAGGCCGCCGTTTTATGCGACCAAACCATCTAAGGCGACTCTCTCTAATCTTATCTTCCATTGGAGCTACTCCAACCTTTTCATGTATATGCTCATTTCGTATCCTATCTCTAAGGGGAAAGCCACTCATCTACCTGAGCATCCTCATCTCTGCAACATTTAACTTAGTATTATGCTTCTCTTTTAATGGCAAACATTCGGCACCTTATTCTTTTAATGGCAAACATTCGGCACCATAAAGCATTGCAGGTCTCACCACCATCTTATAGAATTTTCCCTGAAGTTTGAGGGGGCACTTTTCTATCACACAACAAGCCCGATGCATTCCTCCACTTCAACCATCCAACTTGAATTCTGCTGATAAAATCCCCATCTATTTCACCATCACTTGAACAATAGATCCAAGGCATCTAAAATGTGTACTCTTACTAATGACTTGATCGCCCAAAGTCACAATCCCTCACTAGGGTGACTTTGGATGATTAAAAAAAAAAGAAATTCCTTCATAATAGATCTTGGACAATCTTTGTATTGTACTCGACCTAATATAACCTATGATGATTTATGAGTTATATTTGGTTGGGTCGTGACAGAATTTATGATAATGGAGCAATGGTTTTGGAGAAAGTGATTTAAGTACAGAGCCATAGATTAATTATGAGATGTTTAGAAATCTGAGTAGTTTTAAGGTGATCTTTTTTCCTTCATCCATACATGCATATGCATTATTTTGAGTTATTGCATATAATTATTCAAGTGTGAGACTATTGTGGTTGTGATTTCATGGATTCCCAAGAACAAGAAATGACTAATGGATAAAATTTCAGTCAAGCATTACTAGCACGGAGTACAATAGCTCTTATGACGTCAGACTTCATGATGCAGTTTGTCAATTTAGTAGCTCAGTTAATGGTAATGCACAAAGTAGGCAAGTTGGCAGTAGAGGGGATGAGGGAGACAAACATCTACATATGTTTCAGAGATTGAAACCACCTCTTTTCAAAGATGCAGTAGAGCCACAGATAGCAGAGGATTGGTTGCTCAGGATATAAATTTTTTTTTTGGAATGTAGTGCTTAGAAAATTGAAATGTGCCATTGCAGTATTTTTATTTGAGGGAGAATTAAAGCGTTGGTGGTTAGGCCAGCAAAGAGAGAAATTTCAGGGTACTTTGAATTTTCTGATCACTTGGAGAAGGTTGTGAGGTTTTTCAGAGTGGTTTGTTCTTCCCTCAGCCAGACAATAGATGCAGGAAGTTTTTATGAGATTGATGCAAGGGAGTAGGTCTGTTATGCAGTATGAGGCCTAGTTTACTGTTTTTGCAAGATATGCCCCATAGTTGGCTAGCATAGTTGAGGAAAAGTATTATCATTTTTTGAGAGGTCTTAGAGATGATCTGAGATATCCCTTAGTTCTTTTGAGGATTAGAGATTTCACAGAGTTAATGGAGAGGGCAAGATTAGTGAAAAATGGTTGATACATATATTTAAATCTTATTATTAACGGGTTCATACATGCATATTATTTTATTCCCTTGCATTGAATACATTTGTAGGTTTTGTATAATTTGCTGTGTTGTTTGCTCATTCTTCATTATTTATATGATTTAGGGAAGGGTAAGGCTTCTGTAGAGTGAGGTTGTGGTTTGCTATTAGAGTTACTCGTTTTATTTATAGATTGATAATTTTATAATCATGGATTAAATGCGTTTGCTTAATGTAATTGGAAAGTCGTGATTATTGATCTAGTTATTTTTGGGATGTAAATAGTTCTGATATATGTATATATGTGTTGGATGATGGATTTTATTTTAATTTCATATATTGATGGCTTAATGGCTGTGTTGTGACTTTGGAGGATAAAAAAAAGAATTTCTTCATAATAGATCTTGGACAATCTCTATATTGTACTCAACCTAATATAACCTATGATGATTATGAGTTGTGTTGGGTTGCGTCGGGACATAATTTATGATAGTAGAGCAATGGTTTTGGAGGAAGTGATTTAAGTACAGAGTCATAGATTAATTATGAGATGGGTAGAAATCTGAGTTGTATAAGGTTGATCTTTTTTCCTTCATCTAATGCATATGCAATATTTTGAGTTATGGCATATAATTATTCAGGTGTGAGATTGTTGTGGTTATGATTTCATGGATTCCCAAGAACAAGAAATGACTAATGGACAAAATTCAGTCATGCATTACTAGAACGGAGTACAATAGCTCTTATGACGTCAGACTTCATGATGCAGTTTTTCAATTTAGTAGCTCAGTAATGGGTAATGCACAAAGTAAGAAAGCTAGTAGTAGAGGGATGAGGGAGACAAACATCTACATATGTTTCAGAGATTGAAACCACCTCTTTTCAAAGGTGCAGTAGAGCCACAGATAACAGAGGATTGGTTGCTAAGGATAGAAAATTTTTTTTATGGAATGTAGTCTCTAGAAAATTGAAAGGTACCATTGCCAGTATTTGTATGTGAGGGAGAATTAGGGCGATGGTGGTTAGGCCAGCAAAGAGAAAAATTTCAGGGTAGGTTGAATTCTCTGATCACTTGGGAGGAGTTTGTGAGTACTTTCAGATAGTGATTTATTCATCTCTCAGCCAGACAACATATACAGGAAGCTTTTATGAGGTTGATGCAAGGGAGTAGGTCTGTTATGTAGTATGAGACCGAGTTTAATGTTTTGGTTAGACACGCCCCACAGTTGGTTGGTACAGCTGAGAAAAAGTATTATTATTTTTTGAGAGGTCTTAGAGATGATTTGAGACATCCCTTAGTTCTTTTCATGATTTGAGATTTCACAGAGTTAATGGAAAGGGATAGATTAGTGAAAAATGACCTGACAGTATCTCAGCATCGATGGGACATGAGCAGAAAGAGGTTTGGTGGAGAAATGTGTAAGGGTGGTTTCGTTGGAAAGAAGAGTAGGGTTGCCCCGGTGCTCGAGGGTTAGATGGCATCTATTGGCAGTGCACCAATGTTCAAGTTGTGGAAGGAGACATTCAGGGCAGTGTTACTTGATTACTGGGCAGTGTTTTAGATGTGGTCGTTATGGGCATAAGATGGTGAATTGTTCTCATAAGGGATTTGAAGGAAAGTTAGACTTGAGATCAGGGCATTCAAGACAGGCAAAGAGACAATGAACTGTACCATCCAGAGCCTATAATGAAGGTTCTACAAATAGAGGTGGAGGAAGAGCTACAGTGACTAAGCCAAGTGGAAGTCAATGGCACCTGCTACTTCAATTATAATTGTTGCAGTTCAAGTCAGAGTTTATAATCTAACTCAGTAGGAAGCAAGAGAAAAATCTGATGTGGTGACAGGTACAACCCTTATTTCTTAACAACCTTGCAAAATTTTTTTTTGATTATGATATTAGTCATTCATTCATCGTTGAGAAACTCTTTGCTTTATTGGATTTGTCTCCTATTACATTACAAACCAGTTTAATTATTATATTGCCTACTGAGACTGTATGATAGCTAGTCATGCATGTTTGTGTAGTATTGAAATTTCTGCTAGAAAGTTAAGAGTCTGAACTTATAGTATTACCCTTGACTGAATTTGATGTGATATTGGAAATGAACTGGTTGAGTAAATATGGAGTTAATATTGATTGTAGCAAAAGAGAGTGACTTTGCAACTGAGTAGCGAAAAGATTTATTTTCAGGATGTTAGAGGGGTGTTATCATCAACAATATTAGCTTTACAAATTGGTAAGATGTGGAAGAAGGGAAGTTGTTGTATATCTTGCACATGTGACAAACAAGAATAAACCTTCACTTTCATTAGAAGAGGTTCTTATAATAAATGAGTTTTCTGATGTGTTTTCTAAAGAATTAGTGAGTTTATCACCTAATCGAGAAGTGGAGTTTTGTATTGAAGTGTTACCTGGGACATCTACTATAGCTAAGACTCCTTATCGGATGACACCAAAAGAGTTATAAGAGTTGAAAGTCCAATTACAGTAGTTGGTGTATAGGGGCTTTATCAGACCCTGTATGTCACCTTGAGGTGCAGTAGTGTTTGTAAAGAAGGATGATACAATGTAAATGTGTATTGATTATAGAGAGCTAAATAAGGTGACTATCAAGAATAAGTATCTATTGTTTAGAATTGATGATTTATTTGATCAACTGGAAGGAGCGTCTATGTTTTCTAAAATAGATTTATGATCATGATATTATCAATTAAAGGTGAAAGAAGAAGATGTGGTTAAGACATCATTCATATCTTGTTATGGTCATTATGAATTTTTTGTTATGCCTTTTGATTTGACTAATGCATCTACAACTTTTATGGAACTAGTGAATTAAGTGTTTTAAGTCATACTTAGATTAATTTGTGATTGTGTTTATTGATGATAGTAGTGTATTTAAGAACTAAAGAAGTTCATACAAGTCATTTGAGATTATTATTGGAGACATTTAGATAAAATAAGTTATATACTAAATTTTTAAAGTGTAAATTTTGGTTATAAATTGTTTCATTTCTGGGGCATGTAGTAAGTGGAGAAGGGATATATGTAGATCCTCAGAATGTGCAAGCTATTACTAAATGACCGAGACCTACTGATGTATCAGAAATGTGCAGTTTCTTGGGATGGCAGGATATTATCATTTATAAAGGATTTTCTCATATTGCAGTTTCTTTGACTCGACTGACACAGAAAACAATACCATTTGAGTGGACAGTAGAACGTGAACATAATTTTCAGAAGTTAAAGAACTGTTTGGTTTCTGCATCTATATTGATTATATCATTTGGTACTGAAAGATTTCAAGTGTTTAGTGATGCATCATTGAAAGGCTTAGGGTGTGTTTTAATGTAGGATGATAAAGTAATAATATATGCATTCTGACAATTGAAACAACATGAGAAAAACTATCCTACACATGATTTAGAGTTGACATCAATTATTTTTGCACTTAAAATTTAAAGGCACTATCTTTATGGAGTAAGATGTAAAATATATACAGATCATCAAAATTTAAAGTATATTTTTACTCAAAATGAGTTGAACTTGAGGCAGAGAAGATGGTTGGAATTAATCAAAGACTATGATCTAAGTATTCAGTGTCAACCTGAGAAGGCTAATGTTGTTACACATGCTTTGAGTAAGAAGTCTTCAGGAATAGCAAATTGGATGACCACATCTGAAATAACTTTGATTTTTGAGATGGAAAAGTTAGATATGAGTGATGGATCATTATTTGAAATGATTGTTCAAACGACTTTGCAGGAAAGAATTCAATAAGCTTAGAAAGTTGATGTGCAGTATTCAAAACTGATGGACCAAGTCAGATCAGGAAAAAGAGAAGAGTTATAGGTGAATGAAGATGAAATATTGACATATAGAGGTTGACTATGGGTCCCCAATTGTTCAGAGCTTAGAAATAAAATTTTACATGAAGCTCATTATTTTAATTATACTATTCATCCTAGGAGTAGTAAAATGTATCACGAGTTGAAATTAATATTTTGGTGGCCAGGATTAAAGAGAGAAGTAGCTGAGTTTGTGTCTAATTGTGAAGCTTGCTAAATGGTAAAAGTGGAGCATCAGTGACCTGGTGGTTTATTGCAGTTTTTACTAATTCCTGAGTAGAAGTGGGAAGAAATTACTATGGATTATGTTATGGGTTTACCAAAATCAAGACAAGGCCATGATGTTGTGTCGGTAATATTTGGTCGGTTGACAAAGTCATTGCATTTCTTACCTATGAGACAAACCGACCTAGTAGGGCTTAATTATATGTGAAAGAGATTGTCAGATTATATGGTATACCTAAAGTTATTGTATCTGATTGTGATGGAAGTTTTACTTCTAGATTATGGAAGGGAATATAATAATGTTGGGTACTAAATTGAATTTTTGTACAACATTTTACACAAACTGATCGGCAATCTGAGAGGACTTTATAGACATTGGAGGATTTTTTGAGATTGTGTTCTGGATTTTGAGGAAAGTTGGGAAGATCCCATATTCCACTGGTTGAATTTACTTGTAGTAATAGTTTTCTGTTAGACCGGTCTTCCTGACCGGTTTAGCTGGTGGAACAGGCTTCCGCTTATTTGAGGCAGAACAAGTTTCTGCCTGTTTGAGGCGGAATAGACTTCCGTTTGCAAGATGTGTCGCCCCCTTTGGGGGTGGTGCCCAGGGGGATTTTTCAATAGGAGGTTAGGAGGAAAAATTCAAATATGGGGGGTGTTTTTTAAATTTAGTTTGTTTCTAGGTTGATTGGGCTCTAGCCGGCAGCTAGAAATTTGGGAGAGCTGGATCTTCCTCTCCAATTGAAGGTCCATTGTGCTGTTTTTCTTCATATATCTTGTAATAAAAAGAGTATTTGTATGTTCTTCTCCCTATTTTCCTTGGGTTTGTTTTCTGGTTTTGTTGAAATTCAATTTCAGCCAACGAATAATTGTTTTCTACTAGCACTTAATATCAAATTGGTATTAGAGCGGTGTCTTGGGCTGAAATTGAGGCCTTTTCTTTTCAATTTCTGCTGCATTTTTCCCTCCAAAGTGCTGATTTTTGTTGTTTGAAGACCAGAGTTATTATTTTTTGCAGCTTGGAGCCTTGATCTGCGTACCTATTATGGGAAGAAAGGTAGAAGTGTTTGAGGGGGAGATCGAACAATTGAAATCTAAAATTTTGGATCTCTAAACTAAAATTTCAGATTTCAAAAATTAAATTTCAATCATCCATGAGAAGATTGATGAGAAATTTTTTCATCCTGATGGAGATGTTGAAGAAGTTGCTTGATGACCAACCCAAGACGACATCGTCGGAGGCGAGGGAAGCTGTCAGCAGCCAAGGAAGTGGGAAAAATCATAATCCGATAAGGCGAAATGAAGAGTAGGAGGTGGAGATTTTGGAGGGAGAAGAGAGAATGCCTCCCTTAGGGCTATTCTTAGAGAGGAGTCAGGTAGGGTGTATGGGGAGAGACGTGAGGGGGTCGGGCATGAATGAAGGGGTGTTGAATTTGAGAGGAGAGGGACTGATTAGATCGAAGGGGTGCTGAATTTGAAAGGAGAAGGGCTGACTATGATTCAAGGGGTGTTGAATTTGAAATGAGAAGGTGGGATTTTGATGAAAGGTTTGGGTACGAGCGTAGAAGAGATGATTGAGATACTTGGGGGGAACCACCCTTTTAGGGAATGAGAAATTATGGATGAAATAGGGAAAACGAAGGAGATTCGAGGGTGAGGAAGCTGAAGATGACTATTTTTTAGGGAGATGATGCACATGGGTGGATATACAGGGTGGAAAAGTACTTTACCGTCAATAGGTTGATGGAAGAGGGGAGACTGACAGCGGCCAGGATGTGCTTGGAGGGAAAAGCATTGGCATGGTACCAGTGGAGGGATACGAGGCGACCCATACGGATCTGGAGGGAGTTTAAGGATTGCTTGTTAGAATGATTCCAAACCAGCAGTCTTGGCCAGCCGACTGGACCGGCTTTCGAAGATTGTAGTGGAGGGGAACTTAATGAAAGGGCTCAGACCAGGGATTCGGACGACAGTTAGAGTGTTGAGGCTTTGTGATTTGGAAGAGGCTATGGAGCTAGTCCAATTAGTGGAGGATCAAAGGCAACCTTGAGAGAGGGGCTGGAGGCAGTAGCTCGGGAGGTTCGTAGAGGATGATGACAACCTTTTTGACATCCAAGGAGCTGACTCTTGGTATTTTTAGGGAAACCCGAAGGAGAAGGTTGTAGGAGGGAGACCTGGGAAAGATTTCAAAAAGCTCACAGAAATTGAGTTACAGGAAAAGAGGGCGAAGAGACTGTGTTTTAGATTTGAAGAGAGGTATACACCAATGCACAAGTGTAAGGACCGAGCTCTTTAGGTGCTCACCATTTGTGATGAAGTGGAAATTGAGGAAGGAGTCGTCTTTCCACCTTGCGGACAAGGTGGGTCTTTAGGAGGAGGGTATTGCTAGACTGGTCTTTCTGGATTGGTCCAGCCGGTCCTAGACTGGCTCTAGGCGGAACAGGCTTTCGCCTGTTTGAGGCGGAATAGACTTCCGCCCGCAGGATGCATCACCCCCTTTGGGGGTGGGACCCAAGGGGATTTTTCCAAGGGAGTCTAGGAGGAAAAATTCAAATATTGGGGGCTATTTTGGTGTTTGATTTTTATTGTTTGCTTTAAGTTGATTGTTTCCCTAGGGTTAGAGATGTCTTGTTTGCTGCATTTAGTTTGTTTGTAGGTTTATTGGCCTCTAGCCGGTAGTTAGGGATTTGATAGAGCCGGATCTTCCTCTTAAATTGAAGATCGATTGTATCTTGTTATTTTTCTTCATATATCTTGTAATAAAAAGAGTATTTATGTGTTCTTCTCCCTATTTTCCTTGGGTTTGTTTTTTAGATTTTGCTGAAATTCAATTTCAACCAACGAATAATTGTTTTCTACTAGCACTTCCTATTGTTTTCATTCTACTAGCACTTCCTATCATTTTCATTCTAGTATTGGAATGACCCCTTATGAAGTTCTATATGGTCGAAAGTGTAGAACATCTTTATCATGGATAGATGTAGGGGAAAGAATATTATTGGGTCTAGAATTGGTTGATTATGCCACTAACAAAGTCAGACTTATAAGAGATCGATTGAAGGCAACGCAAGATAGATAGAGGAAGTATTATGATTTAAGGCAATATACATTAGAATTCCAGGTGGCTGACTTTGTATTGATTAAAGTTAGTCTATTAAAGGGAGTGAATACATTTGGTAGAGAAGGAAAATCCAGTCCAAGATATATTGGTCAATTTGAAGTAATAGCCATAGTTGGGATGTTAGCTTACAAATTGTTACCGCCAGATCATATATCTGATATTCATAATATGCTTCATGTCCTTCATTAAGCAAATGGGTTACTGATGAAGTACGGAGAGTTCTAGAGGGTGAAGTGCGGTTACTTCCTAATTTGACTTATAAAGAAGAATCTGATCGTATATTGACTTATGATGTGAAACAGTTAAGAAACAAGCAGATCCATATAGTGAAAATTCAGTGGAAGCATAGATCAGAAAGAGAGACGTGAAAAAGAGTATGAGATGAGACCACTTTATCCAAACCTATTTGATTAAAGAACAGATGTGCTGGAATGTCGAGGATGACATTATTTCAGAGATGGGGAGATTGTTATAGCCAAAGGTTCGATTCCGATCATGAAAATAATCACAACTCTCATACATATATATATATATATATATATATATATATATATATATATATATATATATATATATGAAAATATTTATATAAATATAAGTTTGATTGATAAGATGCTTTGAAATGCTTAGTAAAATATATTTTTAATTTATTTTGATATTTGAAAAAAAAATTATGACTAATTGTTTAAGAAACAGAGATAGAAACCTTAAGTTTTTATAAGATATATTTTGAACTACAACAGCCAAATAATATTTCAAGAGTTATTATAAATACAATTTATAAATTGTATTTGTCATAATATAGATATTGTTATGATCTCATTATAAAAAATTTTCTTTAATTTTATGAGTAGTGTAGATATGAAAATTAGATGTTTCTTATTTATTTGCAATTCTTCAAAAAATTGACACATGTCAGTACAAGTAGGTTTTATGAGACCGTTAAGTGTCCATTTTGTCAACCGATTTCACCAAAGCTTTCTATACATGCTGGGCTATTTTATAGACATTTTTTCATAATTTTTGAATCTTTGGATTTGAATATGTAAAATAGTTTATAAGGATTTTATACTGATTATTAAACAATTGACATAATTACATTTATACTCTTAATATATTTTATTAGAAAAATCCTATTCCACTTAACAAAACTTATCAAATAGCCATTTCATTCATTTTCCTTAAGCCAGAGAAAGAGAAGAGAGAAAATAGAAGAAGAGAGGTTTTTGCCAGTCAGCTCAGTTGAGAGAATTGCTCGTCTCATGATAGGCTACCGTTATCTTGTCTCTAATTTCAGAGATTTTGCTTATTGTGTATTTTCTTAATTTTAATTTCATCAGAACTTACAAAAAATTTGATATCTCAATTTTTAACAAAATTTTCACCGTGTACTTTTAATATGTTATAGCTTTAATCATTTTGCATATATTGAAATGAATATATTGAATATTTACTTGGTATTTTTGTATTTTGAGGAAAATGTCCTAATTTGAAATATTTAGATAAATATGAAGACATATTATCGTCCTAAAAAAAGTGTATTATTATGCAATGTAAAATCAAATTTGGAATTAGTCTAATTCTCTCTCAACCCTTCAAAAGAAAATTAAAAAAAAAAAAAAAAAACTTTGTTGTTGCATAGACTTGAAGGGTAGCTGAGGTAGTGGAGATATTTTGAAACACCACATTTAATAGCTGTGACTTGCATTTTTATATTTTTTCTAAGTCATATATAGGTAACATTTTTTCAGATGATTTTTTATTGATATTTTTTCTTTAAAGGTAATATGATAAACATGAACTACATCAATTAGTCTTCTACAACAAGAAGTTGAACTTGGTGAATTATAAACTGATATTTCAAGGTGAAGAAGATAGAAGAGGGATCAATTGTGACTAGTTTTTTAAAGTCAGTGGACAAAATTGGAGACGGGTGATAGTCTGAAACTAACTTGTTCATATGCAAATAGCCGATGATCATTTTGGGCTTTATCTCTATGATTATATCATTCTAGTTGCAGCAGTAAAAACAAGTCCAAAAACTTCTTGTATCATGCTGACTCTAAATTTGTGTACTTGTTTAATTGATGGATTTTCTTCCCTTTGTTGTGCATTTTCTATTCAATTTAAGTTTATTTTTATTTACCTTATCTTCAAAAGATATTACTCCTACCATTCTTTTTATATCATGGGTTTGTCTAGCGTTCATCTTAACATTTTCATTTCAACAAAACTCAAGTTAGACATTAATATTTTTCAACTTTCAAACACTTGAATCTGTACAACATCATCAAACTACTTGTTGTTTTATAAATTTATCTTTATTTATAAATTTATCTTTATGATATCTTTTTATGGCATAATATTATTGACTAAAAAAAATATTCGAACAATTTCACGAAGCAACGCACCTGTCTCCGCTGGCCCCACCTTGCGCGATCTTCCCAAACAACGCAACTCTTCGCTTTTGTAACTTCCTCACACGGCACAAAACTTCATCGAGCCTGCTCTACTCTTCATTTGAACCTTCACTCACCTCTCTATGTTCATTCGCACAATAGTCCTCCGATTGAATCCTCACGAAACGCTAGACCTCCAGCACCTATACACGTGAGCCGAATTGCTCCCGCCTCCTTCGCATCCACACGCCTTAACCAACCCACCTCCACACGCCAAAACCGAGCTGCTCTTCACACGACACGCCCAGTCCACCTCTTCTCGCACAAACACCAGCCCTTCCTGTACCACCGAACCCCAATCCGCAGCACTACGCCTTCACGTCGGACCAATCCCACTCATGACTCCCTCACGATCGAAACCCGCATGTCTGTTTCCCTGTCGCGTGATCAGCCTGTGTGAGTATCTCAAGCAATTTCAAGCAACTAATATATTCCTTTGTCCCCCCTTTCGCGCCTACCACTTTGGTTGAGTAAATACCCATGTGTATATCTTGCAATCTGCATCAACCGTTCAGAACTATGCTTTAAAGCAAAATACTTGCTTCTATTTGTTTCCAGTGCTTAAATTGCCAATCCATCCTTAAGTCACTTCTTATTATCTAAAGCGAAATAACAAGTTATTGGAGTTTTGATATATTGTGGCTAAGATAGTAATACTAACTATCATTTTTCTTTGTTAATGGAAGATTATTCTAACAAATCTCTACATAATTAAATATGAAATTTCTGGAATTGAAAGGCAACAGGTATTTCAAATTTGAAGACTTGCACTGTGATTTTTAATCCGGGCAGATGGTTTTAAAATTGAAGACTTGCGCCATTGATTTTTAATCCGGGCAAATGAATTTGATAAATGGAAGACCCTGTGCCATCGATCTTCGATCCGGGCAAGAAGAAATAATGGTAAGTGTCGTCCTGACCTCCCCATGAGGGGAGGGGACGTCGAGAGGCTGCCGAAATCGTTCCAGAAATTCATTTGAGAACTATTGTAGTTTTAATTAATTAATTCAATTAATTAACGCATGAATCATTAATTTGAATTAATTGGTTACTTCAATTTTAACTAATTAATTGAAAATTAATTAATTGATATGATGATTTAGTTGAAATTAATTAATTAAAATTTGTTGATTAAAATAATTAGTTAATTAAAATTAACTAATTAAAATGATTAATTAATTAAAAGTAATTAATTGAAATTAAATAATCAATTGAAATTAATTAATTGAAAAATAATTGATTAACTGAAAATTACTTGAACTCAATTAATTAATTGAAAAACTTGAGAGCAGTCAATTTATTGAAATCTGAGAGCATTTTAAATCCGAGAGTTTTAAAATTTGATAGCATTTAAATTTAATTTGATTAATTGGTTAATTCATTAATTAATCAATTAAGCAAATTATAAAATAAAATGCAATAAAAAATGTGTGTTTTCACTAATTAACATACACAATTCACACCAACTGCTCTCAAAACCCCTGTATAATCAACTATCAACACTACTCTCCAAACCCCTGTACAAACAACTCAACACTGCCCTTCAAACTTCTTAAACAACAGTTCTCTAAACTCTTCAACTCAACACATACTCAAACAACTCTAACTCTATAAGCTCTCCAGACTCCCCAACTCCAGTAAGCTGTTGTTGGTACAAAACTCTAAACACCTGCAAGTAAAGAAATGAAACTAATTAGCATTGAAATAAATGCTAAAGAAAGAACAAATGCTACATTAAGCTACAGACAGAAAGTAGAACAGGGTACTGGTAAAGTAACTACTAGTACAGTCTAAGGTACTCAAAATAAAAAAGAGAACAAAGTACTATAGCATGAAATACTAGTGTCACACAATAGCAATTGTTGGCTAGTAAGTGTTAAACTAGTAAACAACTGAAAATCACAGTCTAATGTCAAGCTAACAAACAACTGTTGTCCACTCAAATAAACAAATAATTAAATTTCTTGGCATCTTAGTCTAAAGGATTAGTTTGTAAGACTCACTTTCAGGCATTTTCCAAAAGAAGTTATAAGACGTGTTACTTGAGAGAAACTCCTCTCAAATTAAATCTGAACCTCTGGGCATCTTGGTCTAAAGGATTAGGTAATAAGACCTACTTTTAGGCATCTTTCAAAAGTCAAAAGAAGTTATAGGATCTATTACTTGAGAGAAACTCCTCTCAAATTAAATATGAACCTCCGAGCATCTTAATGTAAAGGATTAGGTTGTAAGACCCATTTTTAGGTAACTTCTAAAGGGAAGCTGTAAGACGTATCCAAATAATTAAATCTTCGGACAGCCTTGTTGTAGAGCTAGGTTGTAAGACCCATCTTTGGGCAACTCATGAATAGAACCATAAGTCCCACTCCAAATTAAACTTGCAGACAACTTCTAAATGAGTTGTAAGACCTGTCTGTCAACCAAATTCAAAATTAACTGGCAGCTTAGCCTATAGGGCTAGGTTGTAAGGCCTACTAATGAGCTACTTCTAATAGGAGCTGTAAGACCCGTTTTACGGGCTACTTTCAATGAAAGTCATAAGTCCCGACCTAAATTCAAATATTTAAGCTACTTTTAATAGAAGTCGTAAGACCTGTTTCAATTCAAATTTCTGGGTAACTTCTAAATGAAGTCATAAACCTCAAACCAAACCAACTATTGGGTATTCTAATAGATGTAAATCACAAAATTCAATAAAATTAAAACCCACATCTAACCACCTCAGTCTACTCAGGATCCATGAGAGGAGACAACCAATGTCTGCTAATCAGATATCTGGACACTACAGTCACTGATTGTTAGTGTTGGTTGATTGAAACCTACGGTATACTCGGGATGACGGAACCATCGGATCTTGATCGGGTTTATCCTCATTTTCCTCACAATTGAGACTAAAACACCTAAAATTTATTCATACTTTATCGAGAGTTCTCTTTTATGCGTTAAGAGAGGTAATTAACTATGAGTGCTTGCACTCAATGGAAGTCAGGATCCAGATCTAATTAAACCCTGACACTACCCTCAGGGGTAATCTGGTTAATTACAATCTGACTTAAGGGAGATAGAATTCTACGGCTGCAAAGCAGGATTCATACAGACGCGTCATTTTTCTAGAGCCAACAAATATTCATAAAGAATTTCTTTATTTTAACTACTCAACTTTAACTCTAGACCTTTTAAACAAGAGAGCTTTTATTTCGTCTACAAGCCTTAGAACACATGCACTCTTATGTGAGCACATAAAGGATAGCACTGATCTAGATAAGGCTGTTGGAATAGCCACAGAAGGATAAGCTGAAGGAACAATAAAGCCACCGAAAACCCACCAAAAAAAAGCCGTAGGTAAAATTAGCTAAACAATAGGAAGCAATTACCCAACTGCACCCCATGAATAGGAGCCGTAAGCCACTACTTTGTTGGGAAAGCTGCAAAAATTGAAATTCCGTATAGAAGCAACCGAAATAACACATAAGAAAATAAGAACTACACTATACAAGCAATTGAGAAGCAGTATGAATAGGACATCCTTAAGAATAGATCTAAGCTCAATCCTTCATGCAAAGTACATTGTTCATAGGAATGTAAGTACAGTTTCAACAAACTAAATACAATTCAAAACAAAAACATAATTCAAAACTTAAAATTTAAATTGATCGACATAACTTAAACATTTGCATTTCCAAATGTGGATTTTAAGCTTCACATCACTTTGCTGCTCATCATTTGCTTAATGCCTTTGGCACGAAATGTGACAGTTCCTTATTTTATATAGACAACTTGGTGCTGCTCTTTTCTCTTGGTCTGAACTACATGAAGTTAATTTATTGCTTTGCTTGTGGACGGAAAATGTGTATGGTACAGCGCATTGCATATCTGGAAGGTTGCATGAATGAATCAGTTACAATAAGGCAATCTTCTTTTGAGTTTGATGCCCTGAAATATTTATGAGCAGCCTATTCATTGTTTAGGTGGCCTTAAATGAACCTGGCA
Organism: Dendrobium chrysotoxum; assembly: GCA_019925795.1. Classification (NCBI taxonomy): domain Eukaryota; kingdom Viridiplantae; phylum Streptophyta; class Magnoliopsida; order Asparagales; family Orchidaceae; genus Dendrobium; species Dendrobium chrysotoxum. Next base: position 22,433 of record JAGFBR010000819.1, read on the forward strand.
ATTGCCATGACCAACTGGCAACTCCAAATATTTAGTTGATGACGTAGATCCTTATCTTCAGTAAGGATGGAGTCCTATGAATCCACAGTTAGCTTGTTTTCCCTGTATGACTAGTCATAGGAGAAAATTATGGCGGTAAAGAAACGAGGGAACTGACTTCCAGTTGATATTGCTGTTTCTGTGTCTTCATTTGGGATCTTGTTTAAAAGTTGGCAAATAATAACAATTTTTACTGAACTTTATGCTTGTTTATGTGTAGATTTCACGGATTTTTCTGTATCATATTTAATGAAAAAGGCTGGTGCTAATGTAGGCTGTTCTATTCCATATAAAAAATTTATAAGTATGTGGGGATGGGTATATTATTGTCTTCTAATAATTTCTACGTTTTTATACGGGCATTGCTTCTTTAGGCAATCATTTTAATTGCAGATGAAGATGGAAATTACTTGCAAGATGCATGGGAACATGTCTTGACATGTGTTTCACGGTTTGAACATTTGCATCTCTTAGGACAGGGTGCTCCTCCGGATGCGGCATTTTTTGCAATTCAACAGGGTGACTTTGATAAATCTAAGAACATGAAGTCATTGATCCTTCCCGTGCTGAAGAAAAAAGGGCCTGGACGGCTTCACCAAGCTGCTGCAGCTAGAAGGGGATCATATGATAGTGCTGGTGTTGGTGGTCATGCTTCTGGAATGGTCACATCTGACCAAATGAGCAACTTAGTTTCCAACCTGCATTTATTGGAACAAGTTGGAATGTCTGAGATGAACCATATATTTGCACAAAGTCAAAAGCTGAACAGTGAGGCAATAATTGATTTTGTTAAAGCTCTTTGCAAGGTGTCATTGGAGGAGTTGCGCTCTATGTCTGATCCACGTGTGTTTAGCCTTACAAAAATAGTTGAAATTTCGTAAGAATCATATCTTATGTTCTGCTTGATCTAAAAAATGTATTAGAGATATTTGGTAATTTGTATCTTTTTGCTTCAAACAGGCATTGCAACATGAGCCGGATCAGGCTTGTGTGGTCTACCATTTGGAATGTGCTGTCTGACTTCTTTGTCACCATCGGTTGCTCAGATAATCTCTCAATTTCAATTTTTGCAATTGATTCATTACGACAGTTAGCAATGAAATTCTTGGACCGTGAAGAATTAGCTAACTACAATTTCCAGAAAGAGTTTATGAAGCCTTTTATCATTGTTATGCGGAAGAGTAAATCAGTTGAAATCAGGGAATTAATTATCAGATGCGTCTCCCAGTTGGTATTCTCTCGTGTCAAGAGTGTAAAGTCAGGATGGAGAAGCATGTTTATGGTATTGCAAATCTCATAAGCTGCCTTGCTGCTAGCCTTTAATCCTAGCATTTACAAATACATCTTGGAAAGCTTCAAGTGATTTCCCAAACTAATGAACTTTGTGATAACTTATTGGCAGGTCTTCACTACTGCCTCCTATGATGAGCACAAAAACATAGTGCTTTTGGCCTTTGAGATTCTCGAGAGGATTATAAAGGATTACTTCCCTTACATAACTGAAACTGAGAATGCGACTTTCACAGATTGCATTAATTGTCTGATTGCTTTCACTAATAGTAGGTTCAGCAAGGATTTTAGTAGCCAGGCAATTTCTTTCCTTCTCTTCTGTGCGACTAGGCTTGCTGAAGGAGATTTTGGAAAGAATATGGTGGCTTCTGCAAATAACGTACCATCATCTCCTCTGATAGAAAAAAAGGAAAAAACAAATACTGCACGATTTGCTGATAAGGATGATCATTTGCTTCTCTGGTTCCCCTTGTTGGCCGGTATTTTGTTTTTAACTTCTCTCTTCTTATGTATTCTGGGAGAGCAAATGAGTTTCTTTATTTACATATTGAGTTAGGAAAGTCAATTATGGTTTTCTCACATTTATAGCTATGCTAGTTATATCTGTTTAGGATTTGCTAATGCTAATTTTCTTATCTGTATACAGGATTATCAGAACTTACCTTTGATATGAGGGCTGAAATCAGGAAAAGTGCACTTCAAGCGCTATTTGATACATTAGAAAATTATGGCCATATTTTCTCATTGCCTCTGTGGGACAGAGTGTTTGATTTTGTTCTTTTTCCACTATTTGACTATGTCAGACATGCTATAGAACCTTCTGGGGAGAATATGCAAACAGAGGATTTCGAAGATAACTCAGGTGATTCAGATCAAGATGGCTGGCTTTATGAAACATGCAAACTGGCCCTCGAGCTAGTTGTGGATCTCTTTGTGAGATTTTATGATATGGTTAATCCTCTTATGAGGAAAATGTTGATGTTACTGACGAGCTTTATAAAGCGCCCCCATCAGAGCCTGGCTGGTATTGGCATTACCGCCTTTACTCGTTTAATCAGTAAAGCAGGTTCCCTGTTCACTGAGGAAAAGTGGCTTGAGGCTGTTCTGTCATTGAAGGAGGCTGTGGTAGCTACAGTTCCAGATTTTTCCCTTATTTCATCCGACACCCTTCTTGCTGATGTTGTTAAAGAGACTACACAATTTTCCTTAGGTTCAAGTACTGAAGGATCAGGAAGATCAACAATTGAAGAACTTGAAGGAAAAAAGGCAAGAGCCCTATATTTTGCTCTTACTGATGTTAGATGCCGTGTTGCTGTTCAACTTCTATTGATTCAGGTTAGCAAACTCTCCTTTCTTTCAGCAAGTTTAACTGCTTGTGCTGTGTCATTACTTGAGCACATCTGTATTTTACTTGACATCAGAACACAGAAGTATGTCGATTTACTGAAAAATCTCCATTGGTAATTTTGAGCTTGGGGTTTATCTTTTTATGTAGTAAATTTTCATTCATATCCATTCTTTGATCTCGAGTATTATGTTATAAATCCACATAATCATATTTAGTTAGGCCCTGCAGCCACAGCTTAAATCATTTACTTAGGTTGCCTTCTTGGTATGAAAGAAGTCTAAGCTTGTCATACAATATAACTTATAGAAATATTAGGATCAATTCTTTTTCGGAGGAAAATCTTGGGATCTATGAGAATGCAGTTCTAGGAGTAACTTAGAAATTCAAAATCTTTGATGAGGGTATTCTATAAGACGGCTAGAACTTTTCCGTCATCTGGAGCATTTTTTTTTTTTCAAAAATTTCTTTCAAACCCGATGCGTGAACTGGCAATCAAAGCTTTGTTGAATTAAAACAAGCTTCGTGAACAAAATATTGGAGGGTCAAAGACGGAGACTCTTCGCATGTACAAATTTGGATGAAGATAGCATTTGATTGGCCCCACAAAATAATTTCTATTTATCAACTAATTAATAATATCAATTATAAGCCATCAATTCCTATTTTTTAAAAAATAGAATTATAAGGATAAGATCAAATTTGTAATTGCAAATCATATCTGGAAATCAAATTCAACCTTAAAATTATCTTAAAAATGTTAATGCTACCAAACAAAATAAATTAATAAAAAATTAGAGAAATTCTGCCATAAATAGAAATAAGCAAAAACAAAAAAAGCTTCAAAACTAATTTGGTTTAGCTTAATTATAGTCTGATTCAACTACTTTAAATGGCTCGTGAAATATTGTCTTTTGTGCTCCACTGTTTGAGTTATAATGCATCAACTCTCCCAATCAATAAAGAACGCATCTTATAAAGAACTTACTAGAGGCAGCCAAATTGGTGGAAGTGGCATCATTGGATCATCTGATGAAAGAACGACCATGTTGTGTAATGAGAAATAAGAGCAAGAAGGCTTAAGATTGCAATGCAATTTGGTGGTTTGCATGCTTGGCGGCTCCAAATTTCATGCACAAAATGATGAGGACATCCACACTTGGAAAGTTTATCGTAGACGTGGCCGTCGATTTACGGCCACGATCGAGTCTTTGTATTTCTGAGTTTATTATGTTATTTGTTTCTTTTATTTTAGTTTACTGTTTTACCCTTACTTAAGGGCGAAGTGTTTGTAAGCCCAATGTGGGCATTTGAGTCTTTTCTATTTATTTCTCTTGTTGAGGCTATTTATAGGCCACTATTGTATCGTTTGAGGGGATGAATGATTATTACAAAATTTTCCTACTCTTGTGTTCGTAAGTTGAGTTGTGAGAGCTCTTGAGAAGAATCCCTAGGAGAGGGAGAGTGCGCAATACCCACCAATCTAGACGCGTCGGATTCATGGTCGCTCCGTTGACTTTTCCTCCCCCTCCCCCCCCCCCCCCCCCCCAACCTACCGCCGGCCTCCTCCTCCCACCACCACCCACGGCAGCCGACCACCACACGGCTAAAATCCCCCCACCCCCACCTCAAATCCCCTCTTCCCCCCTTACCCGACCCCCCCTCCTTTCTTCCCTACCCGCCGGCCGGCCAACACCCCACCCGCCCCTATCAAGCCGCCGGTCCCCCCCCCCCCTCCCATTGCCTTTCCTTTTCAAATTGATTTCCTAATCTAGTTGGTATTAATTTGGAAGGAATTGAATTTCAAATTCAAATTGAATTTGAATTAATTCTCTTTCCTAATCTAGTCAATTTATTTTAGGAAAGTTTCCTAATTTAAGTCTATTTGAATTTAAATCAAATAGGATTAATTTAAAACTTTCCTACTTCTCAATTCCTAAATTAGGCAACCCCCTAATTAATTCCCTAAGCCCCTACCCCACTTAAACCGCCGGCCCCCATACCCATGCCGCCGCCCCTCTCTCTCCCCCTCTCTCTCTCCAATCCTCTCCCTTCCATTAAATGCTAATTTCCTTTTTCTAGTTCCCTCCCAAATTCAAAATCTGAAAATAACTTCAGATTTTGAAAGCCTTAACCCCCTCAAAATCCTAACCCTAATTCCCCCAACCCTTCCCCACTAGGCCGGCCACCTTCTCCCCACTCTTACTTGGATTCCTAGGTAAGAACCCTATTTTCCCAAGAGCAAACTTCAGGGACAGCAAGGTATCATCGTCGTCAACTCCTCTTTTCTCCACCAACATGAATGGAAGTCCCCGAATGGGACTACGGTTTGGTACTTGACGAGCACGACAACATCGACATCCTCCGTTCCCCGTTCTTCGACGTCGGATTCGACTTCGACAACACCGTCGAGGAATACTTCGAACGGATCCATATCACTTTGCTGGATACAATCGACGATCAACGGCTAAAAGGACAGTGGACCATCGTCGGCCGAACTACGACCGCCTCCCCTCCGGACACTTCCACACTCAAAAGCTACTTTACTCAACTTCGCCGATTCCTCACCCATACCATCAGCATTCTAGTGGATACTATCCGGCGACGATTCTTTTCCGATCAAGGTGAACTTTCTTCTCTCGTCAATTACTTCTTCTTTCTCCTAACCTTATAGGTGGTGACAATGTCGTACAAGATCAAAGCCGCTTAATTTGCTAAAGAGCTTAGTAAACGTAGGGATATTTGAGTGAACCTTTATGTTTACTTGTCTTATTGTTAATTGCGGGATTATGAATGAACATCTCCTATATTAGCTTTACTTTGATTTTCTAATCTATTTGTTTGTTCAAGTATTTTATATGTGGTTTGGCCTAAACGCAAGCATCCCTCCCTAGTTTTATTTCTTTGTTCCTATTGCTAGTAATTTAGTCATTTCATGCTCTTTTAATAATTCGTGCAAATCCTAATTTTCATTTAAAAGCATCCTAATCCTGCATCATCTGGTATCAGAGCATGGTTTAACCTAGGTTTGCATGCTAGAAATTCATCCTAGGTTGTTACCTTGCTAGCCTATTTAATTTTGCATGCATTGCATCTTTTAAATTGTTTAAATCTCCATTTATGTTTGCTGTCCATTAAAATTCTGCATACATTTAGTGAACTTTAAGGTCTTTTCTTTGGTGTCTAAGTGCTGGCCTTAACCCTACAACCTTGCTACTTGATTAGGAGTCCTAACACCATAGAGTGCTGTCCTAAGGTTTCCTGCAGCAGTTAGTGACATTTTAGGATGTTTTTCCTGCACTTACACTTGCTGTCCACTCTTAATTATCACCCCTAAACCTTCCCTAGTGCTTAGCAATGGACCCCGAACAACTTGGAAGGACGTTAGACCTACTGGTAGGTCAAATGAATGCTATTAGCCAACAATTAAAGGAAAACCAAGCTGATCTCGCTGAATTTCGTAGAACCACCACTGACCGTCTTGATACCATAGAGCATGGTAGGAGCCACCCGATTCCGTATACCCCTTCTAGGCCACCCTCTATGTACGGGGACGATACTTTTATGGACGAGGGGCACCCTCGAGCTCCTCATCGAGTCCCCCACCATAGGCAAGAGCACCCCCACGACCCTGATCTTCCCCTGATGAAGAATATCAAGGTCGATGCACCTACTTTTGATGGTACCCTCGATCCCCAGCTCTTTCTGGACTGGATCAAAGGTATGGATAGTTTCTTTAGGTGGTATGACATCTCCGAGGCTAAGAAGGTCAGTTTCGCCAGTATGAAACTCATCAGTAGGGCTAGTCAGTTATGGTCTAACTTAGAAAGCCTTAGGGAGTCCCGCAATGAGTACCCCATCACTGATTGGTTGTTGATGAAGATTGAGCTTAAGCAGAAGTACCTTCCCCCTTCGTATTTCCCTAGGCTCTTAGATAGGTGGCATAGACTGACTCAGGGTAGTAAACCCGTCAAAGATTACATTGCATCTTTTGACGACTTTCTGATTCGTTGCAAAGGGAAGACCTCCACTACCCCTGCGCAAATCTTATCCATGTTTCGTACCGGGTTACGAGAAGATCTTCGCAACGAGCTGTTCACCCGGAATGTCACTACCCTTGAGAATGCCTATAGTTTAGTGCTAGACCTTGAGGAGAGTCGATCCCAGCACCCTAGCCGTCACCATGATTCTAGACCCCCCTACAGACCTTCTGGTAGTACTACCCCGCACTCTTCTACTGCCCGGCCTACTCCGGGAAGTGCCACCCGACCTCCCACTGGTCCCCCTGCACCCCGACCTGATTTTAGAAGTAAACCTCCCACTCCGGATACCCCTCGGTCCAGTCCCGGGACCAAGTGCTTTTGGTGCCAGGGGTATGGGCATATCGCTTCTCAGTGCTCCAGTCCCTACAAAGTTTCCATTATAAAGGAGATTACTGAGGAGGATCCTGAGCCCGAGGTTGATCAGGTTCACCAAGTTGAAGAAGAGGGTGATTTCTTCAAGGAGGACGATGACACCGCCATCCTCCATTGCCTTCAGAAGTTGGACACATCTCCCATCTGCGTGGTGAGATGTGCACTGTCACACCTTGTTACCTCCGATGACTGGCGTAGAACTTCTATCTTTGACACCTATACCAAAATCAAAGATAAAAACTGTAAAGTCATCGTAGATAGTGGCAGTTGCATCAATGCTGTCTCCTCCAGCATGGTGTCTAAATTAGGCCTTTCTGCTGTTCCTCACCCCAACCCGTATAAGGTAGCTTGGGTCAACTCCACTGCCTTGGAGGTGAAAGAACGAAGTCTTGTACCTATCTCCTTTGCCACTTATAAGGAGAATGTGTGGTGCGATGTTCTGATTATGGATGTTGGACAAATTCTGTTAGGACGACCTTGGATTTTTGATAATGATGTCCACATCTATGGGCGTTCAAACACCTGCGTGTTTGAACATGCGGGTAAAAAGATTAAGCTTTTACCAGCGCAGCCCCGGGTCAAGGAAGAACCCAAACCCCACCCCCTTAAGTCCAAGAAAGGACTAAACTTGGTCACCGCCAAGGTTCTGGACTCTGAGGTCACTCGTGGTGCGCCTCTATACGCGTTAGTGGGTCGTGAGATTCCCACAGAATCTGATGATCCCATTCCTCAGGAAGTCCAACCTATCTTAGGGCAATTTGCTGATGTCTTCCCGGATGATCTCCCTGATCAGCTACCCCCACTCCGAGACATTCAGCATGCTATAGACTTAGTCCCTGGAGCCTCCCTCCCAAACCTACCACACTATCGCATGAACCCCACGGAACATGCCGAACTTAAGAAGCAGGTAGACGAGTTACTGCAGCGAGGCTTCATTAAGGAAAGTCTTAGTTCCTGCGCGGTGCCCGCTCTTCTCACTCCTAAGAAGGACGGATCTTGGAGAATGTGTGTTGATAGCCGTGCTATCAACAAAATCACCGTCAAATATCGTTTTCCCATTCCGCGATTAGACGATATGCTTGATATGATGACGGGTGCCACTCTCTTTTCCAAGATCGACCTCAAGAGTGGATACCACCAGATCCGGATCCGACCCGGTGATGAGTGGAAGACTGCTTTCAAGACCAAGGATGGTTTTTATGAATGGATGGTCATGACTTTCGGGTTGAGTAACGCCCCGAGCACCTTCATGAGAATTATGACCCAAGTGTTGCGTCCTTTTATGGGTAAGTTTGTCGTTGTCTACTTTGACGACATACTTATCTATAGTCATTCTGTTGAGCAACACCTTGACCATTTAAAACAAGTCTGTTCTGTTTTAAGGATAGAACAATTGTACGCTAATCCCAAGAAGTGTACTTTCCTCATAGATCAAGTCATCTTTCTAGGGTTTATCGTATCGGCTCGTGGGGTTTCTGCTGACCCTGAGAAGGTGAAAGCCATAGTTGAGTGGCCTCTTCCTCAAAACATCCGGGAAGTCCGCAGCTTCCACGGATTGGCCACCTTCTATAGGAGATTCATACGAAACTTCAGTACAATCGTATCTCCTATTATTGATTGTCTTAAGAAGGGTGACTTCCATTGGACCCCTGCTGCCACCAGAGCTTTTGAGGACATTAAGAAACGAATGGTGGAGGCCCCAGTGATGAGACTTCCTGACTTCTCCAAAGTCTTCGAAGTGACCTGCGACGCTTCAGGGGTCGGAATTGGAGGAGTCCTCTCCCAGGAAGGTCATCCTGTAGCGTATTTCAGTGAGAAACTGAACGATATCCGGCAGCAATATTCCACTTACGACAAGGAGTTCTATGCCGTGATCCAATCCCTCCGTTATTGGCGACACTACTTGCTCCCGCAAGAGTTCGTCATCTTTTCGGATCACGAGGCTCTTCGATACATCAACTCCCAAAAGAAGCTGAATGCTCGCCACGGTCGATTGTTAGAATTCCTTCAAGAGTACACATATACTCTTAGGCATAAGGCGAGAGTCGAGAATAAAGCTGCTGATGCCCTCAGTCGTCGTATGATGACTACCATCGAGTTGAGGGCTGAAGTCGTGGGTTTTGACCAAATGAAAAGGGACTATTTGGACTGCCCCGACTTCAAAGACACCTACTCTCTCTTGTCCACAGGCATCACGCGCCTTGTGGACGATTTCCTCCTGGAGGATGGTTATCTTTTCAAAACCCAAAAGCTTTGTATCCCAAGTACCTCCTTAAGGGATTTTCTTGTCTGGGAACTCCACGCGGGAGGCCTCGCTGGGCACTTCGGACGGGATAAAACTATAGAATCCGTGGAGTATCGATTTTTTTGGCCCAGCCTAAAGAGAGATGTCGGTCGGTTGGTTAGCCGATGTCACACGTGTCAGCTAGCCAAGCAGCGGAAGCAGAATACTGGTCTTTATATTCCGTTGCCTGTCCCTAGTTGTCCCTGGCAGGACGTTAACATGGATTTTATTTTAGGCCTGCCTAAGACTCTTCGTAAAAACGATGTCATTTGTGTCGTAGTTGATAGGTTTTCCAAGATGACTCATTTTATACCCTGTTTCAAGACTTCCGACACCTCCCATATTGTCAAACTTTACTTCAATGAGGTTGTCCGTCTTCATGGCCTACCCAAATCCATTGTGTCTGATAGGGACGTTAAGTTCACTAGCTATTTTTGGAAAACCCTTTGGATGAAATTAGGCACTAAATTGCAATTCTCTACTGCCTTTCATCCCCAAACTAATGGTCAGACCGAGGTAGTTAATAGGAGCATAGGTAATCTGTTAAGGTCTCTGGTTGGCGAGCATGTTAAGGATTGGGATTCCATTTTACCCACTGCTGAGTTTGCTTATAACAATTCTATTAACCGAACCACAGACCTAAGTCCTTCTGAGATTGTGTACGGGTACAAACCTAGGCAACATTTAGATCTTATTCCTATGTGTTCTAGGTATAGGATTTCTGAGTCTGCATCATCATTTGCATCACATCTGCATGAACTTCATAAGAAAATTGCACAACAAATTGAAAAGAGCAATACTGATTATAAATTACGTGCTGATTTGAAACGAAAATTTAAAACTTTTGAGGTTGGTGATTCCGTGATGGTGCGGATTCGTCCGGAACGGTTCCCACAAGGAACGGTTAAGAAATTGCATGTCAAAAGTGCTGATCTATTCAAAATACTTAAGAAAATCAATGATAATGCTTATGTAGTAGATCTTCCTGCAGAGTTCAACATCAATCCCTCTTTTAACATAGAAGATCTAGTGGCATATGAAGGTCCGGATTTCAATCCGCCAAACCCACTTATACAACAGCCTTGTGTGACCCCACCTTGTGAGATCCTTAACCTACCTCCACTCCCAGATATTCCTAAATAACCCATAGCAGATAAAGTGGACACGATCTTGAGCGATGAAATCATCTCTACAAAGGAAGGTGGACGACGAAGGTATTTGATTAGGTGGAAAGGTAAACCCGAGTCAGAGGATACTTGGTTGGATCGTGATGAGTTGCAGCAGCTGGATCCAGATGCATTGGAGTTCTATGACAGCACCAGAGATACTTACTCGACGGAGTCGAGCTTTCTTCCACCCCGGGAGAAAGATGAGGACATCCACACTTGGAAAGTTTATCGTAGACGTGGCCGTCGATCTACGGCCACGATCGAGTCTTTGTATTTCTGAGTTTATTATGTTATTTGTTTCTTTTATTTTAGTTTACTGTTTTACCCTTACTCAAGGGCGGAGTGTTTGTAAGCCCAATGTGGGCATTTGAGTCTTTTCTATTTATTTCTCTTGTTGAGGCTATTTATAGGCCACTATTGTATCGTTTGAGGGGATGAATGATTATTACAAAATTTTCCTACTCTTGTGTTCGTAAGTTGAGTTGTGAGAGCTCTTGAGAAGAATCCCTAGGAGAGGGAGAGTGCGCAATACCCACCAATCTAGACGCGTTGGATTCGTGGTCGCTCTGTTGACTTTTCCTCCCCCTCCCCCCCCCCCCCCCTCCTTTCTTCCCTACCCGCCGGCCGGCCAACACCCCACCCGCCCCTATCAAGCCGCCGGTCCCCCCCCCCCCCCACCATTGCCTTTCCTTTTCAAATTGATTTCCTAATCTAGTTGGCATTAATTTGGAAGGAATTGAATTTCAAATTCAAATTGAATTTCAAATTCAAATTGAATTTCAAATTCAAATTGAATTTCAAATTCAAATTGAATTTGAATTAATTCCCTTTCCTAATCTAGCCAATTTATTTTAGGAAAGTTTCCTAATTTAAGTCTATTTGAATTTAAATCAAATAGGATTAATTTAAAACTTTCCTACTTCTCAATTCCTAAATTAGGCAACCCCCTAATTAATTCCCTAAGCCCCTACCCCACTTAAACCGCCGGCCCCCATACCCATGCCGCCGCCCCTCTCTCTCCCCCTCTCTCTCTCCAATCCTCTCCCTCCCATTAAATGCTAATTTTCTTTTTCTAGTTCCCTCCCAAATTCAAAATCTGAAAATAACTTCAGATTTTGAAAGCCTTAACCCCCTCAAAATCCTAACCCTAATTCCCCCAACCCTTCCCCACTAGGCTGGCCACCTTCTCCCCACTCTTACTTGGATTCCTAGGTAAGAACCCTATTTTCACAAGAGCAAACTTCAGGGACAGCAAGGTATCATCGTCGTCAACTCCTCTTTTCTCCACCAACATGAATGGAAGTTCCCGAATGAGACTACGGTTTGGTACTTGACAAGCACGACAACATCGACATCCTCCGTTCCCCGTTCTTCGACGTCGGATTCGACTTCGACAACACCGTCGAGGAATACTTCGAACGGATCCATATCACTTTGCTGGATACAATCGACGATCAACGGCTAAAAGGACAGTGGACCATCGTCGGCCGAACTACGACCGCCTCCCCTCCGGACACTTCCACACTCAAAAGCTACTTTACTCAACTTCGCCGATTCCTCACCCATACCATCAGCATTCAAGTGGATACTATCCGGCGACGATTCTTTTCCGATCAAGGTGAACTTTCTTCTCTCGTCAATTACTTCTTCTTTCTCCTAACCTTATAGGTGGTGACAATGTCGTACAAGATCAAAGCCGCTTAATTTGCTAAAGAGCTTAGTAAACGTAGGGATATTTGAGTGAACCTTTATGTTTACTTGTCTTATTGTTAATTGCGGGATTATGAATGAACATCTCCTATATTAGCTTTACTTTGATTTTCTAATCTATTTGTTTGTTCAAATATTTTATATGTGGTTTGGCCTAAACGCAAGCATCCCTCCCTAGTTTTATTTCTTCGTTCCTATTGCTAGTAATTTAGTCATTTCATGCTCTTTTAATAATTCGTGCAAATCCTAATTTTCATTTAACAGCATCATAATCCTGCATCACAAAATCTTTGCAATCTGGACAAATTGTTTATTGAATGATGGTGATAGTCATATTGAAATCACAAATTAAATCTCTCGTAAGTGTAACTGAAGCAAATTCTCAACAAAATTTGTATGAAACGCTATATCATGCTGAACATTATTGTCAAGTTCACGCACTTTATTTGGCATAGGCTTTAACTTAATATTTGACAGCTCAACCTCATATGTAATAGTAAGCTTTAATCCCTATTTATAGCAATCTTAGCAACATGCGTTTAGGATGCACGCATGAAGGAAAGAGTGTCAGCTAGCGGTGTGGAGGAAGTTGCAGCAGGATTAAAGGGCGTACAATTTGCAGGAAAGCAACAATTGGGGAGAGCAAGTGGAATGAAAATGAATTGTGGTTTGGTGATGCAGTGTGACTGGTGCGTGACTTGGAAGGTGGTTCATGGATGGATGTGACGATCTCATCTCATGGGACTTAGGTTATGAAGAGAATGCAAATTAGTTTATGGGAATAAATACATTGATTATGGATTGGAGTTTGAAGTAAATTGAAGTTTTGAAAGGCATGCAACTAGCTGCGACTGTGAACTTGATGAGATGGATATTGAAGGATTGGGCTATGAACTTAGAGTTTATACTCGAGATTTGATTAAACAAAGAGAGATCAAATCTCGCTTTGAATGCAAACTTGGATCGATCTGTGTAAATAAATTGATGTAGAGAGCACTCAATTGATGTTACAAAATAATTTTCATACATCAATTTATCAACAAATAATATCAATTGCAAGTCTTTAATCCCTATTTATAGCAATAGGGCTACAAGAATAAGGCCGTGTTTCAAATTCTAAATCAAATCAAACTTATCTTGAAATCATATATAAACCTAAAATTATCTAAAAGAAGATACGACAACTTAAATAAAGTAAATCAAATAAAAAAGAGAAATTTGGCCATAAATAGGAATGGCAAAAAAAAAAAAAGCTTAAAAATTGGTATTGTTCAGCTCTTGTTGCGACTCCTTTTAATTGGCCCTTAACTATCCAATCTTTTCTATGCTGAATAAATTAGATGGTTTGTTGTAGATCAAATATGAACCAAGCTTTGAACCTAGCAATTCCAAAACTAGCCATAGCATCCATTCCCTTCAAATTTTTATGGGACGCTACCAATTCTCTAGAACACTTCTGTAACCATTTGCACATTCTGTGAAAATGGGCAACCGCTCCTACAACTTCAAACTTATGCTTCAAAAGCCTGCTATTGTTTTTTCAGGCTGTCACAGAGATTGTAAACATGTTCAGAGATACGCTCTCAGCAAAAAACACTATTGTACTCTTCGAAGCTCTACATGGTGTTGCATTGCATGCCCATAAGATCAACGGTGACAGTGAGCTAAGATCAAGACTAATAGATTTGGGCCCGATGACCCAGATGCAAGACCCACCATTACTGCGCCTCGAGAATGAATCCTATCACATATGCCTATCTCTGTTACAAAATGTTGTAGATAACCCATCTGGTTTTGGGGAAACAGAAGCAAGCGGTCTTCTAGTTGACCTCTGCGCAGAGATTCTTCATGTATATGTCGACATTGCTAAAATTGGGAGCCCCGCTTCTTCAGCTGGCAAGCAGGTCAGGCCCCTGTGGCAAATTCCGACAGGTTCCTCAAAACGACGAGAGCTTGCGGCGCGAGCACCAGTTGTTGTTGCAACTCTGCATGTAATTTGTGAAATGGGAACAAATTCTTTCAACAAGAGTTTGGTTCAGTTCTTTCCCCTTCTCTCAGGCTTGATAAGCTGTGAACATGGCTCGAATGAGGTACAGGACGTTCTCTGCGACATGCTTGCTTCAAAGGTCGGGCCTGTTCTGCTTCAGGCTTCCTCAAATCTCCAGTAGTCCGTTTAGCGGATATGCGGAATACCCCTCATTTGTTTGTAATTTTTGTCTCATATTTATGTTAATTTCATTTGTATTCTCTTTTTAACTTTTTTTTTTATTATCTTTTGCAAATCCTAAAATTTGCTATCATGTAAGTGAGCCTTTTGGCAATTGGCAATTTTTCTGTACCTATTAAAGTTCGATAGATAGCGTGCTTTTCTCGGCTTGTCTGACAAATTGGAGATACAGTAACACTTGCATTAACTACAGTAGGTTTTGGCTATCTCTAATTATCAATTGGGGTTTTTTTTTTTTTTTAAATTGTGTGGGAAAGTTAATTTCTCTGTTCACAACAAGCAAACTGAAGGCCATAAACTAAGGTGAATGATGAATGATGCTTTACAAATAAGCCTTACGTAATAAAGTTGCTTCTTTGTCGGCCATAGTTATTATTTTCTTAAACTTTCTTTGGTGGTTATACTTTCCAAATAGATTTTAAAAATCTTTTGGATTTTATGAATTCAATGTGGGTGATGTGGATATTTAGTGGACGAGCAGATAACTTGTACAAAATATGCAATATTTCATGAAAGTTGGTACGGTGCATGGGAGCTGTGAGGATTCATTTTATATTATACTTTATTCTCCTTAGAAATGTACCATCATTCCCATTGTATCAAATATTCAAATATCAAGGTGTCAATCTCAAAAGTTAATTAAATTGTTTTGTAGTTTAAATGAAAAGGAGTTAATCAAAAGTTAATTCTATATATAATGTATTAAAATAGTTATAAGTAGCTTTTAAACTAAATTTAATAGTTATATATGTTCTGTTAAATTAATTATTTTTAGGTAACAAATTTTCATAAATTTAACATTAATACATAATTTTCTTAAGGCTTTGTTTGGGATAGTTTTTTGTCGTTTTTTATTTTTGTTGCTTCTAAAAAATTTTTATATTAACAATTTATTTTAAAAAGCAGTAAGAAAATTTTCTCAAATAAAATCTTAGTTAATTTATGTAAGTTTTACATTTTTTTATATAAATGTATTTTAAATAAGAGAGAGAGAGTATATATATATATATATATATATATATATACACACTAAAGATTTAAATGCTTGTATGTGTGTGGTACAAGTTGTAATGAAAGCAATGTGCCAACAACAAGAAGTCTATCAAAAGCACAAGATGAGGATAAGAAATAAGAAGATTGTGGTTAAGTCTAATTGCTCTTTATGCTTTTTAAATGATGAAACTAATTTTCACATTCTTTTTGAATGTGGCTATGCCTTCTCTGTTTTAAAAAAGTTGATTCCTGTTTTGAGAGAGTTTCTATTGAGACCTCGATTTATACAAGTTCTTTATTTTTTGGGAGAAAGGAGCTACTTGTTGAAGAACCATAAAGAGTTTCTTCTCATGATAGTTTGCTGTGCCACTTACTATCTTTGGAGGAAAAGAAATGAAAAAAGGTTTAATTATAAATTTAGGAGTGTATCTGATGTAGAACGAACATGCAAGGATGACTAGATTAAGGAATTTGCATGCTTAATTTTGGAGAACAAAATAATTATATCCTTATAGTGATTTTAATCGACAAAGTAAAACCAAAAGAGCGATAAAACAAGCTTAGGTTAAATCACATGCATAGGAGTTAAGATCACAATAGTCAATTTAATCTAACGTTGCATACATGATTGGGTTTCAACAATAAATCCCTAATTTAACAATAAGAGCAGTGCTATGAGAAGATCCCTCACACAATCCTACTAAACACTAAGCTTTTAGCGGGAAGAATCAACACAACTTTTCATGAATCAATTAGAACTACAATTGAGAACGACTAAAAGATAAAAGAGTTGGAGGGAGGATCACCCGAAGAAACAAGACATACAAAGCTCCGGTGCTGTTGTTCAAGTGCTTGAGGATGTAGACAGCAATCAATAATTTTCTTGATGTTGTGGGACAGCAATCTGAACTTTCAAGTCAACAGAACATCAAAAGGTGGTTGCTAGGACGGCTGGACAGCAGTTTTGATCCTCGAAAAGTTCTGGACAGCAACCTCTATTGACTGTATAAACCCTGGAATGCTGTGTAAGTTGCTGGAAGCTGCTGGACAGCAGTTTCAGGCTTTCAGGCTTCCAGATGTGCAGGACAGCAGGTCTCCTCGCGTTGGGAGGGCTGGAACAGCAAAGGGCCTGGTTGGGAATTTCTGGACAGCGAGAACCTTGGCGGGAATTTTCTGGGTAGCAAAATCTGGACTGGAATTTCCTGGACAGCAGGAAATTCTTCCAATGGAGGCTCTGGATAGCAACTGGGGATGTGTAGGCAGTAGCAAGTGATGGTTGAGAAACCCTTTAAGCACTCCAGGCAGTCCAAACAGCAACTAAGGAAACGGGACAGCAGTTTGCCACATCGGAGGGGTCTTGGACAGCAATACGGGAAGTAGGGCATCAGGATTGTCCTGCCGTATTTCTTGGGCAGCAACCAGGAATCTCCTACAGGGGAGAGACGTGGGGGAGGAGGCTGGGGAAGGGTGGGTGGCTAAGGCTGCAGGAAAACGTGGTATTTTCTTTCCAGAAATTTCAATCAGGAATAATTAGGATGAATTAAATCCACTATGAATCAATTGGATTTACATTCATGAGTTGATTGGGAGGTCATTATTGGGAAGAATTAATGAAGAAGGAGAGAGGGGGGGCGACCATAAGGGGAGGAGGAAAAGGGTCTAGGTTCAATGTATGTGGTCCCAATGCAATCAATTAGCTATTTGAGTAAATATGAAATTGATTTCAGATTTTGAGGATTAGAAAAGTTTCTTACATGAGTTTTCTAATTTAGGAATAAGAATATTCAATCGCATCTAATTTAAATTTAAAATAGAATTAGATTGAAGAACCTTCCTAAAATAGAATTGATCAATAAGGAAAGAATTTGAAATTCAAATTTGAATTTCAAATAATTCTAGATCCTTTCCTTTCTTGCTTGGCTTCATTTTAGGCAGGAAATTGTGTTGATTGACATCATCATGAAGGAGGGAAAGAGGTGGGATGGCCGGCGGCTGGTTTGGAGAGAGGGTGGTGGACGGTGGGAGGGGGGTTGCTTGGCGGCTAGGGAGCAAGGGGTTTGGGTGGTCGTCGAGTAGGGGAGGATTGGTGGATGGTCGGCGTGTGGAGAGAAGGGGAACCGGCGGTGGGGAAAAGGGAAGGAGTTGGCGAGTGGAGTAGGGAAGGAAAACCAAGAAAATAAAATAAACCATGAGCCACGAACTCTTCCAATGACCGGTGGGTATTGCGCTTGCCCTTACCTTGGGCTCTCTTTCTCCAAGTTCTCTCCAAGAACTCTCAAGTTCTCACAAGAGTAAAACGCAGAAATTTTTTTTCATTATCATCATTAACCCTCAAAGAAGGAGGGGAGGGCTTTAAATAGCCAATACAATGCGACAAATAAAAATTACTAGAATGCCCTCAAGGCTTACACATGTCTAAACCCTTAAGTAAGGGTAAAAGTGAAAAGACAATAAAATCAGAAATAAAACTAATACATCAATAAATAAAATGATCATAAGAAAACTAGAGCGGATTTCCTCATCAGTATCAACTTTATGCTCTATCATTAAACTAGCGGTTGAGGAGAAAGTCTCCACCTGGAAGCATTGTAAAGTTCTATGAATCCCTTGGCCTTCTTAATGAATCTCGGTTGGGTGGTTGTTCTTTTTGGCTAGTGGTGTATGCCCATTTCTGCTGGTTGGAACTTGTTTATTTTGGCTGGAGGAATATGGTCTCTAGTTCCTATGGTTGGTTTAATTTCTTATTGTTGCCGTTCTGTGATGCTCGGGTTGGAAGGGAGTCCAGGCAGGAATTTTGTTCGCATTTCTTTATGCTTGCATTGGTTTTTTTTTTTTGGTTGCCTGCTGCCAGCTGGTTCAATTTCATGGGGAATTACTTGCTGCTTTCGATGAATCTGGTCCCTGGATGGTCTTTTTGACAACCTTGGGCGGTTTTGTATGGCTGGTTTTCGTTGCAGGACAATGATGTAGCTACTAATCGTCTCCTTGGAGGGCCTCACGGGCAACCAGGAGATATCTGTTCGATGACGCTAGATTTATGTTGGTTTGTATTTGATTAGCAATCTGAGTCCAATTTTGACGCTCATGTCAATATTTTGCTAGCTTCTTATCTTTGTTGAATCTTTGTTTTTGGTTCTTTTTGGGAGGTATAGGTTTTTGGTTTCTCCTCTTCTTATTTATTTGAGGACTAACCTTTTTATTATACCTTACTTGTAACTTTTTTTCATTGAAATATACGGGCTACTGCCCTCATATTCCCCCCCTAAAAAAAAGAAATAAGAAGATGAGTGAAAATTAAGAAGAGTAAGAGTGATGTTGATAATGATTTATATGTAAGTTTTTAACTCTGATTCTACAATTACTTTCTCTTTGAAGTGCACTGATGTATTTCTAATGTTTAGTAATTAATCTTTTATTTTAATGATCTTTTCTTGTAGTGTGGTTAGGTGGTTATAAAGAAAGAGTTATAGTGTAGTGTTTGTATCCCATGCACTATGATCCAACTTCACATGGTTATGCTTGTTGTTTTTTTCTCAAGCTAATCAGAGCATCTCTTCACCATTATTGTACCCCACTTGATTTGTTTGCTTAAGCTTCCTGGGATATGACTAATATTTTTCTATTTTATGATTTTTTTTTTTAATTTTTACTCTTAGTTTTCAAAAACTATTTTCACATATATTAAACTGAAACTGATTGGACTCAGAAAATAGCTGACAACACCCTAAATAATCAAAAGCTGACAACACCCATGATGTTTCCTCAGCTGGTTACCTAAACAGCAAATCAGACCGTCCATAAGGAAACGGAGAAGGCAAACAATAGGTTGAAGATGGGGCCATCATTCAGTGGTCAAGAGATCTGCTCATAAAGCCCAAAAGATTTTCCATCTCATTAATTTAGCCGAATAGCTCTTCTCATACTATAACAAAAAATAGAAAATACTTTGGCTATTGCTCTCAAATTTCCTCTCATTTCTTTCTTTCCAAATGAGATAAATAGAGCAACAAATGGTGAGGTAGTAAACATATTTGTCATGATTTGTCACACCCATAAGGTCCTCAGTGGCCTCAAACACCTAGACAATAGTTAGACGCAACATAAAAGTGGAATGGAAGGGAAGAATACCTTTTAAGATGCTAAATGAATAATCACATTGGAAAAATAAGTGAGATATTCTTTTATTTTCAGCTAAACAGAGAGGCCATAAAGGATCAATCAAAATTTGTCTTCGAATAAGAGCATCTGTAGTTTTTAATCAACCAATCATAGCCAACTTGAAAAAATGCTGAAAAATGAAGAGAATGCTTTTTGTGTCAGAGATTTGTGTTGACGAAGATAATCTATAGCTGAATTTTCAAAGTTCATCCCTTTAATTTGCGTTCATCAAAGTGATTTTTTGCGATGAAGCTCATCATGGTCTGTTGGTTAGGAGTTTTGGCTACAAACTAAGAGATCTTAGGTTTGAGTCTTACGTATGTGATGTGTTTGTGAGTTTGTCTTAATTGTCCTAAATGTCACAAAAAAGTGATTTTTGTGTGTGCCAATGATATAAAAACTATCAAACTTGGAAATGGGTTACGATTTAATGCATTTATATAAAATTGTTTCATAATCCTGAACTAATGGCAGCTTTTTGTTTGAATTTTTAGAATTTCAAGCTTACTTTGTACTTTATTTTTCTAAAAATATTAAAATGGGGGTGTCATTAACATATTGTGACAATACTTGCAACATATTTAGTATTGTTACTATTAATAGGGAGAAACATAAAATAAATAGAGATATAAAATATGGCACTGAAAAGATCTAGAGCAAGATAACTATGAAGATCATCTCCATAAATATCTCCAAAATATTTTAATCAGGAATGAAAAAAATTGAATTATGAGGAAAAAAATTGTTTTTCTTGTTTTTTTAGAATAATCAGAAAATAAATTTGATAAAATGTATACTCAAATAAAAATTATATCATAAGTTTTATATAGAAAAAATTAGCACATCTAAGTATGTTTAAAAATTAAATGTTCTTCTTTTTATATTCTTTTGGTTTTTTTTTTGTTTAAAATTTTTTCTTGAGAATTAATGCTTTTACTTTCATAAGAACATAAAGTAGCATTAATAATCTTATAATAACAAAAAAAATTCAAATTAATTCCTTACATTAAGTAAAAATTAAAAATAAGCAAATTAGATGAGCATTTGCAGAACAAATATATCAATTTGGAGGATAAGAGGGACCTGCGCGTAAAACATCAGATAACAATTTTTTTCGAAGGAGTTTTCAGATAATCGTTAAGAGTAAAACAAAGCAGAAAGTTAAACAAATAAAATATTAGTAAGAAAGAGGAATTCTCAGTCGCCCTCATGAGTGGGATTATGCGGCTTACGAAGATGCAGCCCGCTTCGCTCTCAGATCTCCAGCTTGAGCGAATAAAAATGGTCGCACATGCAATCTTGATAAATATGAACATAATTAGTGGAGGAAGCTGTCAACAAAGCATTTTCTATTGAGTCAGGTTAACCTTTACAGATGAACTGTTATTTTTTATCTATAGCATATTTGGAGTTTAGACATTTTAGAAGTTCCTGTAGGATTATGCGTCGTCCATAAACTCGCCACTTGACCCCACTGGGTTTATCTAAGTTGGTGGACGAGCATGATTGGGAATCCCTCAAATCATGTTCGAATCCCCTCTCATACGGCGCCACCCCTTGAGTGAGGAGAAAGTAACTGTCGGTTCAATACCAGTGGTGCGCTGGTAGGCTCTCTGAAGGATTAATTACGCCGTCATGCGTCTCCTATGAGGTGATAGGGGGTAGATACCTCCGTTCCAAAAACAAAAAAAAACTCGCCTCTTGAATAGGTGAAAAAAAATCATTTCAGATTTTTGCGCACAAAAAAAAATTGATTAGTAAATTATTACCAGTTATTTATTTACAGATTTTTTAGTGTAAAGTATAAACTAAAATGATTTTATATTGATAATGTACTCAACTAAATAATTTAAATATTTTAAATATGTCATTTTTTATTTTATCATATATAAATTTTCACTCTGTATTTTTATTTTTTTCTACAAAACAATTTTTTTTATAAATACCTCAATTAATTAGTTGAAGATTAGCAAATTTTCGACTTCAGAAAATTTTCAGAGAGATGCACCCACCAACAGATTTACACCTTACAAATCTCCAAGATTAGGTACCAAAAGCACAAAAACAAGAGATCAAAAAATATATATCAGAAAGCAGAGAAAAGCACAGCCCCAGAACCAAAGGAGCCCAGCTCTGTCCCTCACCGAAAGCCAACATAGTTAGCAAGAAATCAACTCATTAACTACAGTGTCTTATTTCATGAATTGGACCAATCCCTGTCCTCAAACTCTCTCTCCCACCACATGCCTTTGCCCCCCTCCCCACCATAAATACCACCGCCTTCCTCTCCATTACAACCACCTCTCTTTCAAACAAAATTAATGGCTCTCAAGAAGACCAGCAAGTTGCCTCAAGCTGCGACCTTGAAACAAATTCTGAAGAGATGCTCAAGCCTGGGAAGAAAACAAGGGATGGGAGAAGAGGAAGGTTTGCCTGTGGACGTCCCAAAAGGCCATTTCGCTGTGTATGTGGGTGAGAATAGGAGCAGATTCATTGTTCCTATCTCTCTTCTATCTCATCCTGAGTTCCAGATTTTGCTGCGAGCTGCTGAGGAGGAGTTTGGGTTTAACCATGAAATGGGCCTCACCATCCCCTGTGAAGAGGTAGCCTTCCGCTCGCTCACTTGTTTGCTCGGCTAATGAGCTGAGAAAGAAGTTCTCTGTGTCTGCTCTCTGGTTTCCCCTGCTTCAGTTATCGATCATTTGTCCCATTGATTTGTAAATATCTACAAGGTTAATTGTGGGTTGGATTTGTAGATTTGACATTTTCGAGTGGCGTGTGGTATTTTGCGCCGCCCTATTGAGATATGATTGGTAACAAACGATGTGGTAGTCATTCCCCTGTTTTATTTTTCATGCTGTATTTCTCAAATTTTCAATCAAATAAATGGGTGGAAACTTATTTTCAGCTCTATTCCCTTACCGTTTTCATTTGAATTTGCTATTAATTTCTTCTCCTTCGATTCGATCAAATCAAACAAAACCAAAGCAAATTTGCAGTCTGTATAGGAAGTTATGGAGGCAGAAATTTATTCTTCGTGTTGGTCATCAGATAATGAGTTTTGGAACAGTAATTAGTAAGATAAAGTGTTTCACGAAGTTTTTAAATTATTTGCTCATCAATTAGCTTCATAATTTTGATTGCATAAGAAAATAACTGAGTTCATAGCTGGGTAAATACTTCGCATGGAATGTTATGAGAGAGAGAGAGAGAGAGAGAGAGAGAGAGAGAGAGAGAGAGAGAGAGCTGTAATCTGGTGGACGGAAAATATTATTTTTTTTCTTGTTTAGAATATGACCTTAAAATCTCAAAAATTTAAAAAAAAAAAAATCAAAAGCACCGATTATGATCTACCATACAAAAGGAGAAATTTTTAAGGAAAATTTAAGATTATTTTATTAAATATT
Source organism: Dendrobium chrysotoxum (assembly GCA_019925795.1). Lineage (NCBI taxonomy): Eukaryota > Viridiplantae > Streptophyta > Magnoliopsida > Asparagales > Orchidaceae > Dendrobium > Dendrobium chrysotoxum. The sequence continues at coordinate 45,470 of JAGFBR010000819.1, forward strand.
AAATATTTGTATAAATTGAATGGTACAAGTTTAATGATGCAAAAAAAAATCTAGTACATCCTTTTTTTTTTAATTAAAGGCAATCTGCTTTTCACAAATTAAAAAAAAAACTGTGCATATTAACATTGAATTTTTACACATCTTATTTACTAAGTAATATCAGATAGATAATATGTTATATTGACTACTTGTAGTAAATATTACTTACATCTTTGATCAAAGATGAAGTAAATATAAATTTAGGCTTCATTTTGAGACAGCCTTTTATCACTATTTTTTTACTATTTTAAAAAAACTTATATGCTAGAAAGCTATTGTAAAAAGAAGTAAAAAAATTGTTCAAAATAAAGTTTTAAATGAATTATATGTTTGTGTTGTATATTCAAATTCATTTGAGTCAAATAAATTTTTTTTTTAAAAAAAAATCCCAATATTTCATTCAAGGCAATTACAACAAAGGCCCAAAATCAGGCACACCCAAAGTACATCAGAAAAAAAGGGAAAACATTCTCCAACGAAAAGATAACCAATGACGAAGGCAAAGGAGCCAACCAACCGGACTCAGTAAATGACAAGAGGCTCCCTGCAACCACCTCGCAGCAAGGCAAGGTCCATCCAAAAGCGGCAGCAACCTACAAAACACAAGAATCAACCCACAAGCTACACAGGCAACCGCCGAGCACGTGACCACCAAGGTTGCCAACAAGCCAAGCCTACAAGGTGGTGAATAGAGAGCCGCCTCATCATCGTCCGGAACATCGATAAATTCCACTCAATTGAAGAGCACAACATCGATAAATAGGGGGTTAACCAAAAGGACTATTTCTTCTTAGATTTACTTCTACGCCTTTTGCCACCGCCACAGGATTCTGCTTGATCAACAACATAGCCCACCATAAAATTATACATATCATAAGACTCATTGACATGCTCACCGAAATCACCATCCGCCCTCCCACAAGACGGGATAATTTAGTCATCCAGCCAATCAGATTGGTCCAAACTTGAGTTATTCAATGACATAGCCAAGTGGGCTTTCAAATCCTCATTGGAGATAACCGAAATTGAAATATTAACAAAAGGCGCATTTTCCTTCGCCACAACAATATCTAATGAAGTCAACGGTGGGTCAAGTGAAGAGGATGACGCATTCAAAATAATCATATTAACATCACACACATCTAATTTGAGGCCATCCGCAACCGGATAAGAAACATGAGCAGTTTCGACATTCACAACCATATTAGCATCAGAGCTATCAACATCAATGGAAGGCACATCCCTTCCAATATCAGCGAGAGACGGGTTGACAGGGGGATCATTTGAGTTAGATAAATTAAGTGATCATGAAAACCTAAATCAAGATAGGTCAAAATCATGGATTGTAAATTGAAACTCACCGATTTTTTAGTCGCTATGGCCTCAAGTTGCCTTGGATTGAATCTCTTCATGTCACCCAAGAAATTATTTTTACTCGACCCTCAATGCTATGCAATTTAAGTCAACCAAAGACTCAACAAATCACAAATTAGTTAATAATATACACTGAAGTTAGTCACTTTGATTTATTGCAAGCTGATTTGGGGTTCTTGCTAAAATAGCTCACTAAAGGTAACCACCCTCAATTCAAAACTTGGTTTAAGTTCTTGATTGGTAGTCGGCAGCAAATCAAACTTGGAATGCCCACTACACAACTACCTACTCTGAATTTAATCTGTATATTTATTATGTGATAATACTATGTAGCCAATTTTGTATTGTTAATCTTGAACATCACCCATAGATCATGTGATGTTGTATTTTTGATTGAAATTCTATCACACTAAAATCTCCTCTAAATTCTCTCTCAGTTTATCTCAGAATTATTTTTTCTCACTTGTTAAATCATATATGCAATTTAGGTTTCGTTTGGGACAATTTTATTGTTGTTTTGTAAAATAGTTTTATACTATAAAGCTATTTTAAAAAGCAATTAGAAAGCTGTCTCAAACGATGCATTAGTTTCACTTGCCCTTCTCTATTTAAAAGATTGAATAAACTCCTCTTAAAACTAATTCACTTAGGAGGATACCGGAAACTTAACGTCTCTCGCTTCCCTTCTACTCTATAACTTTGATGCATATCTCTAATAAGGTCTTCAAATTTTTCTCTCATATAAAATTAAATGAAACATGCTTGTTGCATCCAGGAGTATTCGTGACGGTAGAGAAATATAAAGCTTAGCGTCTTAGTATTGTATGAAGATCCAACACACAGTCAGATAAAAGAGAGGGTGTTGCATTCATATAAGACATCAGAATTTTTACGTGGAAACCCCTAAAAAGGGCAAACACCACTGGGCCTGACCCAGTTTAAATAAATCCACTAGTATTTACGGTCGATTATAAATGAGGCCTTTTGTTGGGAGAAGGCCTTAGTTAGATGTCACAAATATACATCATATATAGCGCATTACATGGTAGAAATTACAATAATCATCATATACATGTTTGTTGGGTCGACATGACCATAGTCGATAGACGACAGAGGTCAGAAAGATCGTAGTTGACTGACATTGGAGGTTAGAAAGACCATAGTATGATGACGGAGGTCAGGAGGACCTTAGTTGGTCAGGTGATGGAGGTCGGAAGGACCGTAGTCGACTGACGTTGGAGGTCAGAAAGATTGTAGTCTGATGACAGAGGTCGGGAGGACCTTAGTTGGTCAGGCGACGGAGGTCAGAAAGACCGTATTCGATTGGCGTTGGTGGTCAGAAAGACTGTAGTCTGATGAAAGAGGTCAGGAGGACCTTAGTCGGCAGGAGGCAGGGGTCAGAAAGACCATTGCCTGGTGATGGAGGTCAGAAGGACCGTAGTCGGCAGGAGGCAGGGATCAGAAAGACCGTTGCCTAGCGATAGAGGTCAGAAGGATCATAGTATAATTAGGTATAAGTCCGATAGAAGTCTGGGCGTCAGGTGGTGGTTTGGAAGAAGTGCGGGCCTCAGGTGGTGGTTTGGCAGAAGTGCAGGCCTCAGGTTGTGGTCCGGTAGAAGTGCGGGCCTCAGGTGGTTGTCCGATAGAAGTGCGGGCCTCAAGTGGTGGTCCGGCAGAAGTGCGAGCATCAGGTGGTGGTCCGGCAGAAGTGTAGGCCTCGGGTGGTGGTCAGGTAGATGTCCGGGCCTTAGGTGGTGGTCCAGTGGAGCTCAAGTCGTCAAGCGGTGATCTGGTGGAACTTAGGATGTCAGGTGGTGGTCCGGCGGAGCTTAGGGCGTCAAGCGGTGGTCCGGCAGAGCTTAGAACGTCAGGTGGTGGTCTGGCGGAAGTGCGGGACTCAAGTTGTGGTCCGGTAGAAGTGCGAGCCTCAGGTGGTGGTCTGACAGGAGTGCGAGCCTCAGGTGGTGGTCCGGCAGGAGTGCGGGCCTCAGACGGTGGTCTAGCAGGAGTGCGGGCCTCAGACGGTGGTCTGGCAGGAGTGTGGGCCTTAGGTGGTGGTCCGGTAGGAGTGCGAGCCTCAGGTGGTGGTCTGGCAGATGTCCGGGCCTTAGGTGGTGGTCCGGCAGAGCTCAGGGCGTCAAGCAGTGATCCAGCGAAACTTCGGACGTCATGTGGTGGTCTAGCGGAGCTCAGGGCGTCTAGCGGTGGTCTGGCGGAGCTGAGAACGTCAGGCGGTGGTTCGGCGGAGCTCAGGGCATCAAGAGGTGGTCCGACGGAGCTGAGAACATTAGGTGGTGGTCCGGTGGAGCTCAGGGAGTCAAGCAGTGGTCCGACGGAGCTAAGAACACCAGGTGGTGGTCCGGTGGAACTCAGGGCTTCAAGCGGTGGTTTGGCGGAGCTGAGAACGTCAAGTGGTGGTCCGGCGGAGCTCAGGGCATCAAGCGGTTATCCGGCGGAGCTGAGAACGTCAGGTGGTGGTCCGGCGGAGCTCAGGTTGTCGAGTGGTGGTCCGGCAGAGCTGAGAATGTCAGGTGGTGGTCCGGCGGAGCTGAGGAGATCAGGTGGTGGTCCGGCGGAACTCCGACGCCAGGCGGTGGTCGAGGAGGAGCAAGGAGGCAAGAGCGATCTCTAATCTCTCTATTTTCTCTTTAGAATTAAGGGGCCCCTTTTTAAGAGGAGAGAGGGCTCTATTTATAGATTTTTGGGAGTGGTATGGCCCGTAAATAGGAGGAAGCTCAAGGGCAAATGTTGAGTGATTTGAATGGACGGCCGATGTTGAATCCCTTGATCGTGAATCATTTACTGGTTATTTTAAGGACTTAGAGATATCAGATTTGGGCGATCTTGAGCTTGTTGGATTCGTCTCGTCGAGCCGCTCGATTTGACTATAAGCACGTCATGTTTCGAAACCGTTTGATAATTTGAATTGTGGTTTGAATCTTCCAACAGTGCTTCAGGTCCTTGATTTGGACTGATTTGGGCTGGGATTGAGTTGAATTTAGTGTCGTTGGGTTCGTATTTCCGAGACGTTCAGTTTGACTATAAGCTTGCTAAAATCGGAATTCGGATGATCCCAATTTTAATTTCGGAAATTTCCAACTTGATTTTGTCTCGAGATTCGTGCCCGATCAGAATTATTTTTTGATGATGTATCAATGCTTAATTTTAGTTACGAAGACGAGATTTAATTAGAGGTCATAACTTTAATTTTGAGTGCTCAATGAGAAAAATATTTTTAAAAATAGAGAATTTTTTTTTTCCTTTAATAAGTCATGACTCATGAGAATAACTCCACATTAAAGATTTGTTATTATGCTGCACATATTTACCGATGATGAAAGTATGCAATCATTGTTGGATAGCATTTGGTGGTTGTTTGAGTTTGGACTAAGAGTCATGAATGATAAGCACTTAGAGCCAACTTTAATTCTCCTCCATAGGAGTAAAGCCATAAAAACCAATGCGGTCCTATGCATTTTGGAATCACAATCATTAATCACAAACACTTAGATCGTTCTTTAGTTCTCCTAATGTGCTGTGAAAGCAATCAAAACACTAATTAATCATATTTTAAAGCCAAAATAACCATAATTTTTTAGGACTAAGGTGGGCAAAGCCAAATCAACAATCTTCTTCAAACAATTTCGCATCTGAGGAATCTAGTTTGATATTTGGTAGCTTTTAACCATAAAATGACTCTACTTTCAGATCTCAATTTTCTAAAATAATTTTTTAATATAAAATTTTTTTGAACTAAAATATTTTGGGTAGGTCTGTCAAAACCGGGTTACGGGTCGGGTTCGGGTCGAACCCGACCTGACCCGAATCGAATCGGGTCAACCCTAACCCGACCCGGTTAGGAAAACGGGTCAATATTCAGGACCCGAACGCGACCCGAGGCGGGTTCGGGTCAACCCGTTTGACCCGCTTTCACATGAAGCCAACCCAAGTGCCAGCAAAAAAATTTTAATGATCAAAATCACAATCTGGAGGTAAATAACCAAGGCAACAAGTAATGAAAACCAAGGCAGCAATTGAAACATTAAAAATTTAAATTACAAATTACCAAAATTCAAATTATACATCATAATTTATGAATAATAAATAAAAAAATACAAGCTAAGAATTACAAATGATAAAATTTAACAAATCACAAACATCTAATTTAACAAATTACAAATCATAAATTTATAAATTACAAATTACAAATATCAGTCTGACTATTTGGAGAAATCCGAACTCTGAAGAACGAAAATTATTTGCTAGCCCTCCTGGAGATTTAAGCTAACTGCAAAAAATATAATTAGTTAAAAATCCATAAATTAGTTGAAAGATTGAGTCATTAGCTCAGATTCACCCTCTAAATAATTCATCAAATAATGAAATGTGAGTCAACAATACAATTTTTTGCAGTTGCGGACAGCGGTATTGCCCTCCAAGGCGGCATTTTGTATTCTAGAGCTATACGTAGTATCTGTTTGATTAGACGACAACACAAATGCCACCTGGTTGCAATATTTTTTTCCCAAATGACCTCACAATCAGTTTAGAAGGGTACTCATCATCGCTACTCAACTTTCAGAACCAACCCAGAATTTGAACAGAGACATCAAGTTACAGAAAACCAACCCAGGAAAGAAGACAGCAACCAACCCAGCCAGCAAAAAATTCAAAAACAGGAAACCAACCCAGTTATACCTTCCCAGGAAACAAAGCCACCAACCCGGGGAAACTTATACATCTACCAAGACAGCAACCAAGTGAATCCAACCCAGCAATCTGGGCACCCAAGACAGCATCCCAGGGAAACCAAGGCATCAAGTTACAGAAAACCAACCCAGGAAAGAAGACAGCAACCAACCCAGCCACCAAACTGTTCAAAAACAGGAAACCAACCCAGTTACACCTACCCAGGAAACAAAGCCACCAACCCGGGGAAACTTATACATCTACCAAGACAGCAACCAAGTGAATCCAACCCAATAATCTGGGCACCCAAGACAGCATCCCAGGGAAACCAAGGCATCAAGTTACAGAAAACCAACCCAGGAAAGAAGACAGCAACCAACCCAGCCACCAACCCGGGGAAATTTATATATCTACCAAGACAGCAACCAAGAGATACAACTACCCAGGCTAGCCTAGATATAGCAAGTTTGCAGGTGAATAACAGGCAACCAATATATAACAAGTAACAAGAAACCAACCCAGTTACCAGCCAGCAAAGAATTAATAATCAAAATCACAACCTGCAGGTAAATAACCAAGATAGCAACACAAATAATCCAGCCCACCAAGACAGCAAATAATACAAACCAAGACACCAATCAAGCAACTGATAAGTAAAACATAATTCAACAAAGGTACCAAACCAAGGGAAGCTAATGCAGCAACCAAGACAGCTTCCCAGGCAACCTGCAGGTAAATAACCAGGACAACATGTTTCCCAAGTCATCCTCCCAGGCAATACCAAGACAGAAAACCAGACAACCAATACAGCAACCCAACCCAGGTTCCTATGCAACACCAAGACAGAAAACCAGGCAAACCAACAGCTTCCCAAGTCAACATCCCTGGCAACACAGTAACCAAAAGAATAAAGTATATCATCAATCACTGCATCAACTAATATAGATAGGCATTAGGTAAATAATTAAAAGCTCTCAATCAGTTCTGTTTATCCAACCACTGAGCTTTCACCAAGCTCTACATCATTTATGTTCACATCTAAATTAAGGATGTCATTAGTTACTGCATCAAGTTCGGGATCATTTGCTGCTGCAACAAAATAAGATAAATGATTTTCAGATCTGAAATAAATGATAGAAATATGAAATAGCTTTAAGAAAAATAAATAATCACCATGTTCTCCGTATAACCAGTCCTTAGAACAAATTTGTTCCTCGACGATATCATGTTTCAATGCACTTCTGTATTGATCTAAAATTCTACCGCTATTGCTGAAGGCACTTTCGGATGCTACAGTTGTTATTGGAATGCATAGTACATCACAAGCCATAGCTGAAACACGAGGAAATTGATACTGATTCCCTTGCCAAAACTTCAAAATGTCTAAATCTACATTACTATCAAGCTTAGGTTCATCTAGGTAAATGTCTAATTTAGATTTCCTAGGTGCAAAGACATCCTTTTGAAATGAAGCGAAATCCTGTTTTTTTTTTTTTGAAAGGCATTAGAAACAAAAAATAAAAACATTTCAAGTTGCGAATTTACAAATATGGATACAAAACCTGCATAAACTTGGACTTAATAATTGGTAATGGTATGCTCGTTGAAGGTATTTCTTGTACCACCTCAGAAGTATTTGAACTTTTTCCAGATGAAAGATTCCTACTTGCACCGTAGTTAGCAAACAATGAAATTAACTTAAGTTTCATCTTCCTCAATTCACCGAGGTAATTGCCTCCATACAATCTCTGATAACACCACTCAACAAAAGCCATTTTGTATCTCAGATCTAAAATAACTGCTATTGCCAAAATGTCACTGAATTCAGACCAATATTTCTCAAACTTTACAAGCATTCCGGCTGCCATTCTCTTTATGGATTGATGCCCACTTATGACCTCACTTTTAAGTTCTGCATAAGCTGTAGAAATACAAGGGAAGTACAAATTTGCTGTAGGATATTTAGACCCGGAAATGAGACAAGTTATTTCATAGAAAGGTGCCAAAAATTTGCTAATCTCTTCAACTTTTTCCCATTCAGAAGGCGTTAGACAATTCTTGAAATTTGAATCCACCAAATCAAAATGTTGAAAAGCACGTTTAAAATAGATTGCACTGTCAAGCATTATGAATGTGGAGTTCCATCGGGTGGGGACATCCTGACGCAAACCTCGCTTCCCATCTAAGCAACTTTCTGTAACACAATCAAGAAACTTTTGTTTTCTAGCCTGAGAGCTTTTAACATACTTAATGCTCTCTCTTATTTTCCCAATTGAACTATCAATGTCTTTCAAACCTTCTTGAACCACAAGATTAACAATATGAGCTGTGCAACGTACATGAAAATAGTCACCATTGCATAATAAGCTACCACGCAAATTTAAATGATTTCTTAAATAATCCACTAAAGTATTATTTGTGGAAGCATTATCCAAAGTAATACTGAATAGCTTGGTTTCTATTTTCCATTCAACCAAAAGAGTTTGTAGCTTCTCAAACAAAGCAATTCCATCATGGGGGGTGGCATGAATGAAAAATTAATAATTTTTTTTTTTGCAATTGCCAATCATTATCAATATAATGAGCAGTTAAACAAATAAACCCATCAGTATTTATAGATGTCCAAAGGTCGGATGTTAAGCATACCCTGCTAGTGACTTTAGATAATTGTTCATTTATATTACACTTCTCCTTGATGAATAATTTTTTGCAATCATTTCTAGCCGTATTTCTAGAAATTAATTGCAAGTCCCGACGAAGATAAAATAAAAGTGCTCGAAGTCCAACCCATTCAACACACTGAAAAGGCAAATCGTGCATAATGATAGAAGCAGTAAACAAGTCACGAAATTCAACTTGATCAAACTTATCATCAGACATAGACATTGAAGATTCATTGTTGCTTTGTAAGATCAACTGTCCTATATCACGCATACTTCTTTTCTTACAATTTTCGATGTGACGTCTAAGATTATCAGTTCCATTTTTGCTATCACATAAATAAGTAGTGCCACATTTCTTACATTTACATTTCTGTTTTCCATCTTTCGGATTAGGTAACATCTCATAATGGCCCCAAACAAGTGAGGTCATCCTTCGCCGTTTCTTAGCAACTGTCCCCTCATTACATTGCTCGTTAGAGGGCTCTACAGCATTTTCACAAATCCGGACTTCTTCATTATCATCAATAGAAAAATTCTCAGGAATTGAATTGGAATCCTCCATCTAACCAAAACATTATAATATATTACAATACTAGGGGTATCAACTATCAATAATTTAGAATGCTAGGGTTATACTATACAAGCAAAGAATGAGTGAAACTAGAGATGCATAACGTACAAAGTTTTTTGTTCACAAATATTTTTAATTAGAACAGAGACGCTAAACTTTTATTTCCTTGACTCCTTTCCTACAGCCACTGCGATCATAACCATTTCACCAACATCATGCCCCATCACAAGGCCAGACATATACAAAAAACTATAGTGGACCAGCCTTTGGGTTCTTAAAATGATATAGCGTTCAAAAGGAGAAAACTACATAAACCATTTCACCACCACCATGCCCCATCAGGCCATCAAAAGGGCATACAGCCATACATAAACAAAAAATTGAAACAGAGCAATCGATAACAGCAATCATATAAAAAATATGTAACAGAGCAACTACAGTTAATACACAACTGAACAGAAAAAACCTCTCAAACCAGAAGCCGAGTGCAAGCCTGCAAGGATATTCGAACAGCACCTCAACCATTTTTCGGACCAAAACAACCCCAAAGCAGAAAGCATACCAAAATGTTCCAGAATTTCATAAAACCCGACGAAATATTCCAGAAACTCGTTTTTAACATCAAGTCATCAAGACGAAAACAAATCAGACAAACCCTAAACCCTAAATTTTTTTGCATCAACGTTAACAATTTAATCAAACAGCAAGACAGTAAGTCAGCAACACAACCCTAAACTCTACTCATAGATCAAGCTTCTAAAAGGAGAAAAAAGATAAGAGATACAAACAGTGAGGGATGTTAGGCCAAACGAGATGAACACGATGAACACCACGGACCAACAACGTGCCAAAGAAGTAGAAGAGAGGAAACCGTTGAAAGAGCCAGAGATCTGAAGAGATCCAATGAGGAAACAGAAACCCTAGACGAAGCAGCGAAGGAGAGGAGAGCTGGTAGCGGACGCGAAATGAATACGGAGGCCTCGGATCCCAAATTTTATCCCTCGCGTGAAATGAATCCCGCGGGTCGAACGGGTCACTTAACGGGTTGGCGGGTTAACACGGACCCGACCTGAAATCAAAACCGGGTCATTTAACTGAACCCGAACCCGACCTGTTAAGCCGTCGGGTCGTGTCTGACCCAAAAATTTCGGGTCGGGTTCGAGTCGGGTTTTCGTGTCGTGTCCATTATTGACACCCCTAATTTTGGGCTATAAAGCTGCTTTTGAAAGCAATAAAAAAGTTGTCTCAAACTAAGCCAAAAGTTGATCCTGCCAGTAGCTTCTAGGTGATCCAGCAAATTTGTCTCAAACCGGAAGAAAAGGCAAAGCCTTTGAACTATTCAGGGAGTCTTGCGGAATTAGCAGATGTTCCTTAGGGAAGGATTGGCTTGTGAATAGTAGTTGGATTGACCATTTCCGAACCTCATTCTAAATTCAACCAATTATGATAAACAATTCGAGCAAACTAAAATTCAAATCATTAGGCATGTAAATGCTTATTGGGGTACCCCTATCGAGGTGTTAGAATGATCTTGTTATCAATACGGTAAAAGATCTTTGCCATATGAAATTAACTAATAACATTTTTGAAAAAAGAAATCGAAGTGAAAACTGTGATAGTTAAAATAAAATACTTACACAACATTTAAAACTAGCTTATTTATATAACTAAAATATGAACTTTCAATTTTCTCACATAAGACAAAATTCTTTAACTAGTATAAAAAATATCTCAGTCCTCAATCTCTTTATCAATTCGACTTCAATGCACATGGCGCTAGCTCTATCAATGTACTCTAAGTGAGAACCCATCGTAACCTCCTCTCAATTTTCTTTTCCTCAACTTCCATATGCCATCAATCATGTGGATTCCTCTCTCCAACGAGCTAGGTTCCTGTCTCGCTTTCTTGCCTCTTCTTCAAAGTAAAGGTTTCCTATACAAAAACTTATAATTTCCTAAATTCGATAGAGGTGCAAAGACGTACTACGGTTAGCTGCTGGTAGGATTTTTTTCCCTAGACGTTGTTCTGATTATCTCCTGCTCCTTCCTTTTCCTTTGACCTCGTCGGAGGACCACTCCCCCGTCCCTACTCCATGGCCAACCCTATGAATCCTACCTACAAAGTTGCAAGCTCCTACCTCTAATCCCCCATAAACTAGGGGAAGAAGTACTAGCCGTAAACCTTTAAGGCCAGTCTCCAACCCTACCTCAATCCAGCCTCAACAGCCAGTTATTCCTCAGCCGCATATACTTCCCCCACAACTCCTTCCAGACCCTAAATCTCAATTACTTCCTTCCAACCTTATACCCTCAACCCCTTACACCTTGGTCCCTCCCTCACAACGTACCTCCTCCCACCATTATCCTCTTCCTCCCTAAACTCCACTACCTCCACCTCTATCTCATTACCGAACCTCAACTCTCCAACTGAAGAAATGTAGACACCACCAACCTAGCTTCCACCTCTACCTCTTCCTCCTCTAAGCTTATCAAAGACCCCAATCCCTCCATACTTCCTAAGACTACCAGAAGCAAACAGAGCAAAAAGCCCCCTAACCACCATTCCCCAAAATCCTAATGGCCTGGCTTTCCATAGCATTCTAGAACATTAGGGGTTTCAATAGCCATGAAAAAGTCTCCTACTGTAAAGATGTAGTCCGCCGCCACAACCTGGATATGTTATTTGTTTTGTAAAATAGGATTCATGTATCTGCTCTTGTAGACCCTTGGTTGCGGGCCACCCACTCAGTTTTTGATAATGAAACTAGTTGTCACAACTTCGATTTTGCCAAGTCTGTTAGGATTTGGGTAAAATGGAATCCATCAAGAGTTAGCTTTTCGGTTTCCTTAATCTCCAATCAGTTGATTTCGGGGATTGTTACGGTGGGTAATGAGCAGATATTTTACTTGCTATCGTTTATGCTTTGAACTCTCAATCTGAGAGGATTCAGTTATGGGATCAAATTAGAGATGTTCAATCCACTATTTCTATACGGTGGGTAATGAATGAATGTTAATTTTTAATTTTGTTACATCAAGGCAATAAAATAGTATTGTTTCTCCATTGTATTGTAAAATTTATCTTGTAAATTAATCTAAAACATTTTAACGCTACTATAACATGGAATGGTCGAATGATTTAATCATTGCAGCTAAGACATAATAATGGAATTAACAACCAATTTTACTAAACATCGTCAAAATTGATATCCACCAATATCAACACTCTATAGAATTTTAAGGCGCACAATTTAGTTGGTTGCTTATTTAACAATCAAGTTTATATTTTTGATCGCTATAGCAAAAAAACCTAATCAATGAAATTAGCAATCAAAACTGCTAAATATCTTCTGAATAATTTTAGCGATCAATGTTAATTAATAGTCGCTAATTTAGCAACCAAAAAAATTTGTGGTCGCTAAAAGCCTCAACGACGAGGCTACTGCGACGAACTAGCGGCCTAAAATTTTTTTGTCGCTATTTGCTTTAGCATTTAAATTTTTATTTTTAGCAACCACTTTTGATGGCCGCTAATGACCTATTTTCTTGTAGTATCTATTTTTGCTAATATTTTGATTTTATTCCTGAGTCATGGCTTCAGAGGTGTGATTCTTCTGCCGCTTTTTGTTTTTCTTCAACAGTCTTTTTTACCTTTAAGGCTGACATTGTTTAACTCTTTTGAAATTCTTTTTGGGGTTATTTTGAGGTGTTGAGCTATCTATCTTTATTTAGCTGCAGCTTTTTTTTCTTTACACTATAATCATTTACACTTGTAACCCATTTCTCTTGATCAAAACAAAGGGCTAGGCCCATAAATTTCCCCCCAAAAAAAATCCTAAATTCCTTTCCTATTTGTTCTTCTTCCAGGGTTTCATAAATGTGAGAAATGATGCCATTTTCAAAAATAATTGAGTTGTAGTTTAATAAATAGATAATTTTATATTATATAAGATCTATAATTATAACCAAATAAATCCTCTAAAAAAATTATAACAAAATAATATATGATAATAATTTATAAAAGAAAGTTATGTAAAACCTCTAAAGCAGCCTAAGTATTACATAAAAAATAAAGATGATAGGTACCTTACACATCCAATGCCATGCCGGTCTCACGTAACCGACATGCACATGACATGCTAGTCGTGAGATCTTTTCATTGCCTGCGTGGGTTTCATTCTTGAACAGTACCGATGCCTTCAGCTCTTCTTCGTCAATATGTGAGAAGATGTCAAAAGATCACAGCTGTTCTTCTTCCCCACCAGATTTGACCTCTCAACCTTTTCATTATTTATGGAGGAATTCCTTTAGCCAGGATTTCTATATCTTTACCTTTAATCTCTTAAGCTTGTGATCCAAAATTATTCTACCCTTTTTTATGTAGATATTATTAGATGCAGAGATATATCAGCATAGAAATGCATGTATTTAATATGTTATCATCGTAATGGATATGTGAATTGTGTATGTATAGTTTTAAGATATTTAATTTAATATTTTTCTTTTGATCATTTATAATATCTAATATTTTTGGCTACATAATGCTAAAGGTGATAACTAACTGAAGTTTTTTTTTTATTATTGTGAAATTAATTGTGGTGCTGGCTAACTAATTTAGGTTTTATTTGGAACAATTTTCTTTCTGCTTTCTAAAATAAATTTTATAATTTTTGTATTAAAAAGTTATTTTAGAAAGCAATAAAAAAGCTGTCACAAACGAAGTTTTGTGACAACTTTTTTACTGTTTTTTAAAAACAACTTTCTAGCATAAAAAATTCTAATTCAAAAAATTTTGTATTAAAAAATCACTTTTAAAAGTAATAAGAAAGTTATCCCAAACGAAATCTTAGTCGAGAATAATTTTGAATTTTTTGCTAAAATTTTGGAATTCAATCCTCTTTCATAAAATTGAGATCTCCGGGCAATTTTTAAGGGTTATATAATTTAATAAAGTAATCTAAAATATATTAGTCATTAAAAATATCTAAGTAAAATCAACTCACTCTTGAAAACAATCGCTAAAGAAAGAAAATGGTGAAAATAAAAATAAATTTACTCATACCTTTCTAAAAAAAGAAATATAATTTTATTCACAATTATTTTAGAAAGTACGCATTACAGTAGCGCAAAATTATTGTACTGTCCAAAAAAATCTAAATGGAGATCTGGCTTCATTCTCTATCCTCCACTCGATTAGAGGGCCGAAATATCTTACTTGAAGAATAGACAGAGGACATGATTTATCAAATATGTCAGCTCTTCGGAAAGAAATTCCAGACTTATTATAAGAATCAGGGCATTATCTCAAATTTGTGACCCTCTAAACTTTGGACATACGGAAAAAGCGAGCCAGACTAAGGCCTAGTTTGATTGGGCGTTTTTGGTGCTTATTCCTTTTTAAAACAATAAAATTTATTTTTCTTTGCTGTTTGGTTTGTCAAATCTCGTTCCCAATAACTCCATTTTTTTCATTTTTCTGCTGTTTTGAAAAAGCTTTTTATATATGCTTCTCCGTTAGAAAACTCCTTTTTCTAAACCGATGTTTCTTAAAACTACCTTTTACAAAAGTACCAAATAACCAAACGAAGCCTAAGGTACTGCGATCTCCTTTCGGGAACTTTGTTCAGGTCACCACTGCTTTCCAGCCCACAACAGTAGTACAATTGTTAAAATTAAAGCATGATTATTTATTAATTATATCTATATATAGTGTTTAAGACGACGGTAAATTTTTATAAAGATAATTATAAAGTTATTAAAAAATATATAATTTTTTTTAAAATGGGTTGAGTTCGGGTTGACCTGAAAACATGAAATCAACCCGATTTTGACCCATTTGGAAAAACGCACTAGTCACTTGCGTCGTCTCGTTAGGTCGCATCACATGCTGTCACCGTCCAGCTTAGGTGCCGCATCACTCGCGTCAGGTCGCGTCACTCGCAGCAGGCCTGCCGCCGTCCCTCCAGAGCTACCGTTGCGGCCGTCCCGCCCATGCTGCCACTATCGTCGTCTCATTCAATCAAGTGAAGCTGTGACAAGTCGGATCCAAGTTGTATTTTCTGACCCGTATGTGAAAGCATCTCATGTTTGGATTGTATAAGATATTAGTGGATCAATATCGACCTGAACCCGACCCGTAACTCTATTTGACACCCTTAGATACGATATAATCAATTTTAATTGAAGTTGGAAGATAAATTACATCAAAACTTGGCAAAGAATAATTTCGTTCAGATGATGAGCCAAGCACGTCCATGACAAACAAGGACATACAAGATACAAATTAATTAGCTGGCCAGTACAGCTCATCTTTATTGCCTCTCGGCCCTCTCCCCACTTTACTTTGACCCCTCACCGCTCTCCTGTAATTCCGCTCAGTTTGTACCCTCCTTATTGTATGAATAATGCTATAACATGCTGATAGATCCACATTTAAATGATTTCTGCATCATATATTATCAATCCAAAAATAAAATATTTCGCGTAAAAAGAGGGTAATTTCAGAAGAGATATTTTAGTTAGGATGTACGTTCTGTTTGAGACTATCATAAAAAATATTTTTTTATCACAAAAATATTTAAAAAATAATAAAATATAATAAAAAATAACATCTAAATAAAATATTATTACTATTTAAAAAATAAAATAGTCAAATAAATTATCCCAAATAGATTCTTAATTATTTTACTCATAATATGACATTTAATCAATTATGTGAAAAGCTTATTTATAAAATGTTTTTTTGACAGAATATTATATTTTAAGTAAAGTAATTTATTTGGAAATTTTTTAGCCAATATAAATTTTATATTATGATGAATTTTCAAGTTTTTCGATGGACATTTGTAATATAAAATAATTTATATTATATTAATATCAAAATAAATTTAAAATTTTAAAGCCCGCATTATTTATATTTTTTATTAGATAAAAAATTCTTCAATTCTCATATACAAGCAATTAATTTGTTCAAGTATGGAATTATTCAATAATTTATATTTATATTCAAAAAATATATATATATGATAATTAAATTCAGTTTAAAGTTTAACTATTCAATAATTGAAAACTAATATATTTTTAATGATCTGATGTGGACTAACTGACACTACCCCATGTGCGGGATATTTGAGACTCCAGAGATTTGAAGGTCAGTGAAAATGCCTTAAATCTGCAGGGAAGACGGGACGCGCAGCCTAGCTGTGGTCTGTTGGGCTTTTCCGGCCGGATGCGATGGTTGGGCCCGACTGCCTCTCGGCGTTCAACAAGATTTTATTAATTACAGGATAGGCGATGCCCTGTTGGTGTTCAATGCATGTTGTGATTGGAGTTGTTCTCTTTCCTTGTTTATATAAATATTGTTTATATAAATATATAATACATTTTTATTAAATAATTTATTTTATTATTTTGTTGAGGGATTGTTTGGTTCATGTTATATAAATTAAAGATGATGAATCTGAAATATTTATGATGGTTGGATTGGCTGTAAAAAAAAAGGGGTGAAATTATTAATTGTGTTGGATCAGAAGTAAAATAAACTAAAATCTGTATTTTAATATAAAATTTTAAATAATAAATCTATATCATTATTATATGACTTAGGCTTCGTTTGGGGCGGCTTTATTACTGCTTCTTAAAGCTATTTTCTAGTAAAAAAATTTTATTTTTTGTACTAAAAAATTGGTCTAAGGAACAGTAAAAAAGTCGCCCCAAATTGTGAAAGGTTTTGTATTTATTCTAACTTAATATAAGCCAACTTATTTCCAATAGTTTCCTGCTTTGTTTATATTATCCTCATTTGTTCCCCATATAAAATTTTATAAAGTTCAACAATAGATGAAGAAACACAACTCAAATTATGGTGTGTCAAAACATATATTGTGTATTGATATATTATTTTAATGTATTTTTAATATTTAATGGATCTAGGAGATATTAAGTTTGAAAATGTAAGTTGGGGTCAATGGTGCCATCGGGATCTAGGGCACAACAATTATCTTGATCTGTTAGTTGGGAGCTTTGGCTACCAGCCAATAGGTCTTAGATTCGAATCTTATATATGTGATGTGCGTTTGAATTTATCTTAATTGATCTAAATATTCAAAAAAAAACTTTCAAACAAACGGCCCCTTAGTCGAATAAGAAATCATGATAGCTTTAAAATTCCATAATCATTGAATGTTGTCCTCTTTTTTCCTATAGCTTTAAAATTCACGAAATCAAATAAATGGCATCGATGGAGGATTCCCGTTAAACTAATGTGCGCGCATCGTAGACATCCTCGATGCCATGACATACAACTAACCAGCACTGAAAAGATCAACTTGTTCTGAAATTGATGCTTCATTCAAACCACTAAGTGGTAAAGTCATTTATTTCTTTTATTTTCATCTGGTATTGTACTTCAGCACTCTCTTGTCTCTACGGCTTCCCCCTACAAAACAAAGGTTAGACACCCACATATGATTTTGGAAGGATCTTTGGAAGCTTTTCTGTCTGTTTCTCTTATTTTGGTTCTGTCTCAATGTCAGAGGACGTTATTTGTTAAGTTTCAGTATTTCTCAATGAAAGATTTTGGGCAGCAACGAAGAAATAGAGGAAGATATTTGTTGCTCTTTGCCGACCAATCGACCATACTTTTGGTGTATTCCATGCTATTACAACCGTTGTATATATCTCACTGCATGACCAATGTAATCCTTTTTTGGTTCACTTGGTACTCTTTTTTTTTTTCATATAATTTATTTTAAAAAATGTCGTTTAAATCCATCTAAAAACTGCATCCAATTTGTAATTCAATTACAAGCATTATGTTTATAGACTAAGGCTTCATTTGGGACTGCTTTCTTACTGCTTCTTAAAGCAACTTTCTAGAATAAAAATTAGGCTTTATTTAAGAGAGCTTTCTTTTGTAAAGCAACTACACAGAAAGCAACTTTAGAAAGCACCTTCTTATTACATAAATTTTTTGAATGCAACGCGAAAACAGTGGTCAAATTGAAATTATATATGATTACTATCTAAAATGCCAAAAGAGAGAGAAAGCTCTTCAGGTAGGTAACCTAGTCATGAAAAGGCTTCTAATCATTGTAGGTAAACTGAATCCGACTTCTGTTTTCAATGATTTCGATTTCATGGATTTTATCTCTTCTAAAAGTGATTAAAATGCATTATCTCTCGTTTTAATGATTTTTCACCTTGTAGCTTTTTCTATGTCGTAGACATCATCCTCATGAGTATTTTGACTGGTTGACATTGAAATTTCACCAGGTGGTTTTGGTTAATTTATGAAATTGTCAAGAAGCAATGTATTGCATTTAGACATGAATTTTAAGGAATGAACATAATTTTACATTTTGATGTATATGATCACTAGTTTCTTTCGCTTGACTGAATTATATTGACATATCATTATTAGCTCTCGTAGTTCAATTAGAGCTTAAAAATAGATAATTTTTCTAAATTTGATCACGGGGCGTGACACCCCGACTAAAAATAATTTCTAGGTTAAAAATAAATTTGAATATTAATGTATCTTTCTTAACTTCAGTCTACATTATTCTCGCCTATAAGAGTATTCATGTTGATTATTCGATTAAGATCCAATAATTAATGCAGCATGAGTCTTTGGCCTTTTCTATGAGTGTTAAAGTTTCAAGAGCATGTAACGCTCATCTTATGTCCACTTCATAGGATGAGCTTTTTATGCACGATATTTGAAGAGCTTCTGTTTGTGATTGAGCAATTGTCATTTTAAAGTGCGTCCACATTGAGATTTATTATTCTGTGCAAAAGCAGAATGTCGTCTGGAGACCAACCAGAATGCGCCACGTCACCCCTTGCTCGATACCGCGGCTCGGTACTGCTAACGTGGTGCATTCTGGTTGGTCTACGGATGGGTTCTGCATCTGGTCTCCGCATAGAATAATTTCTCCCTCATTGGAGGGAGATTATTAACGCATAGGAGGCCTTGTGTTACTCCAACATCAGCATTTAAAAAATATGTTAGCACAAATAAATACCAAGTGGTCAAATAAACTTAAGCCTTTTGGTTGATAATGAATTTGAAAATTGTATATTTGGCCTAATTTCAATCCCCCTATGATTAATCATCTGTAACATACAATGTATTGGATTGCTAGAATCAATAAATAGCGTCAATTTGTGCCATTGGACTAATTACCGTAGTAATTAAAGAGGAACCAAAGTCAGAGGCATACAAAATCATTTTCTGATATTGAAGAAAAGAGATACTAATCAATTGTGCAAATATCGAATGCTCATATGAATAATCTATTAATTTTAAACTGAAAAGGCTATTTGTAAGTGTTTAGTATTTATCAAATTAACAAGTGTAATATTTTCTCCTGAAGAAAAATAGGATGATGATTTTAGCGTTTTATTAGAGCCTAGTCGATACTAATTTTTCAGAAAGTTTTTCTGTTGCTTTAAAGTTTTGGCCCTTCTAAGAACATGAAGGAATTAGATAGCAACTTATAGTTCTATTTTTTCCCTTATTGAAAAGAGAAATATTACGTACGGAGTCGGAATGCGCTTAGACTCTAACATGTACAAGTCACGTGGCTTATATATAGCCACGTGCACACATTGGAGGTCGGAGGCAAGCTACATCTAGACTCTGCACGTAATGATTTCTCCATTGACAAACAGTTACGAGCGCATAAATTGAGTATTTTAAAAATATTATTAATATTTTTAAGAGGAGGTTACTGTAACTTTATATATTTAAATAAATAAAAATTCACAATATATAAAACCTTTAAAAATTTAGATGGATTTCTCCAAAAAGAATTGATGGACATTTGTGCCCCTTTAGCCTTCATCTTAATTCTGTAATGATGTTGTTGAACGCACAGCCTTCATAAATTCAAAATTAATTTAGAACATATTTGCTTGAACTTTTGAGCCACAGCTTTTGTTAAAGCTGATGTAGAAAATAGTTATTGTACATAAATTCTTTTCTATTAGAAAGTTATTTTTGAAAGCAAATTTTGGTTTTTTATTTTTGCACAAAATAGATAAAATACATCATAAAATATATCCTCATTTGAAACTTGCGAGATTTCAACATTTTCTGTTAACATAATTCTTTTAAGAGAAATTTAAATCCGCTTTTACAATAAATTTAAACATGATTAATTAAAATTAAAAGGGTCACTTCTCAATTCGATCCAACATGGGCTGTGGAAAGTTGGTTTTTGCAATATTAATCTGCATTCGAAGAGATTATTTATTAAAAATATACAATCAGGCTGGAGAAAATATTTATAGTTTTTCAAAACCAAATTTATAAAAGAAAATGTAAATAGTATGTGCTTCCCATATCAATTACAACTACTCATTATTTACAATTACTACTCACTGAAATCTAACAAAATAATAGACCTCTCTTTTATTTCTATATTATATTTATTTTAAAATAGATTTAAAAGTTTTGAAATTTATCTGATTAAAATTTTGATAAAATTATTCTGACCTATTTTTTTAAAGGAAAATTAAATATTAAGAATAAAAAATAATAATTGATTCATTGATTGTTAAATATAGATTGCTCCTCTAACAAATTTTTTTTTTTTAAATATAATACATTAAATTCTCTTCCGAACATTTCTCCACTTACCCAAAATAAATATTGCGGAAAATTTTTACCGTATGCCAATTATTTCAGCCATGATACCTTCTCAGAAAGAGCAAAAAAAATGATAATAACAGAGGCAGAATGATAACAGTGTACTTCCCTGGAAAAAAAAAACATGCTACCAAGATGCTGCTACAGCGACAGTGCAACGACGTTTAGGAAATAATAGTTCATCAAGCCAACAACAATTAGTTAAAAATCACTGCGCTGCTGCTACAGTTCAGAACTTCAGCAAATTTCGTCGAACAAATCACATTATTTACAAAATCGGGTGAATGATCACCAATCCTTCCTCCGGTTCCATTTCCATGGGACGACTTGCAGGCTATTCTAGCCATCTCACAGCTCATAGACCAGAGCGAAAATGAACCAAAATAGGGCGAAAAAAAATGGTGAGAAAAAAATCTGAATTCAAACCCGAAATCGGCCACCCCTATGTGATCGCTGAATGGGGGAAGATTTATTAGGGTTCTGGTGGCTCACCAGACCTGTTTCGCGGAGTAGCCGCGGAGGAGAGGGAGGACATCTGGGCGCCAGGTGCACTTGCTTCCGGCGCGGCAGCAGCAGCAGGATCCGGAAGCCAGATAATCGAAATCGTCTTCCGAGGTGAAGCGGAATGCGTAGGTGGACGAGATCTGACGAAGGATCTGCAGGAAAACAGATTCATCACAGGGTAGGGCGAGGGGGCCGGGTTGGGAAAAGCCGTACTCCTCCTCGGCCTGGTGGAGAAGGTTCAGGAAGGCTGGATGGTTGAGATGCGCTGCCCTCATCACGAATCTCCGGCTCCTGCTCCCTACGCAGACCGCAACGTGCCCCGCCGGCACGTCAATCGCCGGCGGTGACGAAGACGATGACTCCCTTGCCCGCATCCTCCACCGCCTCAGCATCTGACGAAGCCTAACAATGTGCCGGATTTTGCTGCTATTTCCCATCTCGAGCTCGAGATCTCGATCTCCTAGGGTTTCTCTCTTTTCTCGTTTTAGCTGTGGCTCTCTTCGTTTTCTTCTTCTCAGAGTTGATTCGAATTTTGGAAATAAGATGAGTGCAGGGGAAGGCAAATAGAATAGAACACCAGACTATTTAAAGACGACTGAGAAAATAGAAACCCTGAAGTTGTAGATAATAACGAATATAGCATCCTTAATAACCGAACATATTTTTGCATATTTGGATGATTTTCGTGAGGTGGGTCCGACGAGTACGGTTCGTATGAGCGTAGCAGGGTATCACGGTCATTTACTCCTCGTTGTCCTGCAACTGCGGGAGTAACGTTACCTTCTCACCTTGCACATTATTACGGACTGCAAAAAACACTGCTACCTTTGAGCGCGGTGACTTGACCATTTCCATAAATAAAGTTAGGTAGGAAAACGAATTAAAAATATATATTATATATTCTATTAATTGGCAGATTACGCTGCATCAGTAGATATCCAACGGTAATTTTTTAGATCTTATTTTTAAATAAGGAATAAGCTACGTTCAAATACATCCACCATTAAATTACTTAGGATCACCTAAATATGAATGCTTAAAAAATCAAAGGAAATAAGTTACCTAATAATGATTGATAAATTGATTAGGATCACAAAAATATGAATGCTCGAAAAGAATAAAAGGAAATAAATTGCATAATGATAAAGTAATTGGTGGATATATAAGTAATTGATTGTTTATGTGCACTTCTAAGATGTAATGATTCAAATTGAGTGATTGTGGGTGCCATATAGATACCAATCGACTACGTACCACCAAACAAGAGCTTATGACAATTATATTTTCTTCTCAATTGCAATTCTAATTGTTGCATTCGTCTATTAATTTTTACGTCCATTCTTTTTTTTATATATCATATGATCTCTTTCGATAATTTGTTCCTCCCATCATTTCTCTCCGTGTTTCTCTTTCACAATTTGTTGCTTTGACATATCAAACGTCTCATTTCATCAATTATAATTCATTCTCCCACTCTATCATTTCCTTTGTAATCATTAATGGTTCTCTTACATTTATAAGAACTCTTCTTATATGATCAAGTTCTCTAACTCTTGTAAGAACTTGCATCATAATTATGTAAAAGAAATCAAAACGAAACATAAATTTACATAAGTCTGTTGACCCTGTTTTAGGTCAGACCCAGGCTTTGGGTCAACCTGAGTTGACCCAATAGGCCTTAATGGGTCTATTCAAGCTCTAGTCACAACCAAACTCAGTCCAGGGCTCTCCAAGCCCTATTTCCCCCTCCACTGGGCTCAGTGGGTCAAGCCTGACCCATTGGGCCCAGATCTTGGTCCTGGGTCAACCTGGTTGACCAGGTCAACCCAGGTTGACCCATATAGACCCTAATGGGTCTAAATCGACCCAAATCAAATTCAAATCTACTCAAGCCCAATCTTTGGCTCAACCCCTCCATCTTTTAAACCCATTTGACTAGGTTGACCAAGTCAACCCATGACTTGGTCAACCCAAGTCTCAATGGGTCAATTTTGACCCATTTAAATGCTATTTAAAGATACAACCCTTTCCTAATCTATCCAAAACCCAAACCCACGGCCGAGACTTCTATTTTCCCTCCTAATTAGCCCTAGGATAGATCTAGGCCGTTGATCAAAGGTTTGAGTCTTTAAATAGAGGATTTAGGGTTTGTCTTAGAGATTTTTGGAGCTCTCTCTCTCCCCAAGGCTCCTGAACCCGAGATATTTGGTAAGAGAGCTCCTATAATCTCCCCCCACCCTTCCCTACTCGAATCCCGACGGTCAAAGCCCGCCGGCGGCGAGTTCCCGGCGATCCTAGGCCCTAAACGTCCAAGCCTTGATCCGATCAATCTAAAGCTTATCTGACCGTGGTTTCTTCAAGGAAGACGTACGAGGACAGTCTATAAGTGCAACCGAATCAAAAGCTTAGAGATCCCACGGTATAATCCTCTGAAAACCCTAGATATAGGTCAAAACACTTAGATCTAAATAGGTTCGTACACAACGCATTTTAGATTAAACTATTGTGTCCACACGAATTCTGTTCATGTACATAGCATACGTTTAAAATTTCAAGCGATTTGGTTCAGTCGTTTGCGAGAACGAGGCGAAAATCAGTTCTAGGGTTTCGGGTTCGAGCCTGACGAACTACGTCCGATCTGGGCCGTTGACTCTCGGATCAACGGCGCGGATCGCCCTGTTCCGCGGTCGAGATCGAACCGCGCGGTCGCTCTCGCGGTTCCGCTTGCTACGTGGCGCGATCATGGCCGTTGGCTCCGACCGCGGGAGATCTGACGGCGCGGCGCGAGTACTGACTCGGATAAGTCAGCCGTCGCGCCATCTGCCAATGATTGGCGATGATTGCGCTGATTGCGCAATCATCGCCAATGATTGGAAAACGCGTATCGGAATCGCGGGACCAATGGGAGGCCGCCACGTGGATGACCGCCATCGCACCGAGCCGCCGCCGCCGTGGATTATTTAATTAATATTTATTTAAAATATATTTTATATGTAATTTTAAAATAAAAAAAATCCATATTTTTTATAAATTATATTTTTATTATTATTATTATTATTATTATTTAAAATTTATTTTTTAAATCTTATTAATATTATTATTATTATTATTATTATTATTATTATTATTATTATTATTTAAAATTTATTTTTTAAATCTTATTAATATTATTACTAATATTATTATTAATATTAATATTATTATTATTATTATTATTATTTTATTATAATTATTTTATTATTATTATTATTATTTTATTATTACTATTTTATTATTATTATTATTATTATTTTGTTATTGTTATTATTATTATTATTATTATTATTATTTTAATTCATTATTACTATTATTATTATTATTATTAATATTATCATAATATTAATATCATCATTAATAATAATATTATTATTTTAATAATATTATTATTATGTTAATATTTATATTTTTATAATATTAATACTTATTATCATTAATGTTATCATAATATTGATATTATTATTAATATTATTATTATTATTCTAATAATATTATTATTATGTTAATATTCACATTATTATAATATTATTATTTAATATTATTATAATATAAATATTATCATTGTTTTAATAATAATATTATTATGCTAATATTTATATTATTATGATATTAGTATTTATTATTATTAATATCATTATAATATTAATATTGTTAACTAATAATATTATTATTATCTTTAATAATAATATTATTATGTTAATATTAATATCATTATAATATTAATATTTATTATTTTATATTATTATAATATTTTAATTATTATTATTTAAATTTATTTTAAAATCTAGATATTATTATATCTGATTTATTTTAAAATTATTATTTATTTTCAAATATTAATTATTTTAAATTATTTTAAAATTACCTTTAAGCCTATTTTAACTTCGAAAATTTGTATCTCTCTCATTTTAAATCGGATTTTGACGCACAATACCTCGTTCTTTTCAGAAAAATATGAATTTTAATTTAAAATTATTTTTTGTATATTTGATCATGTCCTTTCTGGATGTTTTCTGTATGACTGTGTCATTTAGCTATTTAAATATTATTTAATTAATATAATTAATTATTTTAAAAAAAATAAAAATTATTTTAAAACCCCCTTGGTGGCTGGTAGACCTCCCATACTTATGAACTGAAGTATTTTTAATTATCTTATTTTTAAATTTATATTATTATTATTTATAATATTGATGTATTTTAAAAAAATAATTTTTAAAATTACATACTATGTAAATCCTTTAATTTTGAGAGGTTCACCTCTTATGAAACTTTAAACCTAGGCTATGTATATGAAGAGCAATTCATGTGGGAGAAGGATTAGTGAATGATTGTATCCCAATCATTCACTAATCACTTCATTAGGTTTTTTTTACTTAGTATTTTCGTAGTCCTTGTATGTGTAGGTTGCACAAGCACTTAGCCTAGGCTCTCCTAGATCTAAGGACATGATTTGGTATGCTTATACTTGCTGCATTTACCCTCTACGTTGTGCCCAAGGGTTAGTGACTTTACTTCATCCCTGCTTAGTGTAGTGACGCACTAAGGACAATAATTAAGGACTGTCTAGCGAATTTAGAATATTTCTAGGGACTAGGATAGATCCCGGATTGCTATGAAACTGCAAACACTAGTGCTTAGTGACATCTGGAACCCCCTAGAATTTTCTAGGAATTTTTTGGACTCTTTAAAACACTTAATTAGCAAACCCTAATTTACTCATTAATTAAGTCTTAGAAACTTCAGAAAAACCTAATAAATTCATTTTAAATCAGAAAAATACCCATAATATCTCAAACTCTCCAGAATTCAGTCCCCAACCTTAAATAATTAGGGCCCCTTAATTGAACCTTAATCTGGACTTTAATTTAACCTTAATCAAAAATCACTTTTTTGCCTTAATTAAATCATTAAAAAATATTAAAAATCCCAAATTTTCTCCGAACACTTGGGAACACCTCCTTAGGTCATTTCTGACCTTTGTGGGTGATTCCAATCAGTTTGGAGCTGGTTTGGGCCAAAACCCCCAAAGTACCCCTAATTAGGCAATTCCGATAATTCATTTAATTGCCCCAACTTCTAAAAATCATAACTAATTACGTAAAACCCCAAAATGGGAAAACTAAAAAGCATTCAACTCACATTAGGGTCTAGTATTTATTAAAAATATTAAGATTTCAGAAATCAACTAAAATTAAAAAGTCAACTCTTCGGTCAACCGTAGCCTACAGTCTAGTACTCGAAACTCCCAAAATTCATAACTTTGCGTAGGAAACTCCAAATCCAGCAAACTCAAAGGCATTCAACTCACATTAGGGTCTAGTATTTATTAAAAATATTAAAATTCTAGAAATCAACTTAAATCAAAAAGTCAACAATCCGGACAAACTTAGTTCAAAATGAGACCAAAACTTCAGAAATTCATAACTTCAGATAGAAGAATCTAAATTGGGCATGCTAACTATCTAACTGATCAGGTCAAGGCTTAGTATTTTATAAAAATATTAGCTGTTCACAAATCCCCTTTAATCAAACAATCAATTTTAAACCCCCTTTTGCTTAGTGTATAGGTGGACCCCGAACCCCCTAAAACTCACTAATGCAATTTAAACTTCAAATATCATCACCCTAAGCATTAAAACAGATCCACACATTAAATTAATTAAAATGGATCTTAATCCACTAATATTTGAACTTTAAACAAAATCCTTTTTCAGACTTATAATAAACCTGGACAGTAGGCAATTGTAACTAACTACCCAGCTTAGGATCTACCTCAGCTACACAGCTTTTCACACACATCTAGATGGTTTGTTAGGGCACCACTTCTAGACCTAGGCTAGGCCGGTGTTTACTTTTCTGTTGTGTGTCGAGATTTCTGAGATTCCACTGCATGTTGTGATTGAGATGATGCTGGTGTGTTTGTTTACTTTTACTGTACTCTGGGAATTGATGTGATTGCACGATAGACTACCCATAAGTTAGGATCGATCTTGATACTAATGATACTTTCTGCAGGTGGCCATACTCACACTATGCTAAAATAAAGGGGGGGCAAAATTCATGATTTAAATACTAACGTCGTTTTATACAGATGACTCAGAAATTGCTCAGCCCCCCTAAATAAATGAGGGCTAATATAAAAAAAATTATTATAAATTGCTACAGGTGCTCCAGAGCTCGCTTAGCCCTCAAAATGATTAAGAGCATGGCCAAGTGTGGCTGTGATGAGCATTTCATTTTCTTATAACTGCTTATAATATATTAAACTGCTTGGGGTAACTTTTATTAGGATAACCTTGCAGGAAAGTCTAGATTTACTGCTTTTCATTAATGTAAATCATTTGTAATCTGGTATTGAGTTGTGAAAGTGAATTTTGAGTGGGGATACTAGGATCCAAAGGTTGGATTCCAAAGAGAAAAGGACACCCAATATGAGGATGGTCCTTTCCTATTTGGAAATCCAAATTTGGATCGTTCTACTACTTGAAGAATCGAAGGAAGCTGAGATCCAATGAGTCCAATGGAGCTGAGATCCGAGGAGTCCAAGGAAGAAAAGATCAAGAAGATGGAGACCAAGTGTATCCCACTCAAAATAACTTGCGTCTGTCCTAGGATTAGAAATCCGGGTTGTTGGCAGTGTTGCCCGGCCACTTTAATTTTCTGCAGACCCTGGGTTGTAATTAAGGGCAGTTGGCTTATGGACATTTAATTGATTTGTTTAATTATGTATTATGTTTGATTTGATAATGATTGCGTATAGGTTGTATGCTTTTTATAGTTTATTGGCGATCTGCATGCCGCTTTTATTTTAGCCTGGATTTCGTTAGGCTCTCTAAGGACTAAAACTTTTTCTACTCGCAACTAATATTTAAAATTTTAAGGCTTAAGCAATTTAGAAACTTAACGACCTAGAAAACTGCCGGAATCGTCCGGGGTCGCATGCATATTAATGCATTTCTTCTCTCCTTCTATAAGACACTTCCCCGCCTGCGGGTAGAGTCCGGATAATCTGACCTATGAGGATGAGGTGCCGGACCTGGGGAATCCCAGTCTAATTCTAAAAATTATTTTTTTATAAGCCTTTTTAAAGTTCTATGCATTCCTGATTTGGATACTTTAACTAGCATGCATTGCATTAGAAATCAACTAAATCAAAAATTTTAATTGCATTAGTCATAGGAGCATTCACCCAACATTAGTCCGGGGCCAATTAGGAAATCCTCTAGACGTCGGCCCTACTTCCAAGAACTATATTATACCCACCCATCTTTCATTAAATGACTGGACAACATGGTTTTGAAGCGACTAGGTGGTTAGCTGGCTCCCCAATCCAGGCCGGGGTAAGTCCAGATTTTACATTGCATTAGTTAGGACACGGGTGTTAGTGTTGCGTAGAACACTAAACCCATTAGGTTTAGGATTCAAGGTTACTATTGCTTCGTAGTATGACTCATCGGTAGGTAGGTCTTCTGTCTTCCAGAGACCATAAACCCTACGTATCCGCGTCACACGGATGACGCCACCTCCATCCTTCCCTCCTGCATGCTTCGAGTGCATGATTTACTTATTTTCTCCAGTTTCTTCTCACTACCTTAGTCCCTCCGGATGCTGATATGAGCCGTGCATGTTGACTAAGCCTAGTTGAACCTTTCTTTCTCTTTGAGTAGGATTTCCTAGTCTTCGCCCTATGTGCCAATCTCATCTGAAAGTATAATATAGAATTCTTAATCGAAAGTTTTCTCAGGCCCCGGCTTGAGATGTAATTAACCACGGGGGCTTGTGCCCGTGGGAAACTGAATCCCACTCTCAAATAAACCCCATTCGAGCTAATATATCGGGTGGGGGAAACCCGTTGTGATTAGATCGCACATATTGTTATCCATCGGGGTGTGTCGGTGAGAGCCACTATCATCAATGTTTAATCGTATGTGTGATTGAATCTGCCCTCCCATTGGCAACATATACTGTCTCCCCTCACGGGGCGGCGGTGTTGTGTTCCTTTCGGAGGTCCACAGATTTCTGCATTCACCCGTTTAAGAAATGACTAACTATTTTTAAATTTTATTTTTAATATCTTCTTCAATAATTAAATTATTTATTTTATATATTATTTAAATTTACGTAGAATAATTTACCATTATGTGCTTCTATAATTACAGTATTGTTTATTATATATTTTTTTTAATTTTAAAAGCACGTTATTGTGTATATTCAAATTGTATCTACACCTTGGATTTGTTCCGTTAATTAACGGTGTGTTTTTTGCCGTATGATATAGGCTATTTGTTTCCAAAAATATTATTTGTAAAATATGAATTAATGAGGTCTAACCAGGCTAATTAAGAGCTATTGAACGGTTAAATGAGCGGGCAGGCCATGTGCGTGGTGGGGCCAATTTCTGCAGTCGGGTTTCGACCTTTCCATCTCGGTTCAGTGGGACCATCATATAAAATGTTTCGGATTGGGTTAGGTGGGTTTTTAGCCCATCCAATGGGCGAGCCCGGTTTTTACGAAGAATATTGCCCCTTGATTAAATTAATGAGCGGCCAAGATTTAGCCTATTTATTTGTATCTTATCGTCCACCGAAAAGGGCTTTGAACATTCTTTTTTTTACGCCAATTTGAACCGCTTATGTGTACTTTTTGTTGTTGTTCGTATATCAAATAATTTTTTTACAACATGGGGCTGTTTGTAGCAAGATTTATATAAATTTTAACCATTATAATAGGAACAATTAATTATTAATGCATTATTATAAATTAATAATCCATCATAAATATACACTGAATAATGGAATTAAATATATTATTAAAATATTAATAGATTGATTAGGCATTAATAACATAACAATTACTAAAATCACTTAGCAGCATAATAAAGATGTGATAATTTAAATCCTAAAAATAATAGTACAATAATTTGTTAGTGCACACCTAAAATCTTTTAGACTAAGGCTCGTTTGGGATAGATTTCCTATTGCCTCTTGAAGCAATTTTTTAGTTAAAAAAATTTAATTTTTGGATTAAAAAACTGCTTTAAGAAGCAGTAAGAAAACTATCCCAAACGAAACCTTGTTCAAGTCTAATTTTGTCGATTATGAAAAGTTGGCATCATAAATTCATTAGACTCTATTCACAAAAAGACAAGACTCTATCAGTTATGAGATTAATCAGAAGAAGTCGTAATCGTCATCATAATAAACTCGATATTTTGCTGACCCACATTAGAGCACTATATTATACTCGCCTATTTGTTTGGCTACTAAACCTAGTTTGACATATTTGTCCAAAATTTTTAGCGTAACAACTTGCCATGACTTCATCGGAGAAGACGAAGTTGGACATCTTCATCCGAATCCATTCATCCTTCTATTTTTTAGAAAATGTTAAAGCATATCCAATGTATTTAAAAAGCTATAGTAGCAAACATTCATTTTATGATAAGCCTTCATTATATTGTATTATATACTTCATTTATCTTCCATAAGTGTAATCACTACATTAAAGCTATACCTATATCATCCACTTATAAATGCTTAGCTAGAGTGCAAACATTCCTTTGGTTTTTATTTCTTGCTTAATTGTAATAGATAGAATCCGTAGCTCTTAGATTTTATTTCAAAGGCTGTATTTTTAGCTGAGCTTATGATTATTTATGGCCATGTAATTCTCCTTTTAATTTAACGCGTAGGCCCCTCCATGAATTTTAACCCAAAAAAAAAATTAGAGGGCAAACATAGGACACAAATTAGTCATGCTTGGTATAGTAAGGTTCGAGCGTTACCCACATAAAAATTGATTTAATATTCTCTAAAATGTTGTGAGTATGAATTGATGCTAAGGTCCAAAAGTTAAATTTTACAAGTACAAAATAGAGAACAATAAGAAAAGTAAAGAATTAATTGGGATGCCAAACCAAATATCTGCCACTAACAAGCAACTCGCCCAATTGAACCAATGTGCACATGGATTAGGTGATCGTTCAAATAAAAAAAGTCTAGTCCTCAAGATGATCAAAAGAAGCTCATTAGAGTCTTGAAGAATATATATATAATGTTAAAATTGCATCGACAAGTATCGAAGATAACCAAACTAAATTGTCAATAATGGGCATCCTCCTTTTTTTTGGCAAATTTAAGTGCTATCATTGAAGTTATTGGCAGACAATCTATATTGATATTGATAATAGGCATCAATTTTCATGTTTATCATGATTGTTGGCCCTACTAATTATAACAAAAACCAAAATTATTGTTTGAGTTACATCTTAGTTGGTATCAATGATGAGCATCAACCTTATAGGTAATAAAGTGCATCAATTGGTTGCAAGCATAGCATTGGACTCCTCCTTTGGAACACTTGTGGCCTCATCCTAACCTCTTTCAATGTTCAGAAACAAGGTTATTTATAGATTTTTTTCAAGAGTTTTTTTTGCAGTCCCCCACTCTACTAGGGTTTCCCTAGCCCTCCTTCGCAGCTTTGGCCCCTGATGTTGGTGGCAGTGCTTTTCTTAGGAAAGTTTCTCATTTTCTTTTTTCCTTTGTGCTAGCTCATGATTTTTCGGTTCTTTTTCTAATTTGTTCACCTCCGCTTGGTGGAATGGCGGTGAATCAGCTGGTCGACCCTAGTTTTTTTTAAGGGTCAAGCAAATCTCACTCGTTCTTTGATGCAATGCCTTTTTGGTTCTTCACCATCTGTGTTTTCCAGATCTAAAACCTACTACATTTTGTGGTTTGCCTTCATTATGGATATCAGAGGAGGAGATTCTTGCCCTACCTGCTCCTCTTAAATTTGCTTTAGTTGGCTTTTTCCCTTCTCATCGTCTTAGTCTCGTATCTATTCAGAGGTTTTTTTTCACCCTTATGTTTATTAGGGAGTTCTCGGTTACCCTGTTGGATCACTCTCATGCTCTGATCAAGTTGGGAAATGATCTTAAATATAGTAGAGTTTTTTGTCATAGATCTTATTTGATAAATAATTGATATATGAAATTGACCAAATGGTCTCCCTTAGTTTATATTGGTGTTGAAATATCCGGTTATCCCCATTTGGATATCATTCCCCAACTTGCGACCCCACCTATTCTCCCTTCAAATCCTTCAAGGTCTGGGACTGTTGTTTGGTCGACTGTTAAAAGTTGATAATGCTACTGCTATGGGGTCTCGTCTGTTAGTTGCGCTTGTTTTGGTTGAGCCACTACAGGAAAATCTCTCATTACCGGTGGAATTTCCGGCGGATTTCCGGCGGAAGAATTTCCGGCGGACTTTCCGGCGGATTTCCGACGGATTATTTGGAAACATTTCCGACAAATTTTTAAGCAGATTTTCCGGCGGCTTTTCTGGCGGATATATTTCCGGTGGAGTTTCCGACAGACTTTAAAAATATCTAAAAATATAATTTATTCGTAATTTAATTCATTTTATAGTTTATTTAAATTATTTAGTTTTAATTGTAATATTCTGTCAGTTTTAATATAAATAAAAAAATTTATCAAGTTAAACGCATTTGCAGAAATGGTCTAGTGGTCGGATAGCTAAGGCGCGCGGGCGGGGGAGGTCCTGGGATCGATCCTCAGCGCGGACAGGGGCCTGGGCGCGGGCTTGCGGGAGCGGGCTGGGCGCGCACACCTGGGCGGCCACTGAGCGCGGGCTGCTGGCTGCGGGAGCGGGTTCACCTGGGCGGCTGTTGGGATGGGGCTGCTGGCTGCGGGAGTGGGCTCAGCCGGGCTGTTTTTTTTTTTAAACCGTTTTATACATTCCGACAGATTTCTTCCGCTGGAGAAAAATTTCGGCGGAAAAAATCTGCCGGGAAAAAATTTCCGACGGATTTTTCCGCCGGAAAAATTTTCCGACGCTCGATTTACCGTCGAAGACATTTTCGTCGGAAATCCGCCGAAAAATTCAGAATTTTTCCGCCGAAAATTTGCAACTTTCCTGTAGTGAGCTTAATATTACCAAAAAATACCTTAATATAGTGTAGCTAGATCCTGATAATTTGGGCTACATACAGCAGGTTGTGATGGAGAAATTCCCTCCCTTCCGTGATCAATGTAAATGTTTAGGGCATTTGATCAATGATTGTCGCCCCATTCCTGCTACAGTCCCGGGTCGGGCAATGTTGTCCTCTCAAATTCGATTAATGTTAATGGTAATTTTGATATGAATGCTCCTGGTGTTTTGAAATTTATGGACAATGCTACTTCTGTTTTGCCTGTCTCGCCAATTAACGTTGTGATGGTTAATGAGGATAATGGCTTTTAAATGGTTAATGAGGGGGATGTGGATACTGATAATATCGGTTTAACTAACAGGAGTGTTGGACCGTCAACTGCTACTTTGCCTTTGGTTTTATCTTGCAACAATAAAGAGGATCTCAATGTGTGCACCAACCTCTATTTAGTTAACATTATAGCTAGTCCGTCCCCTAGTTCTAATGCTGGAGGTGGTGAGGATGATGTTTCTGATTTCTACTCCTTTGGGGCCTGAGGTTGCTTGCCCTGTGAGTATTTTGGTTTCAAACGGGTTTGGTGACGAGAATTTGCATATTAATGATGTTATTTTAGATGGTAAAATTAATGTTGATTCGAATGTTCAAGCCCTTGCCCCTCTCATTGATATTCCTATTTCTCCTATAGCTAATGATGCTTTGTTAGCTCATTTAGCTGCCAACTCGAAGGAGAATGTGGTGGTTCAAGGTGATTGGCTTGATGATTGTGATTCAGCCTCCAATTGGGAAGCCGAGGAAGAGATGGATGTGTCAATGATGCATTCAAGGAAAATCGATGAATTAAATGTGATTCAAATAGCTGAGGATGGCTTCTTTAAAAAAGTTGGTAAACGTAAGATGAGGAAATCCAAAAATAAATAAATCTTTTGGATTTCCTTTTCTCCTTTTCTTGTGACTTTTTGGCTTGGCCTGCTGGCTGTGCTCTCTGGTGCTCTAGGCCTTGGTTGGTTGTTGTCTCGGTGTTGGTTTCTAGTTCTTGCGGGGTCTTGTTTTGTTTGTTTGGGGTCTGTTGGTTATCTTTTGTTCAGGTGTTGGCTAGCCAGATTGTTGTTGTTTATGAGGTGGCCTTTTGGTGCTCCTTCTTGTCATTGTTTGTAACAGGGTGGTTTTGTCTCTTTATTCTCTTGCAGGTGCTTCTTCCTAATATGTTCCTGCATGTGTGGTTTGTTTGCTCGTCTTTATGTGGAATTGCTATTGCCAGCTGCTTCTGATGCCCATTTTGATTTTCCATTGTTTTTCTTTTTCTTGCTTTATGATTGTAATAGTTTTGATCCTTTAGCTCTTAGGTTTTGCTTCAATAGTTATACTTTTTAGTGAGCTTTGGGATCTTTTAAGGACTTGTAAACTCTCTTTTAATTAACGCGTAAGCCCCTATGCGAATTTCCTAAAAAAAGTTTATTTATAGATTTCTGGACAGAATTATCTAATCATTTCAATAAAAATAAAAATATTATATTCGACGATCTGTATTAATACCTCATCATCATATCATATTTTTTAAACATTTTAATGCATTAATGATATCATAATCAAATGATCTACACATTAAGATTATAGGATTGCTAAAAATTATAGTTTAAATAATTTTCTAATTTAGTCACTTATATCACTAATAATATTTGAAAAGATAAATTTTCACATAACTCTAATTCGAGAATAGTTAAAAAGAATTAAGAGTATCATTATATATATAATACATTTTTTCTTTGATGTACTCCATAGCTTTGATCTACGCATAAACAAATTATTCAAAAAAAAAATGAAAAATTATTCAAAATTCTAACAATCCAAAGTTAAACTCTCAGTACTTTATTTCTACAATGTGCTTCTTCAGCTTAGACTCTCTGCTTTTTTTTTTAATTTTCAGTTCAAATTTCATAGTCCAATTCAGCATTCCCCAAAAAAACAAACAAAATGGTTAGCGAGTGATTGACACACACATGACCGTGACTTCTGATTTTCTTTGAATAGAGCGTCTCACATTCGTACAATGATAGCTACAACACGAATCTTTAGGAAAACTGAAGGACAAAGAACAGCTCATACGAACAATCTAACCAACATTTCTACACGGCTATTTGTACGAGAAATTATTGTTGTGGTGCGGCGCCCATGTGAAGTGTGAGAAAAATTATTAGTGTGAAGTTAAGAAAATCGTTCGGATTTATTAAATATTTATTGAGTATATTTATAAATTTTATGAGTATTTGCTGAACTCATAAAATTCATAAGTATACTCGACAAATACTCAATAAATATTTAGTAAATTCAGGCGATTCTTCTAATCCGGATTTCACACATAATAATTTCTCGAAGTGTGAATCCTTTATTTTTTATTTGTTAGCCCTAACCTTTTATGCATTTGCATTTAATATTTAGTCGCCCCACTAATTAAAATATTTATATAGGATATTAATTAATAAGGTAGCAAGTGTGGCTATTATTATATTAGTTAAAGAATAGCTTTCAAAATTTGTTCCAATTACTAGTTTGTCTGAAACAATAAAGCTCCCATGTCTTGCATGTGCTACTTATTATTAAAGGCCTTTCTTAAAGCAAGCCTTACAAATTAAACTATTTTTAATTATTTTAATAGAAGCCTTATTGGAGGGCCACTAAATGAGCCATGCATTTAGTTTGGAATGATTTTGATTTTTATTTTTTTAGAGATTTTTTATGATTTTGATTTGGGGGGAGTTTAGGCTAAAATTCATAAATGATTTTCGTATAACTTTAATTAGATTATTACCTGAAATTTATAGATTTTAATAAAAAATCATAAATTGGGGTGTAAATGAGTTGAGTCTAGCTTGAGTTATTTTTAGCATGAGCTTGAGCTCGATTAAATAATCTAGTTCGAGCTAAAGCTCGAGCTTAATTCTGCAAGTTTGAGCCGGCTGGTTATAATGAAATAAAAAAATAATTATGATTCAAATAATTATTGTAATAAAATTATAAAAAGAATGAGAAATTAAAAGATATAATAAATAATAAAGAGCCGCTTGATATAAAATAGTGAGATGTAATTTTTTAATATTTGTAATAGCTTTATGCTGGAACTCCATAATTCTAAATTATTTCAAGTGAATTCTATAGCAACAATTTCTAAACGAGCCAGGTCATAAGCTAACGAGTAGAGTTTAGGTTGACTCAAATTTGACTCTTTAGCTCTTCAAGATGAGCTTATGAACCATTTATCAGGTCAAGCTCGAACCTGCTCATGAGTCAGCTTAATTGAGTTATACCTCTAATCACAAATTTTTGAGGAAATGTCAATAAAAAAAAATTCATCACTAAAGTTTTATTTGATTTTAATGTATTGTAATTTGAAGCTCAGTTAGATAATTCTCCTTCTATGTACCTTACATTTTATCATTATAATATTTTTCATTTAATAATTAAAAAAACAATAGGTTCCTAGAAATTTCAAGTAATTAGCACGAATTTTAATGCACTATTTATTCTAGAAATTTTTTTAACTAAATTCGAAATCTTCTAAATTCCAATTTTAGTCAACTTACAGTTAATTTGATCATCTTAACAAGCAAACCCAATGATATAAAAATTGATTTGATCGACGTCCAAATGAACTCAAATAAAGTGCTTTAAGTTAAATTAGAGATTTTCATAGTATTAATTGAACGATCGTCAGAGTATTAATTGAAAGATCATCCAATCTTCAAATTTCACATGCTTAAAGTCAAATTGAGCGGATGAACAAGATGAATCCAACATGCCTAAGATAACTAAATTCTAAATTCATTAAGATACTAATTAAATGTTAATTGAATAATCTATGATCAAAGAATTCAATATGAGTCATTCGACAAAGTGTTATAATATTTTTGTCAAATATACTAAAATGCTACTCCCAAAATATTATAAATGCAAGAGAGTAGATTTAAGGACGAGGGACAAAGTCTCCGAAGGTGATTTGGCTCCTATATCAAAAGTTAAGCATGAGAGATATTTTCAAAAAATATATAAGACTTTTTCAACACATTAATATAAAAAATTAAATAAATAATCTAAATAATTATTTATAAATTATACATTCTTATTAATTTATAAAATAAATTATATCATACAACTCACTGGAATATCTTAACATTTTTTAATGGCCCCATAATGTGTAAAGAAGAAACATGCACTCCTCTCCAAGAGATAACTGTGAGACCATGTTAATTACAGATGTATAGGGAAGATAAGTAAGCCATGGAATGTTGCCTTTGCATTGAATTAATCACAAGCATTAGTTACAGTGGCTGGTATATGTAGTGAGAAGAAGGAAGCAGACCGTTCTGCTTAGCCGCAAGAGAGCAGAGCTTGTAATGATTTGTTTTAGGAATGGTAGGGCATAGCTATGTATAAGGTTGAGGATTTATCTAAGAAGACAGGGAGCATGCTACTTGCGTATTGCGATCGGTGGAGTGGCTTATCACCGCCCCTCAAACTAAGTATCCAATGATGATTTCATTGTGTTTGATGCGGGCATGAAAGATTGAATTGCTGGCCAACGAGATTGCTGAAATATTATCACAGCGTATTGTGGTGGGCATGGAAGTTTATATGTTGACGTCGGTGAGCAATCGGCGCAGCCAGATGATGTTGGAGGCAGTGGAAGCAAGCACTCGGTACTTAGCCTCTGTAGAGGATTTGGCCACTGTAGGCTATTTCTTGATGCACCATGAGATAAATGTGTTTCCTATATAGGAGCAAAAGACAGTTGTACGTAGACTTGTGATCTGTTGGATCGGAGGCCTAGTCCGAGTCGAAGTAGGAGTGGAGAGTGAGATCACATTCGATAATGGGAAGGCCTAGAGGGATTGTGCCTTTGAGATGTCATAGGAGACGTTTTAGTTGCTGGAAATGTCAATTGAGGGGGTTATGCATTGATTGGTAGAGAAGGTTGGTAGTGTAGGCTATGTCGGGTCTGGTTATAGCTAAATATTGAAGCGAGCCAAGGATTTTGAGGTGTAGAGTAGGGTTGCTGAAGGGAAGATTGCTGCGGTGGTGTCATGAGTTTTGACAAAGATCAGTGTGGGAGTAGGCTTGCAAGTTGTCATGCCCGTAGATTGTAGAATGTCTTCGACATATTTTGCTTAATGAAGAAAGTAGGATGTTGGTGTCTTGTGGATTTGAATTCCAAAGAAAGCGAATAGGTGACCGAGGTCTCTTATGTTGAATTGCTGTTGAAGTGTGAGAATGAGTTTGGTAATGATAGAAGGATTGTTATCTAAAATTAGAAAATCATCTATATATAGTAGAAGTTAGATGTTGGTTGTTTTGGTGGAGTGAATGAGAAGTGAGGGGTCGGCATTACTGAAGTGAAAACCTTGTGTAAGAAGGAATTGAGAGAAACTATTGTACCATCTGCGAGGAGCTTGGTAAAGGCCTTAGATGGTTTTATGATGTTTTCATACATTGTTTGGATAGATGGGATCAACAAAGCCCAATGGTTGATTCATGTAAATTTTAAAACGCATCCTAATTAAATTTTAATTAAATATCTTCATCCAATTTTTATTCATATACACATCTATTAAGAAATAATTATTATTCCTCCATATTGCTTCATAGTTTTTTCATCTTCTGAACTCTATTGGCAGTGTGCAGTGGCTACATCCAGCCTGCTTCCTCGAAGGGGTCGTAATGTCCTTTTTTTTTTGTTGGTAAACAATTTTCGAATTAAAAATATGAATAATAATTTTTAAAATTTTGTCAACTGTATTAGTTGGCATAAATATGTACAATTGTTGTTTAAAAAATTGTTACATTGCAATGATAATAAGTATGTCATTTATTTTGGGTTGTTGGTTAGGAGATTTGGCTATCAACTAAGATGTCTCTGATTCGAGTCTTATATATGTGTTATGTATGTGAGTTTATCTTAATTGACCTAAATATTCCCAAAAAATTTTATAATAAGTTGTCTAGCTCGTGATTCTATAATTGGTGTATTTATATGTGTTTATAATATGATTAAATTTATTTAAAATATTCAAAATAAAAATAAATATTATTTGCCTGATTTACTTCAATTGCAAATTAATTTGGATTAAGTTGATTAAAACAAATAAGTGTTGACTTTATTCCAACTTATGGTACATTTGCGTCGATGGATGCAACTTTATGTAAATGTGGTTTTAAAACAGTAGTGATGAAAATAACTTTTTTGAAAGCTGTTGTAAAAAAAACTACCTAACAAAAAAAAACTTCAAAAAGCAGTGGCCAAGCAGAAACTGTGATTACGGTCTGAAATGTAAAGCAATAAGAAAGTTGTCCCAAACAAAACCGTAATGTTTGCAATGAATTTAATAATGAGTTCATTAGGCCAAGTTTTTGAATTGTGTGGTCTATGGTATTAAAAGCTTTCTTTTGAAAGAGAATAGTTGATAATGTGGGCAGCTCACATTAGTCAAATATTTTCAAATTTAGAGATATGAGAGTGGAGTGTTTGATTCCACATTACATTTTTTTAAAATGCATTGATATGGAACTAATGTTAGGTGACTTTCATTGATAGATTTAATTTTTTGGATTGAGATTAAATTTAATTATTAATTTAGTTGGTATATTTGATTTCAAATTTCCTCATAAAAACTCTTGTGAAATAATGAAGCTAGGAGATTATTAGGGTTTCTGAAAAAGACTTACTTTTGTATTTTTCATGAACAAAATCATGAAAATAAGTGTAGATTATATGCATTTTTTATTTCTTAAAACATCTATGTGTTTAGGCTAAAAGGTATAAGGATTGACTTCGAGAACGTTTGGACTGTATTTACAAAAATTATTCTATTAAAGACAATGTGATTCGATGAAATAAACTTAATGCTACTATGACAGCATGGATCCGAGTCCAAATAGGATTAAATCAAGCACAAAGAAAATAATCAGAAATTTCTTAGGTTGTCTGGCCGGTGCAAATGCCCTTTAAATTTTGAATTATTATTGTTGACATGAGAGTCTCAATGAGACACCCGATGAGTTCATGATCATTAAATTCTAAATTTATTTAAATATTAAGATGTCTGAAAATATTAAATTAATCAAGGAGAGAGAGCGTAAGATTCTAATAAAAAATGACTAGAATGCCTCTCCAAGAATATATAAATTTATCATATTTTTTGCATTCAATGGGATTATCAAGTTGATTATTAAATCAAGATTATAAGATGTTCGATTTTGAACAGTAAAAGTATAGTTACTTTTCAGCGCTGTGCTTTTATTGTTCACAATCACAAAACCGAACGGTTCTTTGTGTCCGGACTCCGCACGTAATAATCTCTCTGAATAAAGAGGTTGGAATCCTCCCTTTTATTCTAGGGTTCTAACATAATTGTAATCATCTAGCACAATTCATGACCAGATGACAATAGAAGCAAATTTTCCAATAGCTTCTCAAAGACACTTCCTCTGTAAGGCAACAAACACCATTGGCATAAACAATGGCAAAAAGGAATTCTTGGCAGTTAGAAACCTTAATTGTGGGTGAGTGTGAAGGGTGTAAAAGTCTATGGAACAATGTAGTAAGCATGAGGGGCTGAATGAATTCATGTGACGTCGTGTGTTTAGATGCATTTTGGCCTAGGTTTTATAGCTAGGCCTCATGGCAACCTTGTGCTCCAATAAAAGGCTACAGTAGCATTCATGCACCAGGAAAAAAATCTATGAAACCTGTTCTTAATCATCATGGGATAATCGATATTATGCCATTGGGACGATTCTTTTGTAGTTTTTTCTTACAGTTTTGCAATCATATTTAAGTATGCTTATATATTTTTAGAATTAAATTTAGAATCATTTGAAGGCAGATTTTTGCATGCTTATAATCAAAATGAGCAGCTTGATGAGACGAATCAAACAAGCTAAATTACTTGATCTTAAGGTTATTAAAGCATTTGAATGCTGAATAAACAATCTATGATCACAGGATTTGATATGAACCGTGCGATGAAATGTTATGGAATTTGGCTAAATTTAATAAAATGTCCACTCGTAAAGTATAATAAATAGACTCCCATTTTACACATGAAAGGGACCTAGACTTGAGGAGGAAAAGAGATTGGAGATCTGAGTAACTCCATAGATCAACTTGATTTTCGATGTCGATGACCATTGCCATCATCAAACTACTATCATCCGCCCATTATTGTATGACTATTATTTTACATAAGCTGTCACCTACTATCATTATCTGACCATCATTGTTTGGCTACTATTGTTTGACCATCATTGTTTGGCTACTATTGTTTGACCATCTCAATTGACTATCATTGTCTGACTGTTATTTTCTAACTATCATCATTTTATCACGGTCGTCCGTTGAACTACATCCAACTAATATTATTAAGTTGCAGTATCTCCAGCATTCTCCCATATTTACACTATTACAAAATTGGTAAATGCATTGTAATATCATCTTCTTCAATTAATGGGAAGAACAAATTCTTGTAATCTATTTATACAGTGGATCACTTCTTCTAACTTTTTTTTTAATCAAAGGATGTTTTTTTTTTTTCAACACAAAAAGAGGTTACAACCAACCCAACCACTAAAAAAGAAAGATACACAGCAAAAAACTGAAAAGACGAGGTAGCCAGCTGGGCTCAAAAATTGGCACAAAGCTTCTTGCAACCACCCAGACGCCAGGCTAGGACCATCCATAAGCAGAGGCCAGCAACAACCCACAAAGAAGCAACTAAGAGAATAAGCAACAACCCAAATAAGGCCACCAAATAAAACAAGCTGAGTCACCACCAATGGTTTCCAACAAGCCTCGGCAGTCCTTATAGAGAGCAAAAACTCGCAACATCATAGCCCATAAAAGAACGAAGCAACCACTAATTCAATCCCCAGCACCACATCCACCGAAAATAGAACCAAGCATAGCCTCAAAAACCCAAACGCTAAGCAACCAACAAAGTGACACAGAACCCCCCCCCCCCCCCCCCCCCCCCCCAACGTTTACCACCTCCATGGGAGAAGGCCCTCTCAACTATGCGATTCACATTTAAGTTAAACAAAGCATCAAAATCCTCCTCGACCCCTTCCAAATCCTCCCCCTCACCCTCACCAAGTAGGGACAAGTGGTCTTCAAGCCAATCTGACTGGTCCACACAAGAATCATGCAAAGACATATCCAATTAAGCTTTTAATTCCTCATTAGAAATAATAGAAACAGGGATCTCAACCATGCCATCAGAAATTATCTAGGAAGAAGGGGGCATAGCAGGTTCAACAGCAACATTAGGCAATTCACTTAATGAATCATTTAACACCATTATGTTAACACAACACAATTCCATGTAAACCACTTCCAAAATAGGAGAGACAATTGGAGTAAAACACAAAGGATCCTTCCCAAAAACAGCTAGAGAATCATCAACCTCTTGCACGGGATAATCAGAAATAGTGACAAAAGGATCCACTAACTCAAAACCATCAGCATCCAAACCATCAGAGGCCAAAACCACTGGCTTAGGAAGCCTAGCATCATAAACAAAAGCGGTCACAAGGGAAACCACAGGATCGGGCAAACCCAAGCTGCTAGCATCAGCAGAAATTTCTAAATGACCCTCACCAATAATATTTGCCTCCTTTTGTAAATCTAAATCCGCCTTATCATTGACTTGCTCCATAGTGGTTTGCAAAACACCCTCAATACCGGCATTAGGAGAGGGAACAATAGGAGGAATAGGGTTTAGGGTACTGCATTCCACCTTCGAATGGCCAAGGGATTTACAGTGCGGACAATAAGAAGGGAATTCTTCCATGACAATAGCCTAAACATAGCCCAAGTTTTCGGGACCAACCCACACCCGGTCAGGATAGTGTTTGGTAATATCGAACTCAAACAGAACTCAAGAAACCGATGGCCTAGAGCCACAAGCTGTGGCATGATCGGTTTTAAGAGGCCGACCAAAGAGGGAACCTAAACCATTAAAGATACGGGGTGAAAATAGGTGCGGTCTAAGATGGGGAAAAGACAACCAAAGGGGATTATGGGAGATTCCACCTCAATATCAAACATAGGAGACCACTTGAACAATTTCATAAAGCAATTGTTCACAAAGTAAGACCGGTGAGCAAACATTCTACAATAATCTAAATCATTAACTAGCTTAATAAACACATGCCTCATATTGAGCATGGTAACCAATACCTCACCAATAAGCTTCAAATTGAAAATAAAAAATAAAAAATTTGCGAAATAGCCTCAAGAGAAGGACGGCGAGAATAAAAATTTTCAACTAAGGCGAATTCAAAAGGCATAGCAGAGCTAAAATTTCATCTTCTGAAATCCAAAGTGGCGGCATACCGTGGTGGGAAGAAATTTTCAGATCTGGAAAACTCGAAGAATCAGAGTCATTAGCTAAAGCATCTTTGAATGAACGAGAGG
This sequence comes from Dendrobium chrysotoxum, assembly GCA_019925795.1. Classification (NCBI taxonomy): domain Eukaryota; kingdom Viridiplantae; phylum Streptophyta; class Magnoliopsida; order Asparagales; family Orchidaceae; genus Dendrobium; species Dendrobium chrysotoxum. The sequence goes on from JAGFBR010000819.1 coordinate 89,413, forward strand.
AGGGCATCCCATTCAAAAAACCGAGATCGACGAGGCAGAAAGCCATATCCACAAAGACAACAGTCGGTATTGCAAAAACAATAAGTAAAATCAGAGAGAAAATGACCGAACAGAACAAAAACCAAAGAGAAGGGAAAAAAATGCACTTCCTTAAGAGCAGAAGGATGTCGGAGAGCCCGGATCGCGGAGACGGCTAAGGCGGAAACCGCAACGGAACGCCTCAAACCATTACGAAAGTAATATGGGTCTACTAACTTCGTTTGATCACTTCTTCTAACTAGGTTTCATGGTTTTTTCTCGTTTAGGGCTTCCACATAAAATTTTGATGTCAACTGCATTCTTTTCATTACAAAAATTTATTTTTTAAATAAAATATTTATAATATTTAATTAAAATAAAACTTTTTCATAATTTTAAATTTAATTTTAGAGATAATTAATAGTAGCTATCTAATATGGAACCTTAATAACAAATCATGGTAGGAAGAAGAGCAATTAAGTCAAATAAGGAAAAAGTTTAAAAATAGATCTAATAAATATTTTAATTATTAAAAAATGTATATTAAAAATAAAATTTAAAAAAAAAAGGCAAAGTAGTCCGTTTAACCGGTGACTTACTATTGAGGTGGCAAGCAACGCGTGTTAGACGGCAGGCCACCTACGCTGATGTAGAAAATTTAAAAAAAAAAAATAAATGCTCATAAAAAGATTAAAATAAACCTCAAAATTTTAAATTTCATTCAAAATGAGGAAAATTTTAATTAATTAATTAACTTTATATATATATATATATATATATAAAGTTTTCGATTTATTCTTATTAAAACTATGATTATAATTTGATATAACTTTTTTTAAAAACACGCTTGAATTTAGAATTATTTCAAAAAATAACTTCAAGTCTTATTATGATGTAAAGCACATCACTACTTCCCAATTTATTATATTTCTTATAAACATTTATTTAAAAACTAGATAAGATACAAATTATGCTCGAGTACAAGAGAGAATAATAAATTGAATTCAAATATTTCTTTTTGACTAACTAGGAGTTACATGAGCCCTTATACACATTGTGTGTATTATAAAATAAGCGTGGGTAATGATACAATTATAAAAAATATGTGTTAGTTCTTGTGAAATCTGATTGTGTCGATCAATCAGATTACATTGTTGACTCAAATCTCAATTTCATTGGTCAAACTCATCATGGGGTTGTAGGGACCTCCCCTTGCTTTTGGGTTCCCCCTTGCACTTGAATTTTTTTTTCCCCTATCGCCACGTCGCTCCAAATCATGGCACTGCAGGAATGACAATCAGGCTAGAGATATATAGTACTAGAGCACTGAGGCGATCCAAACCCTAGCTTCATGGTGCTGCGAGTCGGGCAGAGCATTTTTCTTTCTCATTTTTCATGTTTAACTTGACGGGTATTTTATGAGAGTCTCTTTGTCAGTTCTTTGCATAACATGTGTGTGCAGAGTGAAGTGAGACACTGAGAGTGAATTTCATGATGTGACGTGACTCCGTAATTTTTTCCCAGTTTCGAGTTTTTCAATGTTAAATCCCATTGTTCATTTTCGCCGTTTTCTTTTCTTGTTTGTTTTGTTGCATGCCCAACAGTATATGACTAAAGCATAATATTTGTTTTGTTGAACGCCCAACAACAATATTTTTTAAGATATTATAATACTATGCATCCCTTTAAGTGTTATGTTCTATTCTAATTTGTATCATATATTTCTAATAAAACATGTATCACTTATTCATAATCTCATATCGCATTACATGATCACATCAAAATTTTTATAAAAAATTTTGAGTTATACAACATTAATTATTAATTTCAACAGTAAACTTAATATTCTTCCATCCCACAAGATTTGATGACCTCATTCATTGCAACAACTCCAAAAAAAAAAAAATCTTTCCAAGCCAAATTAATGAATCTCAACATTAAAACTAGCTAGCATGTCTAGCTTCAATTTATTTGAAGTGAGATTCATAGAATATGTGTACTTAATTTTTAAAGTATCAAATCACATGACTAAAGGTTGTAGCGTGCATATCTAAGGAAATAAAAAGAACATTATCAATTTAATCAGCTAGCAAGGTAACATGAACTACTTAACTCCTGCCTACATAATTGAATGCATCTCTGGTCTAAAGACTTGCATGTGATTGTAAGAAGAAAGAAAGTATAATTTACAACATTTTGAAAAAATATGAATATAAGGTCATGAATGTGGCTAATGATATTAGTTTGAAAATTATAATTATAGAAATATTATGGCTAATTTATTACCATTATTAAGTGAGAACAATCAACCAACATCACACTCATTACCTGCAAGATATGCATCATAATAAAAAATAATGTTGGTCGGCCATTCATCAAGGCCTCGGAATCCGCTGGACAAGTCAGCGGCGGGATTGCCAGATTGGATACCCGCATCAGATCGAAGTTCCATGTTACATGAGATTAAAATATGTGCCGCAGTAAAACCTATGCCGCCATCATGCCCTACGCTTATCCAACACCTCATCATTTTCCATTTAGAACATATATCACAATCATCAGTCACAATACACATATCATAACTATTAATCATTATACATATGTCATGGCACTCAAGATTCGCCTCATAACCACCTAGAAATATATAATAGATCAAACTCTCAACCACTGAGATATTATCTGTTTAAGCCTACCAGCCTCACGATTTTATCTCATTAGTATAACTTCTCATAAGATCACCTATTTTAGGAGTGCTCGTACCTCATAGCTTTTTCCAATTAATATAACTTATGGGGACATCACCCTTCCTAGAAATGTTCCGCTACGAGCACTCTTAATTTTACAGTTTTTAATAAAATTTTATCTATTACATCAAAAGATGTCTCGATATTTAAGAATTTAACCTTATTCTCTTACCTGATTTCACAGAATACATTATGTGACTATAAATCACTACTCTAATAATATTTTATCATTCTATTATATTAACTACTAAAATTTGAGGGGCATCACGATGCTTCATAATTCTTTCATATTAGTTGAACATATTAAATTAGACTATACTTCATAATTTGTCCTTTTCTGGCTAATTACCTCCAGACTTTTCAACCCATTAATCATGCCTATTGACATAAAATGCACTTATGCAACCCACTAACGAACTTTGATATAACTACTCTCCACTAATGTGATTGGCTAACTGACCAAAAAATAATTAAGATTCCCAACATTAACTAATGCCTTTCATTAACAAATAAGAAGATAGTTATATATAATATTTATGTATCTTCAATATATATATTTATATATAGCACAGACAATATAAAGGGCTAGGGCCAGCTTGTCCAAATGATGGTGATGCAAAATTAAGATTCTCTTAGGTAACCCCATCGGGTTTTAGCTGAGTAGGTGGATGAGTATGGTTGGGAATCTCCTAATCCATATTCAATTCCCCTCTCACGTGGCGTGACCCCTTAAGTGGAGAGAAAATAATTACGGGTCCTACACCTGTGGGGTTGGTTGTTGGTAGGCTCGCCGAGAGTTAGTTATGCTGTCATGCACCTCCTATTGGAGGTGGCAGCGAGTAGATACCCCCGCTCCCCAAAAAAAAATTATCTTAGGTTTATATATATATATATATATATATATATATATATATATATATATATATATATATATATATATATATATATATAGTATAACCATTGAAGTGCAAATATTAAACAAAGATAAAATTACATATCTAATATGTAAAATTAGCACTCATATTATAATTTTGAACTATCAAATTAAAATATTTTCATGTGTCATGATCAAACTACTATGAATTGACAAAAGCTATAAATACCTGTTAAAATTTTGTTATAAATTAAATAGATGTATGAAGAAATTTTTAATTTTATGAAAAACCGAACTTCCTGTATTATTTATATAATTTCCCCTAAAAATAGAATCAAAATATCATAACTATATATTTAATCATGATAAGTTCTAAATACATTAGATTTATTTTAAAATTAATGTCATGTAAATTTTAATTGAGTATTTATGTATTGCACTATTTCAAAATAAATAAAAATTTTTATAATTTATTATAATCAAAATTTAATTTTTTTTTCAAATATTAATAAATTTTGTATAAATGAATGAGCGTAAATTGTAAATAATGGTGAAAAAAAAAAGTCTCAGCTTCATTTGAGATAATTGTTTTTATTATTTTCTAAAATAGTATTTTAATATACAAATTTTTAATTTAAAAGCTTTTTATACTAAAATATTATTTTAAAAAGTAATATAAAAATAGTCCCAAATAAAACTCAACCACCATGCACTAAAGTAAATACTTTTTAGGCCGGACAATAATACAAGATTGCATGTTATTCAGCGGCGGAAGAAGCGGAGAAACCCATTTCTCCAATTTATTAATCCTCAGACCCACATGCAACAGAGCATCATCTTCCAACCTCTATTGTTTGTATACTTGGAGGATAAATCCTTTTTTTCTTTCTCTATTAAAGCTAAGCTGGGATTCAAGAGATAAATTGTTTTTAGAATATTTTTAGATAATTTAGGATCTGTTTGAAACAACTTTCTTATTACTTTATTTTTCAAATCACAAATAAACTTTCTATCTGACAACTATTTTTTCATTATTTTTAAAATTTTTTTTCTGCTGGAAGCTATTTTTTATAGCGCCTCTATTTTTCAAATTATAGTGTTCTTCATATTATTATTATTTTGTTGCTCAGATGAAAATGTTTCAAGTGTTGGAATATGGAGAAATTATTCTCTGCGGACACCGGACGGTTCATAGGAGAATTTGAACGCGTCACGTCACCTGGTACACAGCTGATACCTAGCCGCGGTACACAGCAAAGGAGTGATGTAGCTCGTTCTGATTTGCCTTCGGACGGCGTCTGTATCCGCATATAATAATTTCACTGGAATATGAGCTACATTTTCTTTTGAGGTGTGAGATTTGCAGTTAATTTGATCATAAGGATTGCATCATTCAATAATTTCATATAATGATTGCAATCATGGGAACAATATTGGTATGAAATTTATGTATCTATGATTAGGTTATATTGATTATTAATTATTCGGAATCGAAGAGGGCTTCAGAATTGAATCCCACCTTCCTTCATTTGGTTAATTAAATAGTCATTCTTTATGCAGGAGGTTTCAGTTAAGCTTATGATTAAATTGAAGTATTATATTTCTCCTTTTATTCTCATTTGGCTGTTCGGAAGTTGAAATTCGAACTTTAATTCTTCTGTAATTTTTTTTTACAATATATTACATAAAAAATAATGTTAAAAAAGATCAGAGTTTTTTTTTTTTTTTCCAAAATTTGAACTGATGATGAATAATTTTTGTTAGAAATTCAGCAATAGCTACTTTCGTATTGGGGTGCAAATGAGTCAAACCAACTCGTGAACCGGCTTGAGCTCGCGGGTCGAGCTTATCGCGTTTCGAGCTTTGAGCTCAAGCAAAATTTCGAGCTCGTTGGACTATTAAGCTCGATTTCGATCCAGATTAAGCTCAGTTCGATTAGTCGTCGAACGGCTCGTCAGGCGGAAGTAAACCGGCATACGCGAGGAAGGTGAAGACGAAGGGCGTCTGCAAACATATGCGTGTGCGGAAGGCAAAGCGCTTGCGCCTGTGAACGCACGAAAGGTGAAGCGCATGCGGAAGAAGAACCTCTGCGTAGGCGAACCTTTGCGTGTGCAGAAGGCAAACCGCGTCCAGGAACCTATTCCTGCTTTACCACAGAATCGACCCGCTCGACGAGCTCGTTTTTAGTGGCACGAGTCGAGCTCGTGAATTCGACTCGAGTTCAAGATCAGGATTTGACTCACGAGTCATGCTCGAATTAGGCCCTACTGCTGCATATAAAAGATAATTTTTTAAAATAAATTTATACGAAATAATTTTATTGATTCTTGTGCAATACAAAATTGTCTAGCATGTGTGTAATATTTTCTCATTTTATATAAAATGTATTGAAAAATTCAAAATAGTTCTTAGACTATTTTTATATGGCCAATTTACTCTCAAAGTATCACGTTGTCCTAATTTAATTTCTCGACCATATAAAATTGATCCAAAAAAACCCCTCATGTAATAATTGTGATATAAAATTGATCCCAATTTAATCTCAAAGGTGCCATTTTGAATTAATTTTGTATAGTTAAAGGACTAAATTGGAGCGATGTTATATTCAAATTTGTTTTTTATTTCGAGCTATTTTTAAAAGTGTTAATTGCTCTTTAAAACTATTAGCTATGTCAACTGCGATCACAAAGTATTTTCAATTAACTTAACTTCACATGCAAGTTGGGAGAACTCACTATCTAAGAGAGACGTTTGATGAGAAATGATCCCCTTTCCTCTTTACATTTATTATGGATGCATTCTCTCTTCTTATAGATTTTAAGTGCAATGAAGGATCTTTCTCTCCCAATTCCTCCACTCTTCTTGAGAAACTGATGGGTTCGCTTAGTAGTTGGAAGCAAAAAGTTTTATCTTTTGTTGGTAGATTTCAATTACTTCGCTCTACTTTTATAGAATTATCTGTTTTACTAGATGAGGCCAGTCATTATGCCAAAAAAGTTTAGAAAGAAAATTACCAGTTTTATTAAATAATTTTTTAAATGGGCTTGATAATAATTTCAAGCTTCATATTGTCCTCTTTAAATCCACTGCCATCCCTAGGGATAGAGGTGGATTAGGCTTTCAAACTATTTCTATGGCCAAGATCATTTGAAGATACTTCAATATGCAAAGCATTCTTTCATGATGGCTTCATAAAGTGTATGGCTCTTGTTGGGCTAGACCTACTAACATTGCTTCTCTCTTTTGGAAGCTTCTACATAACACTTGTTACAAGATGAGAAGTATGGTTGATTTAAGGGTTACTCATAACTCTCAGCTCTTCTTCTTTGGGACTCGTGGCTTCATGGCTCCTCTCTAGTGAAGAAATTTGGTCTTACTATTATTGAACAATTTCATCATTCCTTGACTGTTTTGGTCTCTTATTTAATTGAAAATGGTGATTGGACTCTCCCCAATGATATTCACAGCCAAATTTCTATTTAAATCCTCAAAGTTAAGATCCATGACAATGAACCTTCTTGTTTTTGGTTGGGAAAACCTTTTTTCTCCAATAAAGAAATCCATCACAATAGTTGCCTCAATTTGCCCAAAGTTTTATGGTTCAAATACATTTGGTTTAAAGGTTTTACTATAAAAAATGTCTTTCTCACTTGAAAAGTTATTAAGGTGTGAAGATGTAATAATCCAAAAGTGTGAAATGAATTTATTTGAAAAAAATAAAAATTCTGAAGTAAGGGCTGTAGTGCTAGGCCATTAACAGTATTTTTATTTTTTTATTATTATGAATATCTTTGCCTCACTCAACTGCCTCCCTCACATGGTTGCTTGCTAAGAAGAAATTGAAGGAGGAGAAGAAGAGAGAAAAGTCTTTGGGTCATATTTGCCCGCCATTTCGTTTTCAAATTTTGTTCAATTTGTTGTAAGTAATTATATTCTTACTTCTAATTTTGATAATTTTGATTTTTACGGATTTATCTCTCCTAAATTGTCAAAAATACATTATATCATGATTTTTAAGCTTTCACCTATAACTTTTGAAATGTTATAGATTTGATCTTTTTGAATAATATGATATGATTTTATTACATTTTTACCAGCTAAATAAGTGTATAAGAATTTCTATATAAAATGAGTAGGGAAAAAGACAGACTGAAAATGAGTTGAAAAGTGTTATATTGTGATTTGACATGATAAGACTGCAAGGTAATATGTACTAAAATGATTGATATGATTGAGTTATGCAAGAATGTTTGTTACGATTATGAATCTAATATGATGTATGGATATGATGTACTAATTGAAATTAGATATATAATATAATACCCTCATATGATATCCTCAATATTCACGTGATCCATTGACGGAAGTCAATGGATAAGAGTCATAAGGAGCTGGAGATTGATTGGTAGTTATAAGAGTCTGAGCAATTGATTGGGAGTTATAAGAAGTCGGAGCAATTGATTCACGTGATTCAAAGGGAGTTATAAAGAGCATATTGATTGGGAGTCATAAGGGGCGACTGATTGGGAGTTACAAGTGTATGAGCAAGATACCCTCAAAGATACCCAATTTTGAATAGTTGAATATTGTTATTGATATTATGTGCATATTAATATTACAGACACAAATCATTATTATTAATTACTATTACTAATTATTATTACTATTCTTGTGATTGACACTGATAATACTGATACTATTATTGATACAATTCTATTATTGATACCTAATATTATTATTGATACTGTGACTGAATCTGATAGATTGATGTGAGATGAAAGGATGATAAAATTGGATGAAATTGATTGAGTGATAAAGATTGATTGACTGACTGATTGATTAGAGTTTATGATAAAAGAATAAAACAGAGTTGATTGAGATATGATATGTTATAGACTGATTATTGATACAAATAATTGGTATATATACATTCATGCATATATTTCTTTATATGATTTACAGCATAATGTTCTCCTTTACCTTGCATTGATTTCAGTTGTAATATTTGGATTATTGTCGGACAATATGCTCATTACGTGATTTTACATGATTTGAGGTAATTGTAAAGATCCTATGATATGAGGCTTCGAACAGCATGCATAATTCTTTCTAATGTTTACAAGAAATTGATAAGCTCTAGTTAAATGTTAAAATGAAAGACAGGTGCAATTCTTCTAATATAGATCCTGAGGCGTAACAGAAGGCCTCAAATGTTTTATGTAAGCGAGGAATTTTGGCTAATAAAACATGTGTGTTGTACTCACTTTACATTGGGAGTCATTCTCACTTATTCTTTAAATGTGTGTTTGCTTTGCACATCATAAAGAACTCCATCCCTTTTGAGAATTTTTTTCACCTTGGGAGCACCTTGCAACAACTTCTTATTTATTAAGAAAACATTAACTGCAAAGTTACAAGAAAATCTTTTCTTTTTATAGTGCATATTACTGCTTACTACATCTGACAACAAAGGAATAACTATATTTTTATAGGTAAAAGTCTAAATGATCATGTTACTATTGAGAAAATCAAATTTGTCATTAGAATGAAGAGCAAAAGATGGGACAACCAATCTACTTTACCAACTCATTTGGTTAACATGTATTGCATTATGGTTTAGATATGCTTATCATTTCATTCCCGTTTGTGCATCTATTGGTTTGGTTTTACTTTGTTAGACGTGGCCCTTTTTGAAAATTGGTTTCTATCTATCTGTCATATATGTCATATGTTGTTGGCTTTACTTGTTTCTTAAATCAGTTGGTTTATGATTGTTGAACTCTACTACTTCTTATGGTTGTTGTATTACTATGGGTATTACCTTTGGTGCTTAGAGGTTATTCGAGTGGAGTAATGGGATTTCTTCAGCTGGTGCATTCTTTTTTTCTTGTTGGTTCGTAACTGCTCATCACTGGATCGCTAAAGCTTCTCCCCATTTCATGAATCTTTGTTTCTCAACAATCGCTTTTAAGTGAATTTCTTTGGCTAGATATATTATCTCATAGTTTTTTGCTATGGGGTTATGATGAATACCCTTGTGCAATGAATCCCTTTGTTGCAACCAAGTGGCATTTGTGTTCTCCTTGCTAGACCAAATACAACCTTATTGGACAAATATTAATTGAGCAAATACAAATTGTCGCCTTAGAGGGCGACATTTTTTGAGCTGATGGATGATTTTTAAGGTTAAATTGAGCCCTAGACTTTTATTTTTGTAAATTTATTGTTTTTATCTGCTAATTTTTGTCTCTGTCACTTGGTTTTTGCTCACCAAAGTGGGTCTATCATAAATTTAATGTACTTATAATTTTTTGATAGATCAATGAAAGCCTCCTTTTATTTAAAAAAAAAATTAAGTTATTGTAGAAAGAAGCTTCCTAGAATATTTTTTTTAAAGCAAAAAAAAGGTAGCCAAATTGAAATTGTGGTTGAAGACTGAAAAGTAAAGCAGCAAGAAACTGTCCCAAACGAAACCCTAATTAACCTTAGTCATATAAATATAAATGTAGATAATAAGTTATCAGTTGATAAAATACATTTGTTGAAAGCATCCACATCACTGATACTTAATAATAATCTATCAAATTTTAAAATTTTTAGAATTATATATTTCAAAAGTGTTGCAATGCGCTTGTGAAAGGATAGATGAGATTGTGGGCCTCTTCTAATATATTACAAAGATTTTTTCCTTTAACTCATTGTGCATTGTTAACCAATAGGCTCGATTTAAGCTGACATTCAACTAAATATTTTCACTTTCTTTTAGATTTTGCATAAATAATGCTGAAAAGTTTAGCCTCCTTCTCATTGTACTATTTTTGATATATATATATATATATTTAAGAAAAGTAATAATTTAATTTTCATTTATTTTGAGAGTGAATTGAAATCATAAGTGCTTATTTATGATATTCTAAAATTTATAATAGATATTAATTTTGAACTGCTTTTACTTAAATGATAGAATTTATCAATTCTACAATTTTTCAAAGTGTGTTTAAGCCTTCAAATGGACTTGAAGATGAAGAATGTGTAGCCGCTCGTGTAATGTAGGCCCATTAGACAACATGTGGTCCAAGAAACTCCAAGGCATCAAAGCAATATTAAGCCTGTTACGTTTATTAAAGGATTTTATACGATCGAAACGGCCTGATAAAGACAGAGGGTTCTTTTTAATCACTAAAGCTGCAGCCCTCCCAAACGAAATCTCTATAGAAATTTTTATAGGATTTTCATTGCGAGAGCTTTCTGGCAAGTCAGGGTAATTTTTTTATATATTTGATTTAATTGAGAAACATTTTTTAATTTGGACTAATTTATAAGAAAAAGTAAGATTTCGTTTGGGACAGCCTCAGCTTTTGACAAAATATGTTATAGAGCTATCTTTTAAAAAATAGTTTTTAAAAATTGCTTTTAGTAAAGTTGCAACTGCTATTAGGAAAATTCAAAATAAAATATTTTTATTGTTAATTCAAATGAACAAATTACTTTTAGGCTATATATATATAATACTACAAAATAATAATTATGATATTTTTTTTGCATTATGAATCACAGCACTAACGACCAGTGGCTGAGATCGAAATGTTGGCGAGGCATGCTAGCCATCGGAGCGGAACAACACGAATCGATGCTAGGAGCTTGAGACGAGACGTAACACGAAATGATGCTGGGACGAGGTCAAGACGGAGGAGAGGGAGGAATTTCGATGCAAAACAGGAGTAAACGAAATCAAATGGGAGCATTTTGGATATTTCTCTCCTCCACTGGAAGCATGCAAACTACCGACTCGAAATAGCTTTTGGCTTTTAAAATAAACGACGTTTAAAAAAATTGCTTTAAAAAATAGGTTGCCAAACACTTAAAAATATTTTTTGATGCATTTTTACACCACGAAGCAGCTAAAAAGCTACGCCAAATGAGCTCTAAAAAGTTTAGGTTAGAAGTTACTTCATTGAGCACAAAAAAACATAGTATCAAAATATTTCTGCTAAACAAAATTATGCATCCCTGTTGCTCCAAGGACCAAAAACTTAAGCTGTTAGTATCTTATTACAAATTATGCTTGAGTACAAGAGAATAATAAATTGAATTCAAAGATTTCTTTTGACTAACTAGGAGTTCCATAAGAAGAATAAAAAATAAATAAATTTTTAATTGGATTTAGCCTAGGTTATATGAAATATTAGTTCTATAAGATGCAATGATTTAATTGATTTCCATATATATAAAGTTCAAATGTTCTCTCAAAAAATTTTTGTTAATCAATACTTTTTAAATTGCTTTTGATTTCTCCATGTTTTAGCAATATCGAAAATATTGTAAGCCTAACTAGTGTTGTATGGTTATTAAGTTGTTAAGGAAATTCAATTAGTTAGTAGTGCATGAAGCTAAAACATAGCTTCTTTATAATTGCCTCTATTGAAGAATGAGAAGACCAATCTATTTGATAATTTTGGAGGCAAATAGAAGTAAAGCCCTGTTCCAAAAAAGTTATATAGGGAAGACTTTATGGGTGATAAAGTAGTTACATGAAAAAGTAATACTCCATAAATCATTGTGAGTGCACTCGTTGGCAATGGAGACGGGACACGTAACATCTCTAGAGAAGCTGACGAGTAGCAAGCTCAATTCTCTCATATAGTCTATTGTTGATGGCTTGAATAAACTCTAGATGAGACATAGATCAAGAGATCAAAAAGTAAGATTCTAGACTAAATGCAAACTTGTTGCTTCACAAAGTCGCCAAAAAAGAGTTAGTGATAGTGTCAATATCGCAAGAAGCTAATGTTGCTACAACTCAAATGTATGGATGATGAGGAAGCTTGGGCTCATTTCGAGAAAAGAGGTTTCAAGGCAAAGTCATTTATAAGGTGTTCTATATAACAATCTAGATGAAGATTCTTAAAAGCCGCTCTCATATACTAAATCACGTCAATGAAGAAAGAAATAATCTCGATCAAAGTTGGTCTCAAAGCCACCATGATAAAAGTTATGGCTGAGAGATTGTGGTTCAAGGAGCTTAAGGATAAATATGCTCGAGAATTTCATCGAAATTAATATTCAAGTATGAAAGTCATTATGATGAGAATGTTCTCGAACACTTCACGGATGAACAATTCAAATTAGAGGCTAAATTCATAATATGATATTTGAGTCAACAAGGCACCATTAAGTAAGACGTGGCTCTTGCTTTAATACGATGAAATGTACTATAAGGAGTTGGGTCATTAATGTATAACTAACTCAACAGTTCGCGTTCTTATTAAAGCCATCCTCTTGAGCATTTTTTTTTCTTGTACTTCGCATAAACAAGTATTCATCAAAAGAATTACTATGCTTTATTTTAATAGTTCTCTCTTTCTATTTTTTTTTTTTTTTTTTTGAATGCTGATAAAATTGGGTTACATAAATTAAAAAAATAATAATAATCTAACTTTTATTTGTGAGAAAAGTATAGATCTTCAATAGTCATATTTAAATCGAGCTGGACTTTGTGGAGAGTCGTTTTTTATTTGAAGTTTGATTTTTCTTTAAAGTTAGTATATGTTCAAAATTTGTGACAATTTGTGTTATTAGTGATCGATGTGTTAATGCTTAATGCTGCTAGAATAATAAACTATGTAGTGACTATAGAGGCTGTGATGATTGGGATGAAAAGAATTTAATAATGATTATGAAAAAAAATGAATAAAATATAGCAGATTTCAAAATAGGATGTGATGTGAGTAATATGCAATGAAGATTAAAAATAATTTTATTAAATAAAAATATTATTTAGTAATTGTTTGGCTTATTAATGCACATATTTTTAAAATGCAAATTAAAGTAAAAGCAATGCATTTTTATTCATTGTTATTGTTTGGGTGTCTACAAAGTAAATGAAGACAAATTTATTTTATTTATTTTTTATTTGATTGGATGTAAGATAAATGTTGTGTATTATTTCTCACATATATCAAAGTAATTGTGATTGCTTGTCTTGGTCATTAAGGTTTCATAATTAAGTGAATGAGGTACACAAATTACTTAAACTATACTAGAGTGTATGGGTAGATAATGACATAAGGGAGGTACTCTTTAAGCGCACATAAGAGGGTAGGAGGTAGGGGTGAACTAACATACGGATCACATTGACTATGTAGAGCTTGTGGCATAATTAGAAATCACAAGTAAAGTGGATGCTGACACCAATAGAGTTAGTTATACACAAAGTAATTGACACTTAGTGGTCCAAAGCTCTGTTGTATGTGTTGCAAGCTGTGGCATCATAATTGTCAGCCAATTATTTGTTATACATGTCAGAGACGTCTTGATATGTCACATGAAAGTGCGATATATGCATCAAAGCTAAGGATAGGTCGTAGATGGTCAGTGCTTTGGAAGGTTATATATCAAAATAATGTCTAGCATCATTGACCCGTATTATTTTGTAAGAACAAATTTCTGATATGATTTTTTTTATTTGTTAAAACTTATTTTATACTCATTTTACTTCATATCATACGTAACAAAAAAAAATTTAGACATACGATTTTTACTTCATACTCATAATGCATCTAAAAATTGGCTTCTTAATGACATTTAGGACCCTTAGGGGATGTTTGGCTACAAGTAGGATTTAGTGAATCTTATTAATCTAAATTTAGTAAATTTAGCTTTAGCAAATCATGTAAATTCAAATGTAGTAAATAAGGGTTTATTAAATCCTTTAATTTACTCATATTAGTTGAACTAGTTATAGGAATATTCATATATGATAATTTGGTTTAATTGATGCTTAGTGAGAGGCACATCCATAATGACATGTAGTCATTCTTTGTGACCTTAAGCATTCTTATAGAAGAAAAGGGGCTGGCATGAAGCACCACACCAATAAAAGATAGCTAGCTTCTATGTAAAATCGACTAGCTTCTATGTTGTTGACTTCCATTAAGGATTTGCTAACGTCAATCTAGGAATAATTAAGGCATGCCAAGCCTACCAAGAAGAAAAGAGGCATAGAGAGAGACACGGGAGGAGCCATAAATTTTTATTAGTGGGGACATAAATTATTTGTCAGATTTAATTATAGTTTAATAAGAAATAGTAAATGCTATATATGGATGAAACACTATGGTCTGATGTATAAAGTCTAGTTTATGACCTTGAGATCTTGGGTTCGATTTTCAACCACAACGTGGGCTGTGGAGTTTTTTACTTATATAATAAAAGATATAATTTTTTTTTAATTTTGTTTGGAGAAGAGCCTTTATTTTATGCATTTTATGGGTTGTGGGCATTTATTGGCTAGTGTGGGCTTGTGCCCCCAAGACTCCCACTCTAGCTCCGCCCCTGGAGAGAGAGCTCGAGGAAGCTACTAAGATCACATCGATAATTTCAAGTATGCTAATGTGTAGTAGCGAATGAGAAGACAGGTTCATGAGAGAGCTAAATTAACATTAATTTGAATACCCCTATGACTTAACAAATCATAGAATAGAAAAGAACTTGAGGAAAATAAATTTTCACTTGAAAGTAAATTTAATGACAAATAAAATCGCTTGAATTAGTTTATGTTAAATATTAATTAAATGGGGGATTTAAATACCTACTATTTGTCCACTATATATCTTACATTTTAAATTTTTAGTTTACTTATAAAATATTTTATCATCTAATTGATATTAATGCATATATGTTAAAATATGTGTCATATGTACATATTTAACTTCTAATTTACTATTCAGTTAATCATCACTCTTTTAATCATACCTCATGCGAAAGAAGAGATGAGAAAGTCCCAAAAAGCTCTCAGCGATGTGCCGTTCTCTAGGAGAAATTATTTTATGCGGCCACCGAATGCCGTCCGGAGGCGAATAGGATGTGTCACGTCATTTTTTTTGTTATTTATCGGTGCTGTGTGTCGTTGTGTACCGTATGATATAGAGTATTATGATTCACCTCCGAATAATTTGATGACCGCACAAAATAATTTCTTATTCTCTGTACATCAAAGAAGAGAGAAATTCGGTACAATATCTTACTAGGAGAAGGCCTTTAATATGACAAACGGTGTGTGCAGTCACAAAATCGCAACGACTAAGGAGAGCAGAGGACATCACGACAAATTCTTGTAGGGGTTTATTAAAAGAGCTGACGTTATATGCAATTTCAAAACCCTCATAAATAAAAAAGAGTTAGTAGCAATAACAACATCTTGCTGGAGAAATCTATTGTTGAGCAGTTAACAATAGGAGTGAGGGAGATTACATTTTTTTATGTTTCTCAGAAGAATTAATTATTATTATTATTATTATTATTATTAAAAGTTTATGTGCAACATAGAAATATTTATTTATTTCATTTGAAGATTAAAAATTAATAGAAATAAGTTATATTTATATAAAAATTATAGTGATATTTATATTTTTTAATTAAAGATAAAATGTTATATAAATAAATCAAAGATTTAATTACTAATAATAAGAATAATAATTAATTAATTATTATTAAATTAATCTAAATCTTCCCACTTTAAGCTTAATTAAACTCATAAAAAAACCTTTAAAGAAAAGTATCGGTTGTATTAGTTGACTAACGACTACAATTTAGGCTATCTTTAACCGAATGTCAAACAGATGCTTGTCGTTTCTCGACTGCTCCACCCGAATGCTAATTTCAGCAACAATTGCACTGTTCACGAGCGCTTTTATTTATTTTATTTTATTTTTTTGAAAAAACATGAAATAGAGGAGGAAGAATAAGATGAATTTGCCTACCCGATGGAGCATTTTACGGAGAGAACTATTGACGACAAAGTGGCAACAATTCTGCTTGAAACTGTTATGTAACTACTAAGTACCTGAGGCACACCACATCACTGCTTGAGGCTCTACTACTCTTATTCTTTATTATTACTTTTTCCGTTACAAAGAATACACTACCTTTTATGTTTTTGTTTAATTTAATTAGTTATATAGTACTACTAGTAGTGGAGGTTTTATATATATATATATAAGCATGTAAGAGGCATACGACTTTTTACAAAGAAATTACTCTTATTACTGTTACATTGTTGTATTGCTACAACCTACAGCTGCTTGGTTTCTCCATTGTTTGCTAGTTTCTCTCTATCAGTTTGGTATCAGAGCTAGCACTCTGGCTTAATGGCGGAAGGAAGCAAGCAGGTTATCCAAGAAGACGAGCATAGTTTGGAAGCATTGTGGTTAGCTCAAAGCAGCATCTCCTTTGATGAACTTACCAGCGCTTTCTTTCAATTTACGATTGAATTGCGCAATGAGATTAGGCAAATAAAGGTAACTTCCAACCCAAGGGCTCGTCAACATGTTCTGGCAACCACACTGGTATAGTGTACTCCCACTCATCTCGATATCCTAACCGTCAACGGTCGGATTCACATAGAGGACTTATTGGATTGGGAAAGGGTGGTTGACACTTTATTTGAGTATGTGGAAATTGCACTTAAAAATAGGTCAAATATGTTGTGTGCTCTTTGAAAGGGGAGCCAGCGCTTCGTGACTGCAATTGCAACAAAGCCGAAGGAGGGAAGGCAAGGGTCCAGTGACAAGCTGATACTGCATGAAGCAACTTCTAAGAAGCCATTTCCTACCCACTGATTATGACCAGAGATGCTCTATTTGTAATACTAGCAATGCAGACAAGCACAACGATCTATTAATGAGTACATAGAAAAAATTTACCACCTAAGTGCTTGCAACAATCTTTGAGAAACTGAAAATCAGTTAGTTGCATGTTATATTGAGGGTTTGAAGGATAATATTCAAGACAAATAAGAACTCAACTCATGTTGGTCCTTGTCCTTGGCGGTGACCAAAACCGATTGACAAGGACTATCCTGATGTGAAAACGACAACCATGAAGTGTTTTAGATGTTTTCAACCAGACCACAAATCAAATAAATATCCTTCATGACAGTAATTGTGGTTGTTAGATGGTGATCAGAATGAGGTTGCTTTAGTAGATGCTGAGAATGAAAATGATGTAGAAGACCTGCTTGGAGATGAGGGGGGAGCCATTGTCTGTGTTTTAGAAAAGCTGCTATTGGCACCTAGATGTCCCACAAACTCCCAACGCAATGCATTGTTCGAGACGCGTTATACCATTCTCGGCAAAGTATGCGACCTTATCATAGACGGTGGATGCACGGAGAATATTATTCCTAGAGCTACTATCCATGCTCTCCAACTGAAAACCACCAAGAATTTAAATCCCTTTAAAATTAGCTGGGTTAAGAAGGGTGTGGAGCTTCTAATTGCTAATATATATAGGGCCATGTTCACAATTAGAAAGCATTACATGTGTAAAATTCTTTGTGATGTATTAGACATGGATGTGTGTCATGCTATATTGGGACATCTTTTCAATTCAACAGTGGAGCAGTGTATGATGGCCGGGATAATACATACTCTCTTGACTGGAAAAATAAGAAGATCAGTTTGCTGCGTTGTCCACCTACTCATGGCCCAAAAGGAGCTAGTGACCTTACTGTTGTTAGTGTTATTTTAGCACAGGCATTATTGCAACTTAAAGATGAGCACCATCTTATGCTAGCCTTAGTGGCAACTGACTCTTAAGCAATTAATTTAGCCATCGAACCTTGCTATGAGATTCAACAACTTCTTCAACTTTGTACTGATGTTGTCCCACAAGATTTCCCTCCTACACTACCGCCTCTCCGCAATATACAACATCAAATTGAGTTTGTTTCGAGCTCCACATTACCCATTCTTCCACATTACCGCATGAGACCTTGAGAACATTCCATTATGCAATAAATTGTTGATGATATGCTACACAAACAAATTATAGAGCCATGTCTAAGCCCTTGCGTTGCACCAGTCTTAATTGTTCCAAAGAAAGATGGCCAATGGAGGATGTACATTGATAATCGTACTATTAACCATATCACTATTAAGTTCTGATTTCCTATTCGAAGATTTACTTTATCTCCTTGATAAACTTTCAAGCGCCACCATATTCTCCAAATTGGATCTAAGGAGTGGGTATCATTAGATTTGCATTAGACCAGGCGACGAGTGGAAAACTACATTCAAAACTTGCAAAGGTTTATACAAATGGAAAGTAATGCCCTTTAGTCTTTGTAACGCTCCATCCACCTTCATGCATCTCATGCACGAAGATTTAAAGCCCCATCTTGACAAGACTTATGCTGTCTATTTTGATGATATACTAGTTTTTAGTCCTTCGCGTGAAGCTCATTTTACTTACCTGAAATTAAATTTTGAAAATCTCCATCTTCACAAATTATTTCTCAACTTGTCTAAGTGTGAATTTGTTGTAACTCATGTCAATTTCTTAGTATTTGTTCTTTCAGCTGACGGAATTTAAGCTGAACCTCGCAAGGTTGTTATTGTCATGGACTCGCAAACTCCTACATCCCTATTTGAAATTCATAGTTTTCATAGACTAACGCACTTCTGTTAAAGGTTCATCAAGGGATTCAACTTATTGATGGCTCTGATCATTGACTTATTGAAGTCTAAATCATTTTTATGGACAGCGTTCATTTGAAACAGCAAAAGCATCACTATGTTCAGCTCCAGTTCTTGCTCTACTGAACTTTGAAAAACCATTCAAAGTGGACACCGACACATCAACTATTGGCGTTGGAGTTATCTTGTCCCAATGTGACAGACCAATTGAGTTCTTCACTAGAAAACTAAGCTCAACCAGACAAAAAATGGCCCGCTTATGAACAATAATTATACGATATTATTAGAGGACTCAAGAAGTGGGAACATTACCTATTACACCAGAATTTCTTGCTTTATCATGACAGCCAAGCTCTCTGATATATCAACAATCAAAAGAACATCAATAGAATGTATGCTAGATGGATTGTATTCTTGCTAAGGTTCATTTATGTTATCAAACATAAAGCTGGAAAATGCAATCGCATTGCTGATGCATTGAGCCAAATATCAACCTTACTTACCCAGCTCCAAACAGAAATTACGGGACTGCAGGAATTACAAACATTATATGGATCTGACTCCAATTTTGCAAAGTCGTGGGTTAGCTGTAGGGAAGGTTATTCCATGTTGGACTACACCTTACGCCATGGGTTCCTGTTTAAGGGAAATTGTCTATGCATACTAGATTCTTCCTGGCTTCAGCAACTGATCAAAGAAATCCATGGAGGAGGGCTAGCAGCTCATGTGGGCAGAGATAAAACATGCATCTGAAACGTTGGGCTGAAGTCCTTAGCCAGGTTGAATTCGCTTACAATTCAATGCCAAATCGTTCTATAGGTTCTTGTCCTTTCAACATTTTTTATACTAAAATGCCAAATCACTTGGTGGATCTTGTTGTCTTACATAAATGCCATAACTCGACTACTACTAAAACCATTTCGCAAATTACAGAAGTCATACAAGTTCTACAGGATGACCTTCATGACTCCAATTCAAAATACAAACAACAAGTTGATCTTCACATGCAATCAAAGGTGTTCAACCCAAGCGATTAGTCATGCTATGCATGTGTAAGGAGAGATTTCCTTTGGCACTTACTCTAAACTCAGCTCTAGAAAAATCGGTCCATTTCTAATACTCCATCACATTAACGACAATGCCTACGTCATTGATCTTCCATCCAGTTGGCGCTAATCTTCTACCTTTAATGTGGTTGATATCTATGCATACCATCCTCTAGACAACACTTCAACAACTATCACCTTGCCCTTGGCGATTTCATATGGATCGGGAGAGAACTGATTTAGCTACTATGAACCTGAGGAAGACCACATATCTGCTTAAGGCTCCACTACTCTTATTCTTGCTTATTACTTTTTCATTTACAAAGAATACACTATTTTTTATGTTTCTCTTTGCTTTAATTTGTTATATAGTAGTACTAGTAGTTGAGGATATATATATATATAACAGACGACTTTTTATAGAGAAATTACTCTTATTACTGTTACATTGCCTTATTGCTACTGATGTTTGGTTTCTCCACTATTTGCTAGTTTTTTCTATCAATTTCAACCTACAAACTTAATCTCTGACAAAGAAGTCGAATATATTTTTAGATAAAATTGTATAATCATATCGATAATTTAGTCAAGTAATTAAATAAATCTTAATTCGTAAAGAGTTATAATTTTTTATTATATAATATTTAAATTTTTATAAATAAAAAATATACTAAAATATTTTTTTATGATAAAAATAAAATTTAATTAGAGATGAGTTACAGTTTGATATCACTGTTATTATTTGAAGTTAAAAAATGAGTTTTTCGGTTATAGATGTTCTTATAGCCAGCATTTTAGGGCAACAAATACACAGGTCGACCGTCTCATTCGCATCGCCCTCTCTCTTCCCATCTCTCCGCCGCCGTTACGATGGGTAGGGTCATCCGAGCCCAGAGGAAGGGAGCAGGATCAGTTTTCCGATCCCACACCCACCACCGTAAAGGCCCAGCTCGTTTCCGAAGCCTCGACTTTAGCGAGCGCAATGGCTACCTGAAGGGCGTGGTGACCGACATCATCCACGACCCCGGCCGCGGGGCTCCACTTGCGCGCGTAACTTTTCGTCATCCATTCCGTTACAAGCACCAGAAAGAGCTCTTCGTCGCCGCCGAGGGCATGTACACCGGCCAATTCGTGTACTGCGGCCGCAAGGCGTCTCTCATGGTCGGGAATGTTCTTCCTCTCCGATCTATACCCGAGGGCGCCGTTGTATGCAACGTCGAGCACCATGTTGGTGATCGTGGCGTTCTCGCGAGGGCGTCGGGAGATTACGCGATCGTCATCAGCCATAACCCTGATAATGGGACGTCTAGGTCAGATTTGAACTCATGCGGTTGGATCTTAAATTTTTTTTTTTCGTTTTTTATGTCAGTTGTTGCCAGGTATTGAGCATGGTTTTAGGTCAAAGGAGCTTTTTTGTGCATTTTAAATTTCTTGATTAATTTGCAAGCAATTGCTGTACTCTCTTAAGTTAATTTGAATTGTTTTAATTTCTGCTTAAATTTTAAGCTTTCCTGACTGATTTGTTCTGGTCATTTAGATCAATTGTTGATATACAAAGTATGTCATTTGCTTGATTGTTCTGTTTGTTATTTGTTTTTTTAACTTATCTGAATGTGATACTGTGTTTTCTTATTTTTATTTTTTCTAAACTGGGAATGCATCATTTTAAGCTTTGGTTTGAATGGTGATTCAATTGTGTGAAGATTGCTGAAACTATGATTGCCGACTCATTAATGTTAATGAGGACTGGTACATTCTGTTGGCTATTCCTAATTCAAGTCATATTGTAACCGCTTTATTTTATTACCTTATTTTCTCCTATGAAACAACAATTTATTAAGATACTTTTAGTTGTTAGAAACACTATTCAAAACTGCTTGATTTAAGAGAACGGAATGCCTTTTTATAGTTTTGTTGTCATAATGCTATCCCATATGTTTAAGTTTGATTGGTTCGCTTATGGATCCTCATTCTCCCTTTATTCTTTGTGAATGTTGTAGGAGGTGTTAAATCTTTTTTGAACAAATTGTTTCTCAAAGCTTCCATCTTACCTTTGGTTTATCACTTTCTTTGTGAATTATCCACTTTTTTTGTCTTACCTATCTTATTAGTGCATCCTCTATCCCCTGTTATATATGCCTAGATCACCTGTATATTTTTTACCATTTTATCATCAATAACTGTTTATCTAACCCACGCCGTTTGTATCTAATGTTATCTTTTTTAAATCTATCATTTATGGTTTTACCACATATCTTCTTAATTATCTCTGATGGTGATCAATTTTGCTACACAATTTGGCTATCAATGTCATTTTTGTTGTCAAAGCTCAAAGCCTGGAAGATAATCATTCGATTTGATATTTATGAAATCTGCCTTAAATTTTCAACAATGTCCTTTTATCGCATATTACTTTTGACTCGTTTCTTTGTTTGTTACCTATCTTTCTAAAGCACATTGGTAATTTGCATCATTATGGTGCTAAATCCCTCTAGAATATGATTAATCCATAAAAGCTAAATGTGTCAACAATTGATTTTTCTGTGGCTAACACATTATTATTTTTAAATTTATGTTTTCAATAAAGATACAAATGAAATTGTTTGCTTGTGTTGCAATAATATGTCTAATTTGTAAAGGATAATCTCAAGTATAAGCAAAAGACAGTACAAAGTGATGAATTTTATCCTAAAAAATTACCCCAACTTTAATAAAGAATACCAGATTGCATAGCACATTCAAATCAATATTGTTGGAGAAATGCTGCAAATGCAAATTCTACTACTCTAAGTTATTGTTTTCCTTGACTTTGATAGAAGATGGTTGAAGCACAACATGCCCAAATTTTTTAAGAGATGGATCTGGGTGTCACGTGCTGGGTTTGAAGATGGGGCACGCAAGATGTATTTCGGTGGCTTAGGATTAGAAGGATATTGGTAATATTAGAGGTGCAGTGAATGGACTGTGCAAGTAGTATTAAAGGTAGAGGTATAAAGACGGCTTGTGAGCGGTGTAGTGTCATGTACAAGTGGCATGTGATCGGCAATGTGTAAATATGGTAGGGTCATACTTGAGCGGTTGGTTACATGAGCAATTACATAGGGCTTCTTGTGGATGCAAGCACTTGCTAGAGTGTGTTGCTTGAGTGGAGGCATAAGTGACTATATTGAAAGTTTAATTGATGGTTGTGAAACTAATTGAACTATTGAATGGCACACTAAGAGGAGGGTGAATTGATGTTTTTAAAATCTTTTTCAGAAATTTTTTCTTTTTGAATTAAACAACAACCAATTTTAGATTGATAAAGAGGAAGTAAATAATAAAACAAATATGAACTTTTGTTTTCTGATTTTGTTAAAAAAAATAATTTTTTTATTATTTTTTTATTATTTTTTTTTTTCAAACAAAGTCTAAACTCAATCAACGATTGCAATAATTGCTAAACTCAAACTAGATCATTTAAAGTAAATATGCAAGAAAGTAAAACGCAGAAAATAAATACAGAAATGAAAGAAAATGCAAAATAGATTTTTATAGTGGCTCAGTCAACTTGACCTACGTTGACTCCCCGACGTCATCTTCGGGTATTGTACTAAACAGTTAGTGATTCTTCTTTAGCTCTTACGACTAGGCAGAGAGGACCTTACAAAATCTCTTCAACCTCCTCGGTTTCGCTGAGAACTAGAATCATTTCCACACTTTTGGTGAAGCGGAGTAGCCCAAATCACTTTCACCCTTTCTGGTGAGGCGGAGTAGCCTGAATCACTTTCACCCTCCTAGTGAGGTGTAGTAGCTCAAATGACTTTTCACCATCCTGGTGAGGCGAAGTAGCCCAAATCACTTTTACCTTCCTCGGTGCAGTGGAGTAGCCGGCGGTCCTTTGACACCAAAGATGTCTTCTTCCCAAAGCCTCCCTTAAGAAGAACATTGACATATGGAGGAACTCAGGTGCAAGTTGGTTGGAGCAACTGTGTAAAATTATCTCTCACACTCTATTAAACCCACAAGAATCTTCTCCATCTCTCATAGCTTCACCCTTGCTCAAAGGCCTCTCTTCAACGCTTTCCAACAGCAGACTCAACCCAATGACCATTAAAGACTTGTACAAAGTCTATTAAGAGTGTTTATATAATGGGCTTCCAAAAATTCTAATTATTCAATTTTGTCATCTCTTTTAGTACAATACAATTCATGAATCATACACAATGTTTAGTTCAATTTTGGCCTGTTAGTACTTTACGATAAATAGTAGTCCAATACAATCAGTTCAAATCCTTCACAGTTCGTACGGTACAAATTTATGGTCGTATAATGCAATTATTAGTTCAATCGAATTGTTGTTTGTCCAGGACGAACCCTGGGATGATAAAAAATTATCTCTATCAATCGTCCAATATGATCAATTTCATACAGTACGATGGTAAAACTTAATCGAGCCAAATTCGATTGATTAATCAGAGGGATTTAATTAGTAAAGATTATAAAATATCGTACAATACGATTTGGTTTGTAGAACAAATTTTAAATTTTGAAATATTGCCTAATTTTAAATGGCAACGGGATTCCCGAATACAACTGATCATTCTGTACGATTTGATTCGTATAGTGCGATTCGTTCATTTTAATTTCAAGTTTGTATTTTACTTAGTTAAATATTTTAATTAATTTCTGATTGTATATATTATACAATACGATGAAGATCATCCGGTATGATCTTCAGAAAAATTAAAACATTTAATTTCACTCCCTATGTATATGCATGGTTGTTAAACTAACATACACTTTTTTACATACATTGACTGAAAAAAGTAAAATTACACTCTTCAATACATAGTTTCTCACACACTGACAAAGCATAGTCTTGAGCTTGAATCTTTAGTCTTTCTTCGTGTATGTTGTTACCTAAAAGGTTAGTAGTGCACAAAACAAATAACAACAATAATATACAGGAATAAGTAGATAATTATCTAATAATTTTTGTAATCATCAAAATACAAGGTCGGTTTCTCGGATTGTAACAATCTCCTTTTTTTTTTATGATGACAAATATTATTGGTTAGAATTACAAGTTAATTTTAATTTTTTACTAAGCTCTCCTCCTTAGTCCTTACTAAGTGGTCTCTTTAAAAAATAGGGAGAAACTTTTTTTTTAATTTAATATTTAATATTATGATTATTATTATTTTAAAGATAACATATCATAATCATAATAAACAATAAAAACACAATCACAATAAGCAATGAAAACAAAATAACACAAATGGTACTGTTGAAAATAAATCGTACAATCAACAATATCCTACTCTCTCCTTTGACATCCCAAAAAAGAAGATCTACTGACTGGCACTAATACAGAACAACACTACAAAAAAAAAACAGAAAATACAAATACATGACAAGGAAAAAAAATACACAACACAAAACAACACTACTCGTAGGAAGGACCCTGATTAGGTGGTGCTGATGGTGGCTGGAAGTAGTGGTGAAGTGAGGCAAATTGGTTGCTGATCCATGCATGATCAACCTCGTGCTGCTACAGCAGCTGGTCCCAACAAGAGGTCGAACTCCTGGATGTGTCTTCTGGCGCATCTCTAAGTGGTCAAATCGCTCTATCATAGTATCATGGAACAGTGGCTGATATACTGGTGTTGGTGCCTTTGTTGGTGCTTGTGCTAGTGCCTCTGGGATTGGTAAGGCTCCTCTTTCTTTGTTAAAATCATACTCCTCCTCAACAGGCTGTGCCCGTGATGTCTATCATTAAAGAAAAGGTGTAAGGACTGTTTGTGTAGAAAATGAGAAAGTGGTCGACTTGTGTTTTTTACATGAGGTTATACTTAGCATTTAAAGATATAAACAATAATATGTTTTAGTGCAAGATTTTGCCTACGTCGGGATCTAGGATTTCTAATGGTAGTCAAGTTTTCTATGTATCTAATGAGCATAATGAGCATGTCTGCTGCATTAAATTCAGTGCCATTCATATAGAAGTATGTAACAACAAATAATAGTTGGGTGATATTTACTCTATCTTCAACTTTAGGAACAATTGGTGTTCTAAGCACATGCTGGATGACACAGACATTTTGAATTAAGGTGTTCACTATAGGTAAATGTAGGTTAATCGGAGTATTCCAAATGTAGGTTAATCGGGGTATTCCTAATTTACTCCATTACCTATTTATTATCATTATTTATCCTAGCTTTTGAACATTCAATAATAATAACCGATCTTTTTGAGCTAGCAAGCATAGGACCCGTCATGAAGCTGACTTTCTCACTTCAGACTGCAATGTTCCTCAATACAGAATTAGTTTTTCTGGTAACAAACCTATTCATGTATTGATATGTTCTGCACAAATAGTGCTATAATATTATACCGGGTATACTGAAAAAAGAAGTTAAATTACTTCCATTTGTCTTTATTCTTCAGGAAACTATGCTCCTTTTGCGAGTTTAAATTCCCTTTAAGTTTGTTTTTATTAATAGAGCAATAGTGTTAGTTGTTTTATTTTTAGCATTGCATAGCTTTATTCGTTATACCATATTCACGTTTTATTTTGAAAGGTTCATATGATTGTCAAAAGATAAATCTAGTTGTTAATCTCATGTGAATATGCTGGTTCTGATTCCTCTTTCTGTGGTTTTGAAATCTATACAACTCCATTGATTCATTAACCAAACTGTGACCTCAGCTGAGCAAATTATCCCCAGGATTAAGCTCCCGTCTGGTGCAAAGAAGATTGTTCCAAGTGGATGTCGCGCCATGATCGGCCAGGTTGCAGGTGGCGGTAGGACTGAGAAGCCTCTTCTTAAAGCCGGCAATGCCTACCATAAATATCGGGTGAAGAGGAACTGCTGGCCAAAGGTCCGAGGTGTTGCTATGAACCCTGTGGAGCATCCTCATGGTGGAGGAAACCATCAGCATATTGGCCATGCCTCAACTGTTAGGCGTGATGCTCCTCCTGGGCAGAAGGTTGGTCTCATTGCTGCCAGGAGAACTGGTCGTCTCAGGGGCCAAGCTGCTGCTACTGCTGCCAAGGCAGAAAAGGGTTCTTAGATGGTCAAGTTTTTAGCTTTTGCTTTTCCTCATCCATACTATTTTGAACTTGTTCTTTTCAATTATTTAAGAATATACAGTTTTTGTAGCTTTTTTGTTGAAAATTTAGCAGGTCTCAGTATGGCTTTATGTTGGATGAACATGTTTGTTATCTATATCATTGTTTTAAGGAATAATTTGCATGAAACAAGTGTTTTTGCTATGCTCATCTTGTTTCATCAGAAATTAAAGCGTCTAAAATTGTATATTTGTCCTTGGAAATATGGTTGAAGAACTGCATGCGTGGTTAGCGGTGTATTAGGAGGCTGAATAACATGTTGAATGCTTTTGAAGCCAGGTCAGAAAAGGGTTCTCAAATTTCTGCCAGCTCTGTTCTGTAGCTTGCCTAATTTTGGGTTTTTATTTTGCATTCGCACTGAAATTTTCGAACCTGTTTTTATCCCTTGCCCTTCCCTTGCGCAACCGAAGAAGCTCGCAGTTTCATCTTCTCAGTGGGTGCAGAAATTGTTCGTCGTTGGGAGTTTTGGCTACCAATTAATAATTTTTGGGTTCAAGTCTTATGTATTTGATATGTGTATTAATTGACGGTGGCCTAAATGTTCCAGAAAAAAAAAAGCAAGGAGCTGAGTAGAAAAAAAGTACCGTCATAGGTAAATGATTTTAAGCAGTTTCTGCACGAGAAATTATTTTATGTGGAGACCGGATGCAAAACGTTGGTCGGAGAGCAATTAGAATGTGCCACATCAGCGGTACTAAGCCGCGGTACCAAGCACATGATGACGTGGCGTATTCTGGTCGGTCTCCGGACGATGTTCGGTGTTCGCACAGAATAATTAATCCTTCTGCACAACTCATCATATTTTCGTCTTTAGTACATACTGCAAAAAAAATAAAATTATTTAGAATTCGTTTGTATTTTTCAACCATGATTTCTTTATCTTGAAAATGCGCTTTAAAAAAAATAAAGAGTAGAAAGACTTGGAAATCATTAGTGTAATGTTAGTCAATTAATGATGATTTTGTTCTTGAAGATAGGCTTCTACTGCAAATTAATTTCTTCAGATGGACTGTGCTATGTTTTTCAATTACTTATCTGATTTTTTGGTTGTCATGTTCCTCATTTTATGCAGGAGTTCTGAGCGAAATTTTAATGAAGAATATTTGAAATAAAATAATTGCTATGAATGATTTGGTTATCCATTGTTTATAAGCAATGCTTCTAAATGATTTCCACCTCTTTTTCTTTTTCTTTTTCTTTTTCTTTACAAGCGTGATTAATAGCTTATTAGGTTTACTCACATGTTAAAGGTTTGAGGCCTTTCATTTGAACTAGAAGGCAAAGTTAACGGGGGATATTGAGCTGCTTAGAATCCCTAAAATATCATCCCCACATGAAGAAATCATTTTTCTTTGTCAAACCAATTCTTTGATTTGGTTAGATGATTTTGAGCTTATGTGATGTATAGGATTATCACCGGCACCATTTTCATCGCTGGTATGGCTATTATTAGCTTATTATGTCATTTTTATTTATTTATTTATTTATTATAGGTTTTTATATTTGCAAGTATATTATCCAATTATTTATAATTATTGATATTGCGATTTAAATTTACTTTTTTTTTCTTGTTCATCGCCTTAATATCTAATCATTATGGTGTAAGAGTATGAATTTAATAAAATAGGACGAACATGCCAGTATTTAAGAAGTGTTATGTTTTTTTTTTTTAATATTAAAGTCAATTAAATCAAATTCACAGGCATTTCATATATAAGATTCGAATATAATACTTCTTGATTGGTAGTCAAATTTTTTAACCAACAAATTAAAATGAGCTGTGTTGAAGAAATTAACATTAAATGTGAATGTTTGTGGTATCTAACAAAAATAAATTATTTATTTATGGTTGTCAGAATATTAGAGTCTATATAATTGTTTCACTTGCTGGTCATTAGTTCATTTGTTTCTTTTTTTAAGACTTTTAAAGTTGTGAGCTCTTAGTTTATAGACGATTTTCTTTGCTAATATTTGTGGCAATTTGATCATTGAACATTGGAGCATCGGCTAATCCTAGTCCAAGAATTATCCCTTCATTCTCTCCTCTCTCTCTCTCTCTCTCCTCCGAAATCTTTTTTTTTTTAAATTTAATCTCTTCTCCAAAATCGTAAGTCATGAAGCATGAGAATTAGGGTTTCACAATAATTCACTTTTGTGGTTTGTGATATATCATCCAAAAATTATCTTAATCGAGCACGAATCTCAAGGCAAAATTAGTTGGAAACTTCCAAAATTAAAATTGGGATCATCTGAACTCCGGTTTCAGCAAACTTACAGTCGAATTAAACGTATCGAAATTACGAACCCAACGACACCAAATTCGACTAAATCTGAGCCCAAATGAGTCCAAATCAAGGACCCAAAATGCTATTGGAAGGTTCAAACCATAATTTGGGTTACCAAACGATTTCCAAACATGATATGTTTATAGTCGAATCGAGCGGCTCGACAAGATGAATCCAACGAGCCCAAGATCACTGAATTCCGATATCACTAAGACATTCAAATGTCCAGTAAATAGTCCATGATCAAGGGAATCAATATCGACCGTCCATACAAACGACTCCCAAAATACCCTTGATCTTCCTCCTATTTATGGGCCGTATCACTCTAGAAAAATTATAAATAGAGTCCCCCTTTCTCATGGAAAGGGACCCAAGCAAAAGGAAGAGAAGTAAGAGAGAGATCGGAGATCGCTCTTGCCACCTCGCTCCTCCTCGACCACCGCTTGGAGGTCCGTCGGACCACCACCTTATGCCGGAGTTCCGTCGAACCACTACCTGATGCTCGGAGTTCCGTCGGACCACCATCTGACGCCGGAGTTCCGCCGGACCACCACCTGACGCCGGAGTTCCGCCGGACCACCACCTGACACCGGAGTTCCGCCGGACCACCACCTGACACGCTGACACCCGAGTTTTCCCGGACCACCGCGTGACGCCCAGAATTTCACTGGACCACCTCGTGACGCCTGGAGTGTCGCCGGAGTTTCCCCAGACCACCGCCTAATGCGGGAGTTCTGCCAAACCACCGCCAGACTACCAACAAACGCCTGAACTTACTGGTGACATCAGACTTCCGTCAGACCACCAAGTGACGCCAGACTTTCATCTAACTTCCATTTGTGACTAGACTTCGACCTTACGGTTGACATTTGTAATCTGATCGCCTTCAGGGACGAGTAAGTCCACTGTACTCTACTTAAATTCTAGTGGAATCATTTTCAACTGGGCGAGGCCCAGTGGTTTTTCCCCTTTTCAGTATTTTCCATGTAAAAAATCTTTGTGTTCTCTGTGTGTGAGCTTGATATCCGTACAACGCTAAGACGTAGAATTATAACTCTATCACCGTGTATATTCTAGCCCGCAACCGTTTGTATAAAAAAATCATTAGAAAAGAGATTTGTATGTTATGATAAATTGCATGAAAGATTGGGAAGATGTGAAAATGAGTGAACCACTATATATGCTATGTGAAAGCAAAAAAATTTAGATGTCACGGTAGTTTGTTTTAGTAATGTATAATGGAAAGTTATTCGGGTTTTATTCGACACGTTGCTCTTTTGATTTTCATGGGAATGACAGAATTTAAATTAATAGCCACTAACATCAAACGAGTTGGTGGAGTTTGTGTGAAAATAGAGAATAATATCAAAATTAATCAATTTTTAGAATTTATAGCATTCATAAGAGATCCCTTCGAATCTAATAATAATTTTGAAGTTCATGCAGCAAAAATAAATTTAAATCTACCCTTCGTGGACCTGGAGAGAGAGAGAGAGAGAGAGAGAGAGAGAGAGAGAGAGGCAAATCAGGTGGAAAGAGAAATGGGTTGGGATTTAAATTTGTCTGTTGATGATACCGACTTTATTATCAGACGAACTCTTTGAGAGACGACCAAGGATCTGTGTGAGAATAGAGAGAAAGTTGTTTGTTAGAAAAATCCATAGATAAATACTTAGGGGCTTAAAATCTTACTCAATCATATGACATTAAAGATTTTAAGGTGCTCTTTTTCATCCCTAATCCAAGGGCTACAAGAAATGTTATATCAAAAGAATAATAAATAAATAAATGATTCTCAATACATATTTCTCTAGACACATGATAATTGGTTGGAGAGGGCAGTGTTGAATAGCTCTTGCTGATTTGTCTCTGTGGCGAGATCAATAATGCCAAGTAGGCTCGGGTGAGTGCACTTGAGCGAGTCCACCGTAGAGTATTGAGATGAGGGGGCTTTCGAATGGAGGGCTGGTTGAGGTTACTAGTGATTCATGTTGAAGGCCTTGGATTGCATTAGAAGAGAGAAGACGAGTGAGTGATAGTTGAGGGAAAGAATAAATTTTGGTTGGATGGTCGTGTAAGATGAGCGAGGACCTCGTAAGTATGGGCTTTCTCTTGTATGAGTGAGAATGCCCACTCTGGAAGAGAGCGAGTGGTCATGGAGGCTATCTTCTCATGCATAGGGTGTCAAGTTGCTTGCTTAGTGAGAAGCCTAAACTTCCCCCTATGAGGGACAAATTCTCTTGATAGGCCCAAGTGAGTAGCACCTGCTGATCAATGGTGTGAGTTCTCTTGTGCGTTCTAAGTGAGCAACTCCCCTTCATCATTGGGTGAATTCTTCTTTGAACCTCATCGGGGACAAGTTCCTTCATCACGGTCCATTGATTATATGTAAGGCACCTGTAAAGGTATAGCGAGTATACATTATGAATATAGAGTGTGTGCTAGTCCGTTATCCATGTTTCAATATATGTATCTACTAATCAAATTACTCCTAATACATGCCTAAAAAATTAAGATAATTATTGATACTTCCACAAAAAATTATCTTGATTGGGCACGAATCTCGAGGCAAAAACAAGTTGGAAGCTTCCAAAATTAAATTTGGGACCATCCGAACTCCGATTCCAGAAAACTTACAGTCAAATTGAGCGTATCAGAAATACGAACCCAACGACACCAAATTCAACCCAATCCGAGCCCAAATGAGTCCAAATCAAGGGACTGAAGCGCTGTTGGAAGGTTCAAACCATAATTTGGATTACCAAACGGTCTCCAAATGTGACATGCTTATAGTCAAATCGAGCGTCTCGACGAGACGAATCCAACGAGCCCAAGATCGCCAAATTCCGACATCATTAAGACCTTCAAATATCCAACGAACTGTCTATGATCAAAGGATTCAAGATTGGCCGTCCATTCAACCACTCCCTAACTACCCTTGATCTTCCACATATTTACAGGTCATGCCACTCACGAAAATCTATAAAAAGAGACCACATTTCTTATGTAAAGGGAGGCCTAATCTTAAGAGAGGAAGAGAGAGCTCTTGCCTCCTTGCTCCTCCTCGACCACCGCCGGACCACCGCTTGACGTCGTCACTTCGCCGGACCACCACCTGAGGCCCTGCTCTTCGCCGGACCACCATCTCAGGCCCTACACTCTGCAGGACCACCACCTGAGGCCCTACAATTCGCCGGACCACCACCTGAGGCTCTGCTCTTCGCCAGACCACCACTGGAGGCCCGCACTTCTGTCGGACCACCACCTGAGGCCCGCACTCCTACCAGACCACCAACTAAGGTCCTCCCGACCTCTCTCATCAGACTACGATCCTTCTGACCTCCAACACCAGCCGACTACGGTCCTTCTGACCTCCGTCGCCCAACCAACTAAGGTCCTCCTGACCTCTGTCGCCAGACTACGGTCTTTCTGACCTCCAACGCCAGCGACTACGGTCCTTCTGACCTTCGTCGCCCGACCAACTAAGGTCCTCCTGACCTCTGTCACCAGACTACGGTCTTTCTGACCTCCAACGCCAGCCAAATACGGTCCTTCTGACCTCCATCGCCCGAGCAACTAAGGTCCTCCCGATCTCTCTCATCAGACTACGATCTTCTTGACCTGCAACGTCTGTCAACTACGGTCATTCCGACCTCCGTCACCAGACAACGATCTTTCTGACTCTGGTCTCCTGCCAACTACGGTCCTTCCGACCTCCGTTGCCTACCAACTATGGTCAGCCGACCCAACAAACATGTATATCTTGATTCCCACCATGTAATACACTTTATATGATGTATAATGGCCATATCAGGCCAAGTCCTTCCCCCAAAAGGAGGGCCACATTTGTAATCAACTGCAAATACTAGTGGATTCATTCAACCTGGGCCAGGCCCCGTGGTTTTTCCCCCTTTCAGGGGTTTCCACGTAAAAACTCTGGTGTCTCTTATGAGTACTACACCATCTCTCTTTCATCTGATTGTGTGCTGCATCTTCGTACAATGCTAAGACGTTAAGCTTTATATTTCTCTACCGCCGTGAATACTCCAGGACGCAACAATTATGATCAACATATTTAATGGACTACATAAAAATTTAATGTCATGACAAAATATACTTCACAACATCATGAATAAATTAGCAATGATCCTACATCACAGCAATAAACGTTAGTGTCGGATTGAATTATTTTAATAAACTCAATTAGAAAACATAATTTCAAATATTAGATGGTCATGAAGGATTGAAGGGAGGCCAATCTATGGCACAAATGGGGAAAAGCAAAGTCAACCACTGAATCAGTTAAGTTGGCATTTTCTAGTTCATGCTTAGTGCGAGATGGGTGTTCCACAGTGCTCGCCTTTCAACAATGAGATCGCTAGCATTGTGATACTATGCATTCCATCTTCAACATAAATCTTGTTATTATAAATACTAAATTTCATAGACGGTTAGACTGCCCCTATGAGAAATTTTTCGGAAGACACATATTCCATTATAATATGTTAGATCTAGATTTATTTACGAGCAACAACAACATCATTAAGCTTTTATTGCGCTACATAAGGTCTGCTATATGAATTCGTTTTCTCAATTGTGTTTTGTTAAGAGTCAAATTCTCAATTAAATTTAATAAAAAAATGTCATTTCTAGTTTTTTTAGCCAAGTCTTGTTAGGCCAACCTCTACCTTTCTTAATATAGGTTAAATCCGATACACCTCTCCTAACAAGGTCATCTAAAGGGCGGCGTTTTATTTGTCCAAGCCATCCAAGGGACATATTTGCCATTGGAACTACTCCGACCTTTTCACATATATACTAGTTTTGCATTATGTCTCTAAGAGTAAAGCCACTCATCCACCTAAACATCCTTATCTTTGCAACACTTAACTTAATTTTATGCTTCTCTTTTAATAGCCAACATTTTGCACTAGAAAGCATTGCAAGTCTTACCACAATCTTATAAAATTTTCCCTCATATTTGAGGGGTACTTTTCTTTCACACAACAAGCCTGATGCATTCCCCCACTTTAACCATCAATTTTGAATTATACTAATATTATCTCGATCTATTACGCCATCATTTTAAACAACATACGTAAAATATCTTATTTATGAGCAGCATAAAAAATATCACAAAGCTCACAGAACATGAAGTAAAGAGAGAAAAAAAAAAGTTAGAGTCAAAAGCTTTGAGATTTCGCGACATTATCAAACATATATATTTGAGTATAAATAATTAGGTGTGTTAGACATGTTTCATAGCCCCCTTCTTTATAGATTCAAGTCATGTTTTATGCTATAGTAAAAGCTACATCTAAGATATACAATATGTCTTGACTTAAAAATACATTAAAGGTGAATTAGGAAAGAAATTATAGATATAAGTAAGATATAAAATTTAAATATGTTTAAGAATTTGTATTTTAACTTTTAAATTCTAATATATTTTATATTAATATTTTTTAAATTAGTCAGTACATGAGCAAAGTTTGGCTCAAAATAGACTTATTTTCTTATCAATATTAACTCACGAGCCATTTATTAAGCCAAATCTAAACCAAAGTTTCATTTGGAATAGTTTTTTTATTGTTTTCTAAAGCAACTTCTTAGTAAAAAAAATTTCAAATCAAAAAATTTTTATACTAAAAAGTTGCTTTAAAAAGCAGTAAAATAGCTGTCTCAAACGAAGCCTAAATTAAAACTCATATTGACTTAGTTACACTCATGGTCCGTAAAATCATTCAATGTATTAATCACTTCTCTATTTTCTCAATTGTTTAGTTAACAAGAAAAAAATCAAAATGGATCAAACATTATTTATATGAGGTCATTTTAATCCAATATTATGAATACGTTTAATTTATTCAAAGTAGACAATCTTTTGCACTATTTTAGATCAAAATAAGAGCCAAGAGATAACATTGGATCAAATTAAAATATTTAATGGATTAAATTAGACATATTAGATAGCTTGGGAGTAAAGCTACTCTCATAAGTGATTTAAATATTATTTTGGCCATTTATTGAACAATCATTGACTTTTCCCACTACAAATCCTCACAAAATGACAAACTTATAATCTTATATATATATATAAAGATAAGGTCAACATATTATCTCAACAATTTTGGCATCAAATTTGATATTTTTTAAAAATTAGCATTATCTTTTAATAAATTAGTATTAATGAATTTGTAGTAATTGCATTTAGCTTTAAAATATGAGGTGGTTATTTATTTGTCATCGCTGCATATTTATACATTAATTTTGCCCTAATTTAAGTGATTTTTATTATTTTAAAAATTTATTTTTCTCTATTTTAAATATTAAAAAACCATCATTTTGAAGATAGAGATTAAAAAAAATTGTAAGAAGTTCATTTTAAACTAGAGATTTGTTTTTATGCTAGAAATTATAATTTAATAATATTTGTATAAATAAAGGTTTTTATTTCTCCATAGGGAGAAGATATTTTCTTTATAATTTTCTCTCTAAATTATAACGGTAAAACAAGATTGCTTTGATATATATATATATAACATTTTCAATTTTCTGAGACCATAATATCAAATATCAATTTTTTTTTTCCCACCCAAAACCTCACACTTCCGCAATGCGCCGCTCCCAGCTCGCCGTCCGAGTATTAAAGTTGTCATGTCGCCCATTAGGTTTCCCAAAGCATCACGCTCACTCGAATCGGAACCAGCGAGAAGGGCACAAGGAAAACCATACCCC
The DNA here is from genome assembly GCA_019925795.1 of Dendrobium chrysotoxum. NCBI lineage: Eukaryota > Viridiplantae > Streptophyta > Magnoliopsida > Asparagales > Orchidaceae > Dendrobium > Dendrobium chrysotoxum. Next base: position 125,709 of record JAGFBR010000819.1, read on the forward strand.
CTAAAATCAGCGAAGCCCTCCGGTCTGTTCATTTTGTGTACTTGATCTAGGGCAACAAGCAGCGGCTCGAGCTCCATCTCATTCCCGCCGAGCATCCTTCGAAATGTCGCCGTCCGGGGCTGTGGAGAAGCCTGAGGAGGGCGATGAGGCAGCCCTCGCTGGCGGTGAGCTGCTCTACTGTGGCAGCACGATCTGGGAGTCCATGGGAAGGAAGACGGTGGCGGCTGAAAGAAACCTTGTGTCGCCGACAAGGCTTCGTAACCTTGTTGGGGTGGATATTCGCTTTGTCGCTTCCGGTTGCGGTGAGCCCCCATTTCTCTTCGTAACCTTTGTTGAAGCACGCTTATTGTAGCTCGGTCGTCAATGTGTTTTTTTTTTCCTAGTCTAGAAATGACTATATTTGACCTTGATTGATATTTTTTGTCTCGAGCTTTGTTGTAGAATGAGGATGGTAATATGTCGGAAAGCAATGCGATATATGGTTTGAATGCCTTTTATAAAGGTTTCCCTCTGGGAAGTGTGATTTTTTACTTCATTTCGTAATTTATTATTTGTAATCTGGAAGGAAGATGTCGAAAGGAAAGCAGCAAATGCATTTAAGCGGTTGATGATAGATGTATGTTCCACATATCATCTTATAACGTCTGTCAAACATGATGTAATGTCATGTGGCGGTTTGGTATAAAATCCATCTCTTCGGTGTCCTACGTTTTTCAGTTGTGTTGACAGGCTGCAGAATAGCGCTTCAATCTCTTGCCCTGTATCTTTGTGTAATAACATTCTTATTTATTTTCATTTTTAACAATCTTTTGTTAGGATCATTCCAGAGGTTCTGTAGCTGTATTATTGTTATCTGTTGTGTAGTTGATTTTTTGCTGTGTTATTATCATTTTTCATGTCCATTGTTTTCTTCTTATTGTATATTGAATTGCAGTATCTAATTCAATTAGTTTGTATCCCATTTCATTGTTTTCTGATTATTTATTTTTAAATCAATGGCTTATATCATGTTATTGCAGCTTCCTGTCACTGTGTGGCTTTGGATGTAGGAGGCCGCTGCTATACTTGGGGACGAAATGAGGTATATTAATAGCTACTTACCAAGTCTCACTCATTGAAGTGCTTATACATGATAATCTTGTAGAAAAGTCAACTAGGGCATGGAGATACCCTAAATCGAAGTCTACCTACAATTGTTTATGGATTATCAAAGTGAGTAGTCTGGCTTTTTTGAAGTTGTACTTTTTCTTCCAGTTTATTTTCAAAGAAATTAATTTCCACTTACTTAAATGGGTTTCCATGATAATCATATTACATTTGAAGCCAACTTAACATTCTATTGTCTTCTTTCACAATTGTTTCTTAACTAGTTATTTGACAATTGATTGTTTCTATTTTGGTGCTTAATTGAATAGAAAATGAATCCTCACTACCTCTTGTTATGCACTCTATTCCTTTGTTTCCAACTCTTTATTTATCATTTGGCCACAAATAACTGAAAAAATATATGTTTTGTTAACAATCTAAATGCAATGCGAAGCTTATGCATCTAAAAATGAATTATTGCATGTTTGAGGAGTTTATTATTTTCTTCCACGAGCATTTTTAGTGAAACTAATCTGATAATATCAGGCATAAAATAGTCAGTGCTGCTACGGGGAGAAATCATACTGTGGTCATTACTGATGATAGAAAATCGTTCTCATTTGGCTTCAATAAACATGGACAGTTGGGAACTGGTTCTACGCGAAATGGTAGGCATTTAATAGTTTTAAGACACCGAATTACATTATTTTTGTAGAAATCTATTTGTTGAGATGTTATCATATGCCATCATTATTTTGTAGAAATCTATTTGTTGAAATGTTATCATATGCCATCATGCTTCAAATATTACCTCTTTACAATTGCTTTTCAACCTTGTTTGTTGCATTGGTGCATATTGGCATCCAACCATTGTGTGCATGTTTCTTATCCTATTTGAATGTGTAAATATATCTATATGAATGCGTCCATGCACTGCAGACAAAGTAGATGTCAAATATGAATATGATACGTTTACATCCATAATTATGTGCGGTTTTGTACTGCCTTCTGTTTTACTTCAAATTTCTTGCAAAAATGAATGTTATTCCTTACGTGCTTGAAGTGCTGTATAAAATGTGCTACAAAATTTACATTTGAGAATCATTGGCTTGTGTAAGCTATGGTAGAAGAGCAAAAAGTTTCTAAATCTGGTTAGTGTTCAGTTTGCGCTACAATACCTTTTTGAGATCCTAGATACAATTTTGTGGGTTTTTTTATATAGCATGGGCAAAATATAATGATGGATATGATAGTAATACATGAGTATATTGTTTTTTTAAGCATGCGTGTTTGTGTGTTTCCATTATGTTAACTATATCTATAAGAAGTTTGTACATGTACTAGACCATAAATATCACTATCAGATGACTTGAATTTGATTGTTACCTTTATATCTTGATTGTTTATCTTGCATACATACTTGTAGGGTATGCTTCTTTTCTAATTTGATTTTTTTTGGTAATAATTGAAATACTTCCTCACCCTCTCCAAATTGTGTATTAGAGGTCATCTATTTTTGTTGTCCTTCTTTATCAAATTAGTATCATAGCAATATTTGGTTAATTCTTTTTCATATTTCTTTGTATTTTGAAAAAATTAATTATTTGCAATCCCATCTTAAAACCCATCTCATAAAATCCAAGCATATTTCTAATGTTCATTAGCCCATTTTCTTATTTCTTCAGCTCTGTCAAATCGATTCCAAAAACTCTTTGCAATCATTGCATGATTTAGTCTATCTTCATGTGTGAACCCTCACCTAGGTAAACACTTTTGATTCATCCTTTTCCATGCATACTTTGGCTTCATATGGTACAATTTTGTTGATGTTGCACCTTTGTTTTGCCATGTGAAATAAAGTCATAACTCTATCACGAATAAATTTGTGCTACCCCACAAGATGGTCGACAAGCTCATAAGTTCATAAAGAAGTTGTACATATAATGTGATGATTTTGAAGCATATTTCCCATACAAAGATAATTGTTTTTCAAAAGTTGAGTATGAGAAAAAAATGAAACCAAAGGAAGCTTTAATTTGAAGACCATATTCAAAATTTTGGGGCCTATTTGGTTGTGGTCAGTTTGCTTAAATGGTCAAACCAAGCAGCTTTTGTGAGAACCTACTCAATCTTTAGCTTTTGAGCTCATGTCAGATTTTTACCTACTTATTTTAGGCCCCAATCAAATAAATCCCTACAAAATTTTGCAAGGTCCATAAATTATATAAATCAAATATGCTATAAGAAGTGCTGAAGTAAATTACCTCACATATGGCAATAATAAAATCATACGAAAAACTTTAATGGATTGGATATTCATAAAAATAGTGATATGAAAACAATTGATTGGTTTTAATGGATTGGATAAAGCTGTATCAATTGAATGCATAAAAATGACACATAATGTTAAAAGCAAGATGACAATACAAGAAGATAGAGTTATATAAAGTAAAGAAATGTCATTTATTGTGTCATATTAAGAGTCAAATTCTCATTTAAATCTAGTAAAGAAATGTCATCTCTAATATTTTCTAACTAAGTCTTTTTAGGTTTACCTTTACTTTTCTTAACATAAGCTAAATCTAATACATCTACTCTCCTAACTGGGTCATCTGAAGCTGCCGTTTTATGTGACTGTTGACCTCTAACCATCGACACAACTCCACTATCCACGTTCGATCCCTCTCCTCATGTAACTCCCGCCAACCACTGTTTTCCCCTCTCAATACTGGACGAAACTCCCGCTCAATGAACTGGACTTCTCTATTCACAAGCATAGACTAGAGACGCTCTAACTTTCTTGCACGCAAAGGACCAGCCGAAGCCATCGGTCCTCTTATTTGCATGTAAGTCTCCTGCATGCGGAAGCCGCTCCAGCTGAAGCCCTCTCTCTCACGCACGTAGACGTCTCACCTCCAGTCGCTCGATCCGACGTTGATCCCATACCCTAGTCTCGTTGCTCGCTCGATCTCTCCTTCTTGTAAGAGGAAGCCGTAGTCGAGCCCTCCGGCCCGTTTACCTGCTGCACGCGGAAACCCATCCCGCCTCCACTCGTTCGTTGCTCTACACAAGCAGGACCCGCTGACCTCAGCCACCTCCGTCCAACTCAAACACCCAGCCTGTTCGACCCCATCCCACGCTCATGTCGAGGCTCCTGTCTCCCTCCCGCTTTTGCGTCTCCATCTTGGTTGTCGCATAGCCGCTAACTCCTGCCTTCTCTGTTTTTCTATTTGTTATATAATAAAAATAATAATAATAATAATAATAATAATAATAATAATAATAATAATAATAATAATAATAATAATAATAAAAGAGAGAGCAGTATGTTTCGAAGACCTGCGCCATTGATCTTAGATCCGCCATTGATCTTAGATCCTAGGGGTGTCAAAACGGGTCTCCGGGTGGGGTTTGGGTCGGATCCGGATTGACCTGGGGTTAAACGAGTTGACCCTAACTCTACCCAATTTTGTAAGAGGGTCAAAACTTCAGACCCGGATCCGACCTGTCGGGTTACCAGGTTGACCCGACCCGACTCGGCAACCCGACTGTCCCGAATCGCTCTTCGTGCGTGAGTGATGTGAGTGAGTCGCTCTTTGCCTCGTCGACGACGTTCCTTCCTTTGGATCGAAAATCACCACAGCGCATAGAGACATAGCTACCGCGGTATCGCCTACCGGCTGGCGGCCTCTGACGTCAACTCGTCAACAACGTTCCTTGAAGGAGCGGCTTGCGGTCTGTGGCTACTGAGTGCGGACTGCGGAGCGGCCTGCACAGTGGCCTGAATGGCGAGGCCGAGGCGGCATGGAGAGGTGGAACAACGGAGCCCTGGAGGAGACTGCGTCGATGACGATTGGGTGACGCGATGGCTTGACATGATTAGGAGACTCGATGGCCTGACGCGACAGGCTGGGTTGATTTCAATTTCCCGGGTCAAAATGGGTTGACCTGTCGGGTTTTCGGGTCAACCCGAACTCGACCTGTTTTACAAACGGGTCAAAAATTCAAACTCGAACCCGACTTGTAATGCAAATCGGTAGACCCGAACCTGAAATTTTTCGGTCGGGCCAGATTTTGACACCCTTATTAGATCCGGCCAAGAATGTGCAAATTAAAGCCCTCGCGCCATTGATCTTTGATTTGGGCAGGAAGATCTTTTAAATTGAAGGCCCTGCATAGTTATATCTTAGATCCTTGCGGGATGATTGGCAATTTGAAGACCCACGCCATCGTATCTTAGATCTGAACGGTAGAACTAAAAGCAAGTGCCTCCAACCTCCTCTCGTTGGGGAGAAATTATTCTATGTGGACACCAGACTGTCCGGAGGCGAATCAGAACCTGTCACGTCACTCGGTATACAGTTGCGGTACACAACAAACGTGTGACGTGGAGCGTTCTGATTCGTCTTCGGACGGCATCCGTATTCGCACAGAATAATTTCACCTTGCGGGGAGGGGATGCCGGGAGGTTGTCAAAATTGAAATTGAACAGAAAATGGACCTCCACACAATCAATTTGTCACTTTAATTAATTATATATAATTTTAATTAAATTTTAAAAAATGATCAGAATAACGCTTAAAGGAACAAGTGTAAATTGGAATTTAATACATATATATATTTCAAATCACTTTGTAATTCCACATATGTAATCTTTTTTGGGGTGGAGTTATAATCCTTCTCTTGTAGAGGATTACTCTTCCAAGGATTTAAACTCTATAATTGAACTAGCCATATTTGTGAACTACAACCTCTTCCAAGTCAAAAGCCAACACTTCCAAATATAGATTCATTTTTCTTAGTCTCACACACACACACACACACACATATATATATATATATATATATATATATATATATACTTGCATTAGATGTACTCTTATGAGCCAGAGGATTAAGTTTTCAAAACATATAGGTTTAATGCATCCCTTAGTCAAATTGAAATCATGTATTTGCACACATGTAGTGCGATGCAAGATGCTTCAAAAGCTATTGCAATAGATCTTAAACATTCAAGTATGCAAGGGGTGGTATATCTAGCCACGATGAAGTTTAAATAGGATTTGGAAAAATTACTAGCGAGTGGAGAAATTTGATAATAATGATGATGCTAAAATTGGGGAAAGATCAAGAGATATGAAATGCTATATCTGAATTGATGAAATCTGTGTTAGAAAAAGATTATAAAAAGGTGGGATGCTTTAAATGAAGTGGTTCTAAAAAACTATCAAACAATACTCGCTATGAATCAAGAAAGCAGAACAAAAACCCCCCTATTTGCCAAGAATATGGTAATCCAAATGCAATATGAAACATTTATTTGTAAGCATATGCATACGAATTGCCTAGCTATCCCACTGTATATGGTGCACAGTGGTCTAATGATTGACCACAAAGGTAAAAAAAAACTCTTTATCAGCTAAACAACTCATGAGTCGGTGTTTATTAAATGCTACAATTCACCTGTAAATAGGAACATGGAATTCATAGTGCTCACAATGATTATTCTATAGGCGGGGCAAGGATCTCGTATCAAACAAACCAACCTGTCCATGGGTAGTAGCAGGGATTCCTAATGAATGCTGCAATTCACTTGTGAACAGGAGTAGAGACTTGGTAGTGCATACAGTAGCTAGCCTACAGGCAACAATAGGAGATTCGTACCAAGTGATGTAACTCACTCACAAGCAAGAACACTATCTCCAAGTGCCTATTGAGCAAACTGATAGCAAACACTTGTATAAACCAAGAAAATCCTTGTTGGAATCCGAGAAAATCAGCCACTTGCAAATAATTTTGAGAAGAAGGTAGACGAACAATAGCGAAACAAATTTTATTTGATGAAAGACAAACAAAAGCAAGCAAGATACAATAGATCTTCAATTTGAGAGGAAGATCTGGCTCTCCAAATCACTAGCCGGTAGCTAGTGCACAAGTACCTAAGAGAGATCTCAAATTTTTGCCAAATTCAAGATGCCATAACTCTAGAAAAATAAACTATTTAATGCATACAACCCAAAAGGAAATCTCTAAACAACTCATACTTTCAAATTTTCCTCCTAAAATCTTCCTAAATCTTTCCTAATCGGCTTTGTTGGCCCCTGCGGTTCGAGCGGCACAATCGGGAGGCGGGCTCTATTCCGCCTTGTGTAGAAGTGGGCCGGTATAATGACCAGTCTAACAATACCTCCCTCCCAAAGGTGAAATTATTATGTGCGGATATAGACGCTGTCCGGAGGCGAATCAGAACGTGTCACGTCACCTATTTGCTATTTACCGCAACTGTGTACCGGGTGATGTGACGCATTCTGATTCGCCTCAGGATGGTTTGGTGTCCACATAGAATAATTTCTCCTCCCAAAGACCCAACTTGTCCTCAAGGTGGAAGGACGACACCATCCCCAATTTCCTCATCATCACAAACTGATGAGGACATCCGGCCGTGAAAAGTTTATCAGAGAAGGAACCGGAGATCAACGACCATTATTAGGCCACTTTATTTTTGATCTATTATTTGCATTTGATTTATTTATGTATCTTTTTCATTTTTACCCTCATTTGAGGGAGCAGGCTTATTAGACCCCAAGGGTTACTTTTGTCTTTAGAAATATTATTGTATTTTGGCTATTTAAAGCCCCTTTCCCCTCCTTTGAGAGGATGATGATTATGATGAAAGAAATATTTTGCACTTTGTGTTTTGAGAGCTTGAGAGTTCTTGTGAGAGTTGAAGTCCCTAGGTGAGGGCAACATACTACCCACCAGCTGCAGGAAGCGTTCGGGCTCGTGGTCCGCCCCCTCCACTAATTTCTTCTCCCTCTTCCTCCTAGCTGCCGCCCCCATCTTCCCCTTACACCTTTGGCCGAAACCCCCTCCTCACACCCAAACCCTAGCCGACCATAAATTCCCCTCTTCCCCTCCTAGCCACCGACCTAAGCCCCTAAACCTCTCCTAGCCGCCAGCCCTAAACCCTACCCCCTCGTCCAAGCTGCCGGCCCCCTCCCTCTTCCCCTTTCCCCTTTTGTTCCTTTTCTTGATTGATTCTCTCCATCAATTTCTCCAAATAAATCTCAGATTTGGAGATTTGATATAAATCTTATTTCCTCATTTAAGAATTCATGATTGACAGCTCTATTAAAGCACCAACCCATCTCCTCAATCAATGCTAGCCCCCCTCCTCTCTCTGCTGTCCAGGACATTTGAGTTGGCTGTCCAGACACCCCAGCACGCCTTCACTTGCTGTCCCACCATCCATAACACACTACTTTGCTGTCCAGACTTGTGAGAAGGCTTCCTATTGCTGTCCTTTCTTCGAAAGCAACCATACATCGTCACTGTGGCCTCGTATCTCCTACTTTTTGGTAAACTATCTCCCTTCCTCACACCTTTTAAGCCTCCTTCAATCGTGGCATCATTTGATCATGAATATCTGTCAGCACAACCCAAATTAAGAGTGTAAGTGAGAGAATCCCCATAATGACTATTCTAATTATTAAATTAGAGATTCCTTTTGAAAACCCTACATTCGCATGTTATAATTTGATATGATTATTTTATGATTCTAATCTTTTCTTGTGTAATTGATTGCCTAAGCTTAATCACCAATTTGTTGGCTTAAAATTTTGCTAAAGAAACACGAGAAGTTAATTAATTGCAAAGCTCTATTCCTGTTTGCGTAATTTTTCAATCGATTGCATTTGCCATTACATGTAGTCCTACATCATCTGGTATCAGAGCATGATTGCATTTAGATGTTTATTAGGATTTCTTACATGTTTTAGCATCTAAATCGTATCCTGCGCGCATCAAAATTACTTGTTTGTGTTAGCATATTATTTTCTTTCAGTTTGCATAATTCTGAGTCACCCTTAGATGTAGGATGGACCCTGAATATATTCACATGACCTTAGATCTTTTGGTGGGACAAATGAACACAAACAGTTAACAACTTAGGAAAAATTAAGCCAACATAGCTGAATTCTGTCACCAAACGACTGAACGGTTTGATACACTAGATCGAGTCAGGAATCACCCTATACCTTACACACCTTCTAGGCCTCCTTCCATGTATGGGGATGACACCGTGCCTAATGAAGGACACTCCCGTGCCCCTTATCGAGCTCCTCAGTACGGTTACGATCTTAATAACGATCCCGATATATCGCTGTTGAAAACATTAAGGTTGATGCCCCAACTTTTGACGGTACTCTTGATCCCCATTTCTTTCTAGACTGGATCAAGGGCATGGCTAGTTTTTTTAAATGGTATAACATATCTGAGGCTAGAAAGGTTAGATTTGCTGAAATGAAACTCACTAGTAGGGCCAGCTAGTATTGGGCCAACTTAGAGAGCCTTAGGGAGTCCCGAAATGAGTATCCTCTCACTGATTGGAGTTCTATGAAACGCGAGCTTAAGCAAAAGTACCTCCATCCTTCGTACTTCCCCAGGCTCCTTGATAGGTGGAATAGGTTGACCTAGGGTAGCAAATCTGATGGAGGCAAAGGGCGGGGGGGGGGGGGGGGTCGATTGAAAATTGATGCATTCAAAATCTTATCAAAAAATTTCCCAACCAAGTGGGAGAAACTTGATGTGCAAAATGCCAAAAAAACACACTCCATATAATTTAAGATAAAACACAAAACAAGCTCAAAAAACAAGTTGGAGAACACCAAATCAACTTTAAGGACAAACTTAAACAATAAAATGATGCAACCAAAAAAATCACATAAGATTGCCACAAAATGTCTTCCTTAAACATAAACATAACAAAGCAAAAATTACAACTTAAAGTCACTTTTTATAGATAAATATTAGGCTTGACACACTAACTCAACTACAATTTCAACTTACAAAAGTTTTGAGAAGAAGGATACAAATGGAGGGTAACTTGTGGAGAGAAGAAAGAGATAGAAAATCGAGACGAATTATAAGAGAGAGGGAGGTAGAAGACAAATAGCTTACATTCCATATAAATTGGGAAAGAAGCCCAAAAGACCCCAAAGCAGCCGCCCCTTCCAGCCAGCCAAAAATCAAGAGAAAATCCCAAGGAAAAAAGGTTCGGCCAGCCCAAAAACTAAGCAGCCAGCACACCAAAAGCCAAACCCCCATGGAGAAATCGAATAGCCCGCCTCAGCAGGAACCAGAAATCGGGACAGGAACCGAAGAGCCAAACTGCCCAAAAGCAGGAACAAAAAAAACACGGAACAGGAATCAAACAGCCACCAGGAATCAGCCGAACAAGCTCCAACACCAAACAACCGGAAATAATGGGCCAAGTCCATATTGGAGTGTTTTTTTGGCATTTTGCATATCAAGTTTCTCCCACTTGGTTGGGAAATTTTTCTTGATTGCATCAAAACCCGTAAAGGACTACATTGCAGCTTTTGACGATTACTTAATCGGCTGCAAGGGGGAGACCTCGACTACCCCCGCTCAAATTTTGTCCATGTTCTGTATTGGGTTGCGTGAGGACCTACGCAATGAGTTGTTTGCCCGGAGCGTCACTACACTAGAGAGTGCTTACAATCTAGTTCTAGACCTTGAGGAAACTTGTTCCCAGCACCCTAGTCGACACCAGGATGCTAGATCTTCGTAGAGACCCTTCAGTGGATCGGCCCCACACCACTCTGTCACACGACCGACTCCAGGGAGTTTTAGCAGACCATCCTCTGGTCATCCTCTGGTCCTCCGCCTCGTTCTGACTTTAGGGGCAAGTCTCCAACCCCAGACACATCTCGACCCCACCTATGGACCAAGTGCTTCCGGTGTTAGGGGTATGGGCACATCTCTTTCCAGTGTTCTAGTCTTTGCAAAGTCACTATTATTGAAGAAATCACTGAGGATGAGTTTGAGTCCGAGGCTGAACAAATTCACCTGTTCGATGCTGAAGGTGAATTCTTTGAGAAGAACAACCACACTACTGTCGTCCACTGTTTACAAAAGGTAGACACCTCTCCCATCCACGTGGTGAGATGTGCACTGTCACACCTTGTTAACACTAATGACTGGCATAGTATCACGATTTTTCACACCTACTCCAAAATAAATGATAAAAACTGTAAAGTTATCTTGGATAGTGGCAGTTGCATCAATGTTGTCTCCTCCAATGATGTAAGCAAAAATTAGGACAAACCCCTAATTTTTGCAAATAAAAAACAAAGACTTACAAGGTAATAAAAAAAGATACTCAAAATACCCAAAATGACACTTTTTATAGAATAAAGACTCTTACAAACTTTGACACTTACAAACATAAAAGAAAAACTCTTAAACTTGCATTCCTTGGATCGAGAAGAAGGATACAATGAGGTGGTCACTTGCGGATTAGAAGAAATAGGTTAGAAGTCGAGAAGAAAGGAGAAGCTCGCAAGCTTTCCTAGAAGGGAAGGAGAAGAAGTGGACAAAGCTCGCAAGCTTTTCCAAACAAAACCCTCAGGTTTTAGCTTTCCAAAAATAACATTTTTCACACTCTTTTTTTCCTTACAAAACACCCCAAATATATAGTCAAGAGAGAGGAAACCCAACAGCCAAAGTACCTCCAAATAGACCAATGAAAAGAGGGGAAAAGGAATGCCAAAAGTCTCCAACAGCAGCCATAAAAGTTCAGCACAGGAAACAGGACAAAAGCCCACAGCAAACCAGCCAAAAAGGCCACGGAACCAGCCAGCTGGGAAGGAACCGAAGGGGCAAACCAGCAACCAAGGCAGCAGCCACAAGAAGTCCAGCAACCCACATGGGAACAGCAATAAAACCACTAAAACCGAAGAGGTAAGAGGAGAAACCGAGGAGGCAGCAAGGGGAAACCAAACAGCAGCCATGGGAAGAGCAAACAGCCACCAAAACCGAGAGGGAAGGGAGAAACCGAGGAGACACAAGGGAAGGGAAAGAGACACAAGCCACTCCATACCTTTTTGAAATAAATACATACCTTTATGCATTTATGAGCTTCTACTTCATGCATTTAGGAATTAATGAGCTCACCATAACTCCAACATCAGCTCAAAACCAAGAGCCACAAAGCCCCAAAATTATTAACTTGTGTTGACCACCCCTTTGCCTACATCATCCAACATGGTGTCTAGACTTAGTTTGTCTGCCTTCTCTCACCCTAATCCTTACAAGGTAGCTTGGGTCAACTCCACTGCCTTAGAGGTGAAAAAAGGAAGCCTCATACCCATCTTCTTTGCTGACTATAAGGAGAATGTTTGGTGTGATGTTCTGATAATGGATGTTGGACAAATAATTCTAGGGCATCTCCTCCACAAACCTACAAATCTAATCACAAAAACTTAAAACTAATGCCCATCCACCTTTCACAGATGTTTATTGGGGGTGGTAAATTTGAAATTAACCTCAGCTTACAAAAAGCGAATGTCATGTCGGGTGTATTACTAAGATTCATTCTCAAATAGTCTCTTGCCAGTAGGGACGTAACACGTGCCCTTTGATCGGGTGGTTTTGCTGCAAAATGACTCCATTTTATTACGATCACGGCCAAAACCCGTTTGTTCTTCAACGGCATCAACCCTTGAGTAATGAATCATAGGGTGCATTCGATAGGCACAAAGCCCTTTTTGTTAGCTAAGCTGAATCAAATGTATCCCATTTGATAAACATCACCCTAGGTCTATAGGGTATTCTTGGACGAAGCAATTCATGGATGTCGATAAGGTGCCTTCTATCAGGTTGGGTCGACTACCTCCTTTGACTAAGTAGACCAGGGACCATGATCGCTCGGGATGACGGAACCATGAGATCTTGATTGGGCTTGGCTTGTCTTCATTTCCTCTATCACTTGCTTTAAATATATGGTGATAAAATTCAAAATTCAAATTCAAATTCAAATTCAAACCCTAAAAATGTTGCTATTATATGCTGTGTTTATAACCTATGCAACCTATTTTACGACTAGCCTTAATCGAAAGTTCTTTTGGCTATCGAGAGGAGTAATTAACTATAGGGGCTTGCGCCTATAGGAAACTAGAACTCATATTATAAAGTCCTTGCAAAATGAGGGTGAAATCTCTGGGTAGTGTCTTATCTAAAACCCAATATGCCTTCTGAAAATTCATCTGGAACATAAGCTTGTTAAAATTCTTTGCCGTCAACAAAAGAAACAGAGGTGGTGCGGAGAGGCAGGGGCATGAAATTTTCAGAGCCCATAGTGGCCAAACCATCTAAAGCGACTCTCTCTAATCTGATCTTCCACTGGAGCTACTCCAACCTTTTCACTTATATGCGCGTTCCGTATCCTGTCTCTAAGAGTAAAGCCACTCATCTACCTGAGCATTCTCATCTCTGTAACACTTAACTTAATATTATGCTTCTCTTTTAATGGCTAACATTCTGCGCTATAAAGCATTGCAGATCTCACCACCATCTTATAGATTTTTCCCTTAAGTTTGAGGGGGATTGTTCTATCACACAACAAGCCTAGTGCATTTCTACACTTAAACCATCCAACTTGAATTCTACTAATAATATCCCCATCTATTTTTCCATCACTCTGAACATCAGACTCAAGATATCTAAAACGTGTACTCTTATTAATGATTTGATCGCCTAAAGTTACAATCCCGCCACTGGATCTATTACTACTAATGTAAACACAAAAAATAATACAACATAAAATATTTTTTTATTTATGAATAGTGAGAGTAAAGAAATTTTAAAACGTGATTGGGTTGGGTAAATTTTTATTAGAGTGATATTGTTGGTTTCCAATGTTTTGTTTAAAATGTCCTAGTGTGTCTAAGATCTGTCAACAAAGTATTGGTGATGTATCTTAGAAGTGTGCCATGGGTTCCGATGAGTGCCTAAGAGGGTGCAAAAATGTATGAACATATTTTTAAGAATAATTTGAGGAAAATTTGCCAAATATTGCTTGCATATTGTGTTTTTGGTTCTCATTTGTCTGCTAGGTGTTTAACAGGGGCATCAAAGATTTTTGAAGGTGTCCACTCTCCATAGAATAGAAGTATCCTTGATCCGCATTAGCTGTTGTCAAATTATTCCCACAATTTACATTGCTACCTAACGTATATTGTTGATGGTTCATGATGCACAATGTTTACAAAACACTTCTGTCATCAGAGATTGATACACAGAAAGTATAAATTCACCGATTTCTAGGAGTTTTACCTGTTTAATCATTTGTGCTTAATTTGACATGAGATATGTTGCTAAGACAATGTGCCTTAAGGCCACGAACAGTACCTTTACTTATACGCTGTGTTTACTCCTTTTGCTTTGGAGTCTGCTTGTGGTAATTTATGCTAAGAAAAATGTTTGTCCTGATGGAAGTGGCTTCTTTCAATTTCTATATCTAGTTTGCACTTTTGAAGAGTAAGCACAGTGGCAATAATATCAGAGGTTGAGGCACCTATATGTTCTGATGCTTTAGTATTCTATGTGTTAATTGAGTCATTGCAATTATAAAATCACCGTAACCAACTATGCTCTTCATAAATGAAACCCAACCATACCCATCCGGCTGATATAAATACAAACGCTTGCATTTCCAAGAGTTTGTATATTCCATGAAAAGGGGGAATTCTTTTTGTTTCTTTTATATTGATTATATGGTCATTTTTCTTGTAGAAATCGAGGCATTTCCAGTAGCATCTTTGGTTTCTGAAGTCACAAATGCTGCTTGCGGAGCTGATTTTACTGCATGGCTGTCATCAGTGGAAGGATCTTCAATACTGTATGATATGCAAAAGTTTTTGAAACCAAAATAACAGATGCAAAGCTTGATTCAATGTCTCCCATGTATAATATGAAGAAATATAAATGAATTGATCGTATTTTTATGTAACTGTATTCGATTGCTTCAGAACTGCTGGTCTTCCACAATACGGACAACTTGGACATGGCACTGATAATGAGGTAAAGTTGGATATTTTGTCGTCTATATAAGTGATCCTTCGTTAACTCTATTTTCTTATGCCTGTATTATCTTTTGTAATTAGTATAATACAAAAGAAAGTTCAGTTAGATTAGCTTATGAGCCTCAGCCTCGACCCCGAGCAATATCTTCACTGTCAGGAAAAACTATCACAAAAGTTGCTTGCGGAACAAACCATACAGGTTTTTCTTATTTCATTTCCTGGATATAGTTTTTCTTATATTTGTATGGTGATGATGTTTCTCTTTCCCATTCTTATTTTTTGAATCTTACTTTTCAGTTGCTGTGGATTCAGATGGCTTTGTTTACACGTAAGTTCCACAAGCCCTGGGTTTTATTCTATTTGCATGGTATATTTGGCTTTTACTTACCCTTTGGTTGATTCAAACTTGCATGGAGAAGCTTCTTTTTGTGGCATATGATTCCCGCATATCAAAGCCTGATTCTATTCGTTTGTGCTTGCTAATGGAGCTTTGCACTAAAAGGATAAATTAATGACGGTTATGGATGGAATTGGATTCATTATCTCCAATTGTGCTGCTGCTTTAATGATATTTTTTGTTGACATGTTATTCTTCAGTAATTGATTTCTATTAAATTTGATCCGGCAGTACCCTGCTGCCAAAGCATCTTTAATATAAATGTTCAATAGACTTATTCGCTTACTGTGTTATTTTGGTGAATCTCCAGGTGGGGTTTTGGTGGCTATGGAAGGTGCGCAAGTTATCATTTTAGTTTCACTTTTTCCTGTTTCCCATGAAATTTTTGCAATGTCACTTTCTATGGCTGTTTTTCTGTCATGTGACAATCTGTTGGTGGAGCATGTGAAGCTTTCTTCATTTATAACAATACATTTCAATCCCTAATATCTTTATGCATTCTATAGTTTATCTGCTCTTTGGTATTTAGGCTAGGTCATAGGGAGCCAAAGGATGAATGGGTACCCCGTCTTGTGGAAGTCTTCCAAAGGAAAAATGTCCTTCCACATGATGCTGTTATTTCTGCAGGTTCTGTTAATTCAGCTTGCACTGGAGGTATACCTTCTTTCACTTTTAAATCAGTCTGATATTATTACTGAATTAGAAGATTTTGTGGACGGTACTATTAACACAAAGATTACCTGAGATAATATTGAATGTTTGATTGTTGTTTTTTTTGTGTTATTTAGATATTTAGATTATTTGGTTATTCGTGTAACTTATCAGATGTTTGTTTTTTTGAAGATTAAGTTACTCTTTTAACACAATGAATTTGGACAACTGGCTTATATTTTAATTTCTTATTTGATGTGCCAACTCCATAATTTTTAGGTTCATCGACATTTTTTATTTCTGGCATCATATTAGATCTGATTAATGTTACTTTGTCGTAATAAACTCAATAACACTTCATGAGAGGAGATTTGTGATAAGAAATTATATTGCATACTTTGTTCCTATGGTATCTAGATAAATGTCTACCTCTTAAATATGAATGGCTGGTGGATTTTTGTCTTACATGCAAGTATGGTAGTTGTTGAATGTTTCTTGGTTTCAATTGATGTATCTGATGGTGTCAAAATGAGTACTTTTCTGTTCAAACTGTTTTTTTTTACTGGACGGAAGGCTCACCTTTTTTTTTAAAACCACTGATTTCAGCCTTGAAGCTTTCGTTGCAATTTTTTTTCATTACCAAGGAAAAAAAATTCAGCAATTCAATCTGTTTTTGTATTCTTTTTAATATGTTGTTATTGGAAACCTTACCACGTGATGCAACATAACTTTGTGCCTTCAAATTAGAACATATGTTGGCACAACGGTGTTAAACATGGCCTAAGTTAGTTCTTTCTGATTTGAATTGTTTGCTTGTGTGGTGTTCCTCAATTCCTTGTGATTTTTGGGTAATATGCATTTTAGTTTTCTCATATGCTAAATTTCTGAGTTGAACGACAGTTTCTCTGTCCTGGACTAAGTTGTACCATCCTTAGGGTTAATTGGTTTGGAGTTTTGTATGATAGCATTAATATTTTTTTTTATTTTTATATGTATTGCAACTTGATTTACATCAATACATATAATTTTGACTACTTTGTTGTTGCATTATTATTTAATGGAAAGCAGACTTTAAAAAACTAGTGTTTACAATGAATCTTTTAAATTTTTCTGTTTCATGCACATTCTTTGATAGTTATATTTGTATACGTGACCTTAAGATTCTTATATATTTAGACTTCATTGTTGACATTTTTTTCTGTGGTGAACTAAATCGGGCCTTTTTTTAACAAATTATTTCAAATCTAGAAAATGCTTGCCATGAACGTGTTCCACTTTGGTGCTTTTAATCACGTGCATTAACTTTGAGAATTTTACACCTTTTCCAGGTGGAGGGCAGCTGTATATGTGGGGAAAATTGAAGAGCACTGGCGATGAATGGATGTATCCAAAGCCAGTTATGGACTTAAGGTTGTGCGTTCCTCCATGTTCATTTGTTTTTTTTTTGTGGTTTTACCCCGATACTCTTTACCAGTAATTATATTTAATTGCTGGTTTGCTCTCCTACACTTGCTTTCTATTGTGTTTTCCATTTGCTATACACTGGAGTTTGTGCATGTGTTCAAATAAAATTAAACAATAAAAAAAGGGATAACCGAACCACATTGCCCACGCTGTCCACGTCATGGTCAAAGCAAATGCTTGTGAAGGTCGCATAAAACGAACAAAAGAGACTAACAGGAAGGTTACACTCACTTACGCTCGAAACCCCGATTGCTCTCGGCACCTCTCAACCTTTGCCATCGGTCTCGTTCTGTTCCAACGGCTCCGATCCCGTCGGCAACAACATTTCAATCAGCACGCACCAGTGCAGCACCGAACTCGACCGCGCTTTCCTCACTAACACCGTCCTGAGCTACACTCGAGGCTCCCACGCCTCCCTGCACTATTCGATCCTGGCTTCCCGTGCCCGACTTCACCTCACGTGCGGTGGGAAGCCTGCACAAACAGGGTCCCCTGACGAGCCCTTCTTCACGCTACTTTAGCCCAACCCGCCGTGGGTAGCCCGCCGCCTCTACAGATGAACCAACCCAGTCGAGCGAGCCACATATCCGCTTGCTCCGAGCCTCCCTTGCCCGTTCTCAGATCCAATCGAACAGCCTGAACGAACATGTCGAGCTTTTGTTTCTTGATTTGAAACCATGAGTGAGTGAAGAAGAAGAGAGGTTTATTACATTTCATTATTATTATCAATAATAATAATAATAATTAATAATAATAATAATTACTATTAGAGAAATGAGGAATGCTTACGGCAACTACCTATTAGAAATATTGTCACTTATAGAGACTAGCTTGACGGCTGCTTGATAGTTAGGAAAGGCATGCAAAATTTTTCTACTTCATTTTAGTTTGGTGGCACAACCTTCCCCATTTCACTTCTCTAACAATAACTTAGGTGAAATGGGAGCTATATATAAAAGAGATTTGTGCTCAGGTCTCTTAGTTTTGCCTTACAGCTAAGGAGATATGGCTATCCAGAGTCCCACTGATCAGTTGGAAGATAGTAGAATGACATCTTATAGATAGAGTCCTACGACAGTTTGGGTACTGCCCCTCGATTGACATCATGCGCATGGACCCCCAGCTTTGTTAGAATTAATGGCCGTGGAAAGGCAGATATGGATTGGGTGTAATACCACCAAGTATACATTGCCTTGTGAGAGAGCAAGGGAGCATATATTGTTGCAGGAGTTGGTCGTAATCTTGGATACAACCTTATAGTAAAGCACTACTTGAAGTTGTTTAGATCTTGGGCTACACTATATGTTGAAGGCACCTGTGGACCATACTCAGTTCAATTTTATTAGCCAACTTGATTCAATAATAGGCTCATTCACTTCTATTCAAGCTCGGTTCAATTTTAGAGTTATTTTCGATGTTTGAGCCAAATTCACAAACATAGTTGTGCCATGTTAGCCATTTGATTTTGCCTGGCCCCTTATCTCCATGTTAGTTTATGTTTTTCTAGACCCAATTCAGAGTAGTTAATAACTTGCTTATTTCAAGCTTATCTGTTGTCCTTGATAAGGGCACCTATGTCGAATCAATGTAGGACAATGAAAATGACAAACAAAAGATGCGACGTTGCAAAGAAGTTATCCAAAATGTGTCGAGCAAAAGTCAAAATCATCTAGATGGCGTTCAATCGCAAAATGAACAGTGCTGACTCGTTCGGGATATCTGAAGCATATTAGATCGATACATATTTTTGCTGGGTTTTTTTATCGACAAAAAATTAAAATGTGTATGCTCATAATGAGGTCGAATCGACGTGCTGAAGCAATAAAATTTTAACGAGCAAGTATACATGGTATTAAAATAAATATTTACTTATTATCATTATAAAATTTTAATTAATTTTTTTATTAATTTAACTAAATAATAATAAAAACACCTAAAATAATAATAACCTAATTCTTCAAACCCCCCATTATCCCACTAACAAGCTACTCAAATCCTAATTTTCCACTAACCCATGACTCGATAATCAAAGTCCCCTTATGAAATTGAGCCCTTACACAAGTAGACCCCTCACACGTTCCTCACGCAAAGGCCAAGCATCCCCTACCTCTTTGACTCTCGATAAACGAGTGCCAGGCCCTCTAGTCCTCATCCTTGCGCATGTGACCCCTTGCCTGTCAAGAGACCCACCACCGTGACCTGCCTGCCAGCACGCACCTGTGTGCTACCTTGCTGACCTGTAGTCCCCTCTTGCTCGAGCCCAACACCGCGATCCGCTACCGCCATGCTTTGCTAGTTGCCGCCAACTCTGCCATTTCCCCTTTTCCTTAGCCTCCCTCTCTCTATTTTTCTCTAGAAAAATTTTCTTCATTTTCATTCTTCTTCTTCTTCCTCCACCTCACTCTCCCTCAAACCATGCATCTCTCTATCCCCCTCTCATTCCAACTACTCTCTCTCTAAAGAGATAAATCTCCCTCGTTCCCTCTTTCTCTTATCTCTCTAGAAAATAAAAATAACAAAAAAAAATAACAAAAAAAAAATAGAGATTTCCTTGGGATCCATAAACTTTAAAGGGGAGAACACGAAAAACTACATATAGGTACATTTCTCTCTCTCACACAAGTATGAAAGACCCCACGTTCCATTGAAAATCTGGCCAGAAATGAAGACTATCTCTGTGTTTCTTCAATCTTAGATTTTGCCAAAGTTTTGCCTCCCTCTGTTGATCTTAGATTTGGATCATGGGAGAAGAAGGTCATGGGTTACACAAGACAATTGTTCGGCGGCGGTCGGCGGGCTATCGTCAAACAGTGGTCGTTGTAATAGCCTGTGAGCTTGACACCATTGACACATTCATGACCACTCTTGAGTGTGGCTGTTGTTATTCAAAAATCACCTGCATTAAGGCCTGGAAGCCCTTGAGATTCTCAAACCAC
Organism: Dendrobium chrysotoxum; assembly: GCA_019925795.1. Lineage (NCBI taxonomy): Eukaryota > Viridiplantae > Streptophyta > Magnoliopsida > Asparagales > Orchidaceae > Dendrobium > Dendrobium chrysotoxum. The sequence goes on from JAGFBR010000819.1 coordinate 146,129, forward strand.
TATAGAATACTAAGATGAACATGGGGAGATAGAAGCATGGTTGGAAGGAACTATCATTTTTGGAAGGCCTTCTAAATAAGGTGAACGTTTGGTGTGGGTGAGTAGGGATGCAGCTCTGTGGACTGCTCGTTGGGCCTGATAGGTGGTGATTCCCATATGTATGGTTTCTGAAAAATTACCCCATATAAAGGCAGTGTTATAAAGCATCAGGAGATTACTATGATCGTTACTGTATCCGTATCGAAGAGATCGCAGAAAGCAAGAAATCGATCCTAAAAAATGTGCTAGAAAGACTGCGGTGAGATAGAACTATCGCGTTTTTATCAATATTTCTATTGAGACTCTTATTAGCCACTTATGATAGTTGGTTATTTTAATATTTTCTCTATTTAGGATACATTGTGTATGTAAGGGATGGAAGCACTGTTATAAAGTTCTAGCAAAATCATAATATTAAATGGAAATCAAATATAAGAAATGTTGATTTGGTTGATCAAAAATATCGATCAAAGACCCAAAGACAAGCTCGCTAGCTCTCAGTCTATCCAACCGAGCTGCTTTGCATACAATACCATGTTGTAAGACCCATATTTTAAAACAATCCTAGATTCAGTGCAAGAAACACTTGCACGAGCTTTCTAAAACCTAGGCCAATTAGTTACAACCATGCAACATCTCTTAATGAATCAAAACTATTGATATTCCTACTAAAGCGTAGGATGACCTTGCAAGGCAAGTCACTTAAAAACAAGCATTTCAATGGATGTAAGCCCCACTTTAATCATGTTCTATCGGACAATCTCACTTATCGCACTAGATTGTAAGACCCACATTTCGGGTAATTCCTAAATAGAGTAGTGAGCTTCAGCCTAATTAAATCCAGGCATTCCAAGAGATGTAAGCCTCACTTTAACATAAATTTTTTCAGCTAGTCTCGCCTATAGGATCAGGTTGTATGATCTACCATTCAGGCAACTCCTAAAAAAGTAGTAAGGCCCAACCTAATTAAATTCAGGCCTTCCAATGAATGAATCTCCTTTTTTTAATAAATTGGATCCTTCCAATGGATGCAAGTCCCAACCTAATTAAATATGAGCATTCCAATGCATGTAAGCCCTATTTCAATCACATGTTATTGTGATCGTCTCACATATAGGGCTAAGTTAGGCTCACAATTCAGGCAACTTTTAAGTAGAGAAGTAAGTCTCAACCTAATCAAATCACAACATTCTAATAGATATACGCCCTCTCAAAATTAAATTCAAGTATTCCAATGAATGGAAGCCCCATTTACACTAAATCTAATCGACGACCTCACCTATAGGGCTACGTTGTAAGACTCACCATTCAGCCTTCTCCTAAATAGAGTAGTAAGCATAGTTCTAATATAAAATTGGGACTTTCAATGCATGTAAGCCCCAACCTAATTAAATCCAAACATTCCAATGGATGTAAGCCTCACTTATACTAAATTTCTTTAGCGATCTTGTATATAGGGATAAGTTGTAAGACCCACCATTCAGGCAACTCTTAAATAGAGCAGTATGCCCCATTCTAATTTAAAATCGGGCCTTCCATTGCATGTAAATCCCAACCTAATTTAATCTGTGCATTCCAATAGATATAATCCCAAAATCAATTAAATTTGAGCTTTTCAACAGATGCAAGCCCAAACAGGCCATATTCGTGTCAGCTCCTATGTTAACAAGCTTGCCAAATACAGTAAACATTAAAATCATAACAAACTAAAATCTATATACAGTCACCTTGATCTACTCAGGATCTGTGAGAGGATGCAACCCATTGCTGCTAATCAAATTCCTTGGATGTTATGGCCTATGGTCCTTTAATGTTGGTAGAATAAGATCGTTGCTATTCTTTGGACAAAGGAACTATGAGATATTGATCAGGTCTATCTCTATCTCCCACAAATATCTCCAATTAATTCAAATAAATTTTAAAATATTAAGCTTAAATTTAAAATCATATCAAAATAATCATCTTTAATCGAGAGTATTTTCCCACGAGTGGGAGGGATAGTTAAGTTCGAGGACTTGTGCTCATAGAAAGTTTAGACCCCTAATCTAAATAAATTTTGATATAAGCATCAAAGGGAATATAGGTAAATTAAAAATTAATCTTCCGCATGGAGGATGGAATCCAAACTTAGAAAGCAGGGTTCAAACGCATTTTTTGCGAGCGACATGTGACAACAAGATGAAAATTTTGCATGACTACTACCAATTTGTATGGCTGTAAAGATTCAGGAAAATTACTACTAATGATCACAATTGCTTGCAGTGCTATAACATCTCTGCAAAGTTTTTGTTCTTCGTATCTATCCTAAGACTCTTGAAATATTTTCTGATGTTTTCATGTGTTTTCTGCTTTTCTTCATGATCGGTTGTATCCTTTGTCTTTTAACAGTGGATGGAACATTAGATGCATGGCATCTGGTAACTTGCATCATGTTATTGGTGCTGACGATTCATGTATCAGTTGGGGGCATGCTCAGTATGGAGAGCTGGGTTATGGTTCCTTGGGTCCGAAGTATGTGTTTTGACAACCTGTATGCAGAAAGATAATCTTTAATGGTGCTTGTTGTGTAGTAATGACTATTGATACAACCTTCACTGCAGAACTTCTACAACACCCAAAAAGATTGACAGTCTGGAGGGCATGCATGTCAAGAGGTTTGCACGACTTTTTCTGACATTAAACATCATTAAAATTATTTCATTTTGCTGTAACTTGTTATTTACGTGTGCAGTGTGGCTTGTGGACTTGGTCTTTCTCTGATCGTTGTTGATAGGGAAAATATTGGTGATCGACTGGATAAGGTAGGCAAAATATTTTAAAACCTTGTGTTTCGTCATCACTGGCTATTGTTATTTTTTTCACTCTATATTTTGTTTTTGGGATTTATGGTGCTTTAAAAGGCTGATATTTTTCAGGGAACCACTTAAACCTGATTCATTAAATAGAGCTTGCTTTGTTTTTTGGGTGGCAATACCATGTTTTAGAAGTTATTAACAATCTAATGCTTAGATAACATGGAAATAGCCGCTTTATTAAACTCTTATAAAGCGCTTTAGCATGTCTGGATGATGATGCTGACGCAGCTAGCACAGAAAAAAAAGGTGGGGGCGGGGGGGGGGAGGGGGGGGGGAATGCAACTTCAACCTAAAAAATATGCTGGAAAAGAATTTCTATGTGACAACTACAAGTGACTTCTGAGACTAAAAGTGATACTGCACTTGACATAAATATCATGATCAATCAACATAAGATGATGGATGATGTTTACAATAAATTAGTTGACAATGTAATCTTGAAGAAGTAGTTGCCAACTCATTTATACTTTGTTGATGCCTTGGAAGAATATGTTCTAAATTCCTTTAGCATGAGATGATGGATGACTTGTTAAAGCGGATGACTTTTCTTATTGATGATTCACAAAGATTCACTATTATTTTGTAGAATCTAGTCAGTTTTTCTCTCTTTTTTGTTTCGTTCTTTTATTCTGTGACTCTTCCATCTTTTTTGGGATGTAGGGGAAGGGTTAGATAAAAATGGCTAGAATAGGATGAGGATATATATGAATTTTTGAAGCTTTGTTGCTAGTTTATTGGTGGAAATCAAGCAGGAGGTTTTAGAGATAGAATGAAGGTTTCTTTGGACTTTGATTTCAATTTTGTATTTGAATATTACTAATTATGTAGGTTTTATGGAGGGTTGTTGAAAGAGAGAGAATTCAATTTTGCATTTGAATATTATTAACTATGTGAAAATTATGTAGGTTTTATAGAGGGTTGTTGAAAGAGAGATGAGGGCCAGATGATGGGGATAAAATTCTGTTAAGTGGAGTCACTGTTTACATAAGCAATGACTTTGATGAATAGTAATTTCATAAATACTGAAATTGCACAAATTTGAAAATTTTATATTTATGCATGGAAGAAATAAAAAATTGCTAATAAATTGTGATCAATTTAATAAACTGCTGACAAGCTACTAGCAAATCAATTAATTTCTAACAAACTATTAAATTACTAACATTGTTTATAAATTAATGGCATTGAATAATCCCAATAAAATAATGAACTTATATGACAAAAAGTAAAATTAACATCCATGGAAAAATAGAAATTCAGTACATCACTTTGTGTTATTCATCAAATGTATCCTAGTATTGCATTTTATCTAATATAATTTTCTTTTCTTTATCTGGCCCTGGCAATTTTTTAGGAACCTGATTATCATGATGTTTAGTCATGCTAGTTTTGTATTATTTTTTTGTTTTTGAGGAGATTTTCTTCTTTGGTGGGTAACGGCAATGCATACGATCAGAGAATCTTGATTCATTACAAGTTTATCTCATCTTATTCGGAACCTGTTAGTAACTGTTTGTTGAATTTTCTTAAAACCTTCTTTTGGTGCATCCTTAACTTTTGATTCTTAATATTATGGCAAATGACAAACAATTAGTGGATTTTGTGAAAAGATTGTATGTTGTCTTTCTTCTAAACTTTAAAATGATTTGTGGAGTCCACCGAAGATATTGAATGGGTCCGATTAATTCAATGAGCTAGAGATCCATTAATTTAGTGTTTTAAGTTCTTCCATGCAGCCCTTTGTAACAGCTTGTTTTGATGAATAGCTCTTTCATTATCATCTGCACTTGAAATGCTGCATAAATGCTATGGCCAAAGCATTTTACTGCTCTCTTGCATTGTAAGTATTGATTGATCTTGTCCGCCCCCCCCCCCCCGCCCCCCCAACTAAAAACCAGCAACTGAACATGGTCTTTTAAACTCTTCTTACGAAGGTGTTAAAATTGAATGAAATAACCTATTCTTGGTAGAAAGGAATTCCTAGGATAAAATAAATAAACTTCTAGAACTACATCCGAGGGAATTCCCTAGATATTGCTAATATGCATTACCCTTATGAGGAAACTGCAGCCAGGAGATTAGGATGAAACCGCCAGCAATCTTCCATACACGCCAACCAATTCCTTAGATAGAAATGCCAGAATGAGTGCCCATTTAGGGTGGAACTGAGTATTTATTAGAATGCTTTCCAACTAGAGATATTAGTAGTAGCTAATAGATTTATTCTTTTACATCTTGAGAAGAATCACAATAGGGAATAATAGGACAACAGTTAGCTTTCCAATTTGAGAAGAGTGGCAGCAGGGTAATAGAAAAACAGCAGTTGGTTTTCCAATCTGAGAAGAACTTCACCCAGTAGGAAATGAATGCAACCTGTTTTTAACACTCTTCTCAAGCTGGATTGTATACATCAACAATCCAAGCTTGTCTATCATTTTTTCAAATAAGGGTTTTTACCAATCCTTCTGTCAAGATATCTGCAATGTATGAAATACACAGATCCCCATTTTCAGTTTTTTATTTTCAATAATATGTTGATCTACCTCCAGATGTTTCGTTTGCTCATGACTGATAGGGTTGTAGGCTATGTTGATATTTGCCTTATTTTCATTATGTAACATCATAAGAATTTTGTCAGTAACTTTGAATTCTTCTTGGCGTTACTTAAGCTATTCACTAATCTGATAGGAAATACTTGAGTTCGCAAGTAATCCTACCGAATCTACTTGAGTTCGCAAGCAACCATAAGCAAAATTGATAAAAAAACAGCGGGAAAACACAATAATTTGGAGCAAATCAAACTAGGAACGATAGATTGCGACTTGGAAATAAAGCAAAGCAAATGCGAAAGCAAGATACAAGAGATCCTCAATTCGAGAGGAGGATCGTCTCTCCCAAATCTCTAGACAAGATCGTCTAGAGCCCAAACCTCCAAGGAAACCCTAATTTCACAACAACAAAACATCAAAACCCCTAATTCCTCCTCCTCCTCTTTAATATCAAAACTTTCCTAAAACAAAAACCCTCCTAAGCCCAAACCGCCCCCTCCTTTTCAAATTCAAAATCTCTAAGTGAAGTGGGGCCCTCCATATGGGCGGAACTAGGAGAGGGAGGCGGAAAGCTTCCGCCTCCTATATACCTGAATCGGCTGGGCCGGTTCAGGCTGAACCGGCACAACAATACCGTCCTCCCAAAGAATCACCTTGTCCTCAAGGTGAAAACAAGGGAACTGCTGTTTCATCCTCTCGAATGGCTCCCACGTGGCCTCGTAGTCAGGAAGGTTCTTCCACTGGATCAACACCTCCTTAGTTCCATCTTCTTTCTGGCGAACCCCTATCAGCTCTAAGGGTTCCAGGATCACCTCTAAATCCTTCGTGAGTGTCGCCGGCAACTCAAGGCTGGCTGTGTAGTCACCAATAGTTTTTCGCAACTGTGATACATGAAAAACCGGGTGTATAGTTGCTGTTGGTGGGAGTTTCAGCTGATATGCTACTGCTCCGATCTTCTTTAGCACTTCATAAGGCCCAAAGTACCTCGGAGCTAGTTTCTCATTTCTCCTGTTGGCGACTGTCTTCTGTCGGTAGGGTCGGAGCTTCAAGAACACTCTCTCCCCCACTTCAAACTGGATGTCCCTCCTATGCCCATGCGCTTGTTTCTTCATAATCTGTTGAGCTCTCAGTAGATGTCTCTTCAACTCCTCCAGCACTGTCCCTCTCCTCCAAGTACTCCTCTACTGAAGAAACGGGAGTGCTACCACTCCCAAAGTGCACCAAGTGTGGAGGATCCCTTCCATACAACACCTTGAATGGAGTCATCTGAGAAGCAGAGTGAAAAGAGGTGTTGTACCAGTATCCGCCCACGATAGCCATTTCACCCAAAGCTTGGGTGTCTCTGATACAAAGCATCTCAAATACATCTCCAGGCTCCTGTTTACTACTTCCGTTTGGCCATCTGTATGTGGGTGATACGCTGTACTCCTTTTCAGAACTGTCCCCTGTAACTTGAACAACTCTCTCCAAAAATGGCTGAGGAATACCTTGTCTCGATTCGATACTATCGCCTCGGGTACTCCATGTAATCTGACCACCTCCCTGATGAAGGCTGAAGCCACTGTCACTGTTGTGTAGGGATGTCGGAGGGGAATGAAGTGTGCATACTTGCTCAACCTGTCCACCACTACTAGAATCACTGTGAAACCTTCTGAACGAGGCAGCCCATCAATGAAGTCCATTGATATCTCCTCCCACACCCGTCCCGGTAAAGCCAACGGCTGTAGTAGTCCTCCTGGTGACATAGCCAAGTATTTGTTCCTTTGACAGATCTCACACCTGGCTACCATCTTCTCTATGTCTTTATGCATCCCTTTCCAATTCAGCTCTGCTGCTAGCCTTCTATATGTTTTTTGTACTCCTGAATGGCCCCTAATGGCACTTTCATGAAACTCCTGGAGTAAGTTTGGGATGTAGATCGAGGTCCGGGGAATCACAAATCTCCCCTGATATAGCAATTTGACTCCCTTCAATGAGTACCCGGGGTGGCTCTCCTCTTCCTTCAGTAGATCTGACCTGATCTTTCCCAAACTTTCATCTCTAGCACTTTCTTTGCTGATGGCCTCCCAGTCGAGCATCAAAGGAACAGATAATGTCACTGTCTGCAGCTCTCCCATACATCTGGACAAGGCATCTGCCGCCTTGTTCTCGACTCCTGGTCTATACTGGATCTCAAAATCGTACCCTAACAACTTGGACAGCCACCTCTGATGTTCCTCTGTCACCATCCGCTGCTCCAGTAAGTATTTCAAACTCCGTTGATCTGTCCTGACGATGAAATGCCTCCCCAGTAGGTAAGGCCGCCACTTTTGGATGGCCAACACAATGGCCATTAACTCCCTCTCGTAGACTGATTTTAGCCTGGCTCTAGCCGTCAACACCTGGCTGAAATAGACGATGGGCCTACGACTCTGCATCAGTACTGCACCCAGCCCGTATCCGGACGCATCCGTCTCCACAATGAAAGTCTGGGTGAAATCTGGCAAGGCCAGGACCGGTACTGTAGTCATCGCCTTCTTCAGGCTCTGAAATGCTGATGTGGCCGCTTCCCCCCATAGGAACCCGTCCTTCTTCAATTGCTCAGTGAGCGGCCATGCTATGGTGCTGTACCCCTTTACAAACCTTCTATAGTAACCCGTCAGCCCTAGAAATCCCCTCAGCTCCTTCAAATTCTTTGGCACTGGCCACTTGAGCATTGCCTCAATTTTGGACTGATCTGCTGCCACCCCTTCTTTTGATACCACATGGCCCAGATACTCTACACTAGCTTGTGCAAAACAGCATTTCTTCAAGTTGGCCCTCAGCTGGTGTTCCTGCAGTACTTCCAACACCCTCTTCAAATGGTCCCAGTGCTCCTACTCTGTTTTGCTGTAGACCAAGATGTCATCAAAGAATACCAATACGAATCGCCTAAGGTAAGGCTTGAAAACCTTATTCATCAGCGCCTGGAAAGTAGCGGGAGCATTGGTGAGGCCAAACGGCATCACCAGGAACTCATAGTGTCCCTCATGAGTTCTAAAAGCTGTCTTGGGCACATCTTCCTTCTTCATCCGGATCTGGTGGTAACCTGACTTCAAGTCTATCTTGCTGAATATCACCGTTCCACTCAATTCATCTAACAGCTCGTCTATGACTGGTATAGGAAACTTGTCAGGTACAATTTCCTTGTTGAGAGCTCTATAGTCCACACAGAATCGCCAGCTGTCATCCTTCTTTTTCACCAAGAGAACTGGACTAGAAAAAAGACTGATGCTGGGTCTGATGATTTCTGCCTCCAGCATTTCTCTAATCAACCTTTCAATTTCATCCTTTTGGAATTGTGGGTAGCGGTAGGGCCGTACACTAATGGGTGACACTCCCTCCTTGATCACGATGGCATGCTCCTGCTCCCTCTGCTGTGGCAATCCCTGGGGTGGCTGAAACACCTCTTGGAACTGCTGAATCAACGGCTGGATGGAGAGGGGTATGTCCCCTCCTTCCTCTACTCCTGTTCCCTCCAAACTGTGCAGCTCCACCAAATACCCTCCACCTGCCAACTGTATATCCTTCACCATGGTCTTGAGAGAAACCATGGATTTGGATAGCCCCGCATCTCCCCTAATCACCACCTTCTTTCCATCTATCACCAGCTCCATCGTGAGTGATCTCCAGTTCACCTTGGTGTCTCCCAAGGTTTGCAGCCATTTCATCCCCAAGATGACATCTGTGCTCCCAAGCTCCAGTGGAAGAAAATCTTCCTTCACCTAAATCCCATGGATAGTTAGTAACACTCCTCTGCAGATCCCCTGGCCCTTCTCCATCTTCCCCGTCCCCATCATGACCCCGTAGCAACCTGTATCCACCAATCTCATTCCCATCTGGTTGACGACCTGAGAGGAGATGAAATTGTGGGTAGCCCCACTATCAATCAGCACCACTACCTCCCTGTTCTCGATCTCCCCCTTCACCTTCATGGTATGATTCGTCGTGAATCCTACTACCGAGTTCAAGGATACCTCAGCCAGATCCAGGTGCATTTTCTCCTCCATCTCCTCCTCTGTCTCCTCCTCCCCTCCCTCCTCAGTTTCCTCGTCATCACAGACGGTGAGAACCTGAAGAGTTCGGTCCTTGCATCGATGCCCTGGCGTATACTTTTCATCGCACCTAAAGCATAACCCCTTAGCTCTCTTCTCCTGCATCTCCTTTTCTGTCAGCCGCTTGAAATTTCCCCCGCTTCCGCCTCCTCCTGTCCTCTCCTTGGTGGTCTCTCGATTCCCCCCTGTTGCAGGGAACTTCGGTGCTAGATGGGTGGTTATCATCCGGTAAGTTCCTCCTGTGTTGCTACTCTTGACCCCCCTCTCTAGATTTCTCTGATTCTCCACCAGTTGGGCTAACTTCATAGTCTCCCCCAAGTCGCGGGGCATCAGAACCTTCACTGCTGCTCGGATCTCCGCCTTCAACCCCTTCATGAAATTTCCCTCCAGTACTGTATCTGAGAGTCGCTCCACCCTGTTGGCTAAGTGCTCAAATCGCTCCCGGTAGTCAGCTACAAATCCCTCCTGTGTCAGAGCAAAGAACTGCTCATAGAAATCCCCTCCCCGATCTGTTTGGAAACGTTCTATGATGCAATCCTTGAATTCTCTCCAGGTCTTGATAGCCCTCCTTTGGTCTCTCCACTGATACCATGAAAGGGCTTTTCCTTCCAAGCACAGGCCCGCTGCTGTCAGTTTCTCCTCCTCCGTTATCCCATTAACGGCAAAGTATCGCTCCACCTTGTAAATCCATCCATAAGCATCCTCTCCTTCGAATATGGGCATCTTTAGCTTCCTCACTTTCTGGTCCCCACCATGTCCCCGTAAGCCTCCATAATTTCCCCTCTCCCATGTGCTCGAGCCCCCTTCGAAATCCCTCCTTCTGTCTTCAAAATCAGCACCTCGACGGTCATAGTATCCCTCCCGGTGCTCCCACTCCGCACCTCTTGGCTCCACGCCTCCATACCCATGTCTCTCTCCGTATCTCCCTCCTCTCTCCTCCCTCTGGAAAGGCTCCAGATGAGGTCTTCCTCTTCCCCCTTCCACGATTTCCACCTCTTCTTCCTCCTTACGGATTTCAGATTTGGTGTTTTTCGCTTCGGGGCCCTTTGCCTCAGATGCCGCCGTTTGGGTTTGGAATTCCAACATCTTCTTCATCATATCCCGTAGATCGGCCACTTGCCTTTCCATGGAAGACATCCTTTCCTCCACGGTTTCCTTGATTTGGTTTATCTCCCCTTCGATCCTTTCTTCCAAAGCATCCACCTTTTTGGCCGCCATCGCGATCCGGAGTTTGCAGATTCACGAAATCTGATTTTTGAAGTAAAAAAACAGCAACTTCTTCCCTTTCCGGCCAAAAATCTGCTGCAGGAATTTGCCGAAATCAGCCCTCTACCGGTCCCAAGACTTGCTCTGATACCAATTTGATAGGAAATACTTGAGTTCGCAAGTAATCCTACCGGATCTACTTGAGTTCGCAAGCAACCCTAAGCAAAATTGATAAAAAAACAACGGGAAAACACAATAATTTGGAGCAAATCAAACTAGGAACGATAGATTGCGACTTGGAAATAAAGCAAAGCAAATACGAAAGCAAGATACAAGAGATCCTCAATTCGAGAGGAGGATCGTCTCTCCCAAATCTCTAGACAAGATCGTCTAGAGCCCAAACCTCCAAGGAAACCCTAATTTCACAACAACAAAACATCAAAACCGCTAATTCCTCCTCCTCCTCTTTAATATCAAAACTTTCCTAAAACAAAAACCCTCCTAAGCCCAAACCGCCCCCTCCTTTTCAAATTCAAAATCTCTAAGTGAAGTGGGGCCCTCCATATGGGCTGAACTAGGAGAGGGAGGCGGAAAGCTTCCGCCTCCTATATACCTGAACCGGCTGGGCCGGTTCAGGCTGAACCGGCACAACATAATCCCATTGACAAGGTATTTTAGTTTAGCTTTTACATGATTCCTTGCTTCAACATTTTACTTTTTACTTCAACATGGTACTAGATTGCCCCTAACGTAAGTACAATTTACTAACATTGATCTTTTGTCAACCATAGAGCTTTCTCAATCAACATCAGTATAAACTCCTACCTTTTGTTATTCTCCTTTTTTGAATTGTAGCCCCCTTCCTTGGGTTCTCTTTCTAGTACTTTCATATGTATAATACTTTTTACGTGCCCTTCATAAGTACATGCATTAACTAATGGTACTAATTGTAAGGATGATGTATGGTATGGTATGATTTAAATAAATGAGTTTTGCTACCATTCTTTGGTATCTTTCTTTATCAACATGAGAACCAGTGCTAGGATCACTCAATTTTATGTTTGGATTAGTTGGGAGTGTCAACAAATTTGCTTCTTTCTTTTGAGAGATCGAGAACTTTTTTTTCGTAAAATGATAACAGCAGAATTATTTCTAGCAATCTCCATTCCTTAACTTGTTTGTTTGTAGAATGTGTAGTCTGAATGAGCTTTGTGGAATCATTGTTCGTTGGCATGGGGCTATAATTAAATTTTCTTTAATTTGCATATTTTTCCTGACTTCTCAGACCTTCTAACTTGTAGATAAAGAACCATGTAGACTTTTTCAATCAAGTCACCATTTTGGAACTCGTTCTCAACATTTAATTGGTGGAAAGGTCAATCCAGGTTGGTTTATTGAGAGGACCCAAATTTTGTTAAATTTTGCTATTGGAGAAAAGATGATTAGTCTATCCAATAAGTTTGGGTGAAGCTTTTTACAGCCAACTATGACTTGTAATGGATCTATCATACTGATATTGGACTAACACTCAACCATGATTACTCCCTTAGGTTTGTGAACAACTTTCCATTTTTAGTTTTTTCAAGTGCCTTCATTTCACCTTCAGCAACCTTGTGTCATTTTGGTTTATGTATGGTCTTATCTATAGTCTTTTGGATTTCAATCTCTTCTAAATCGGAAACTAGAGTTTTCATTAAGGAGGACATATGGTTATATTTCACAAAATTTGCTATAAGAGTTTAGTACAGGAGCGAACACTTCTTTTGGGAAGTTATAAGCAATTATTCAACAATACCAGAAGGAAGGAGAGTTTGTGAATAACCCGGGTTTGAGTAATATTTATGACAATATTCTCAATGATGCGGACCTTTAACTCTTCATCTATTCTTCCTTCTAGAATATACCCAAAGATTAGAGGAATGTTGTGCAATAGAATGTTTGGTAATTTTTTCAGATAAGTCACATATTGAGATTGTTCTAAAGTCTTGAGAGTTAGGAACCTCAATGTTTTCTACTTTGTCAAGTCTAGGAATATTAAGATTCCTGTTGTTTATAGGATGGTGGATTTCCGTGGAGAAGTTATGAAAATTATAATATTTTTAATCTCCTAAAGGGATTTTTTTAAGGAGGCATTCATGGATGCCTAAATTTTTTTCATTCATGGTGAACATTTACACCCATTTTAATTTGTAACATCTCCAAGAAAGATACATTTGAAGGCCTTGAGATTTTGTTTATTCCTATTATTTTTGTAATTGTAACTAATGACAATACACCCAATGACATCACGAGGAAGATTTGAATTGGTGTGGGTATTTGGAAAGCACGTGGAAAAGGTACTTGGAAATGAAAAATAGTTGTTAGTAGCCTATTCGTAACATATCAGACTTCATCACTACAAAACAATATGAGTGTTTATCGTGAACATAATAGATTTTATTACCTTTAAGATATGCCTATTCTTTCTCTTACGTTTATGTTTGTTAGGACAAGAACTTTGATCAATAATACCAATCTTATTTAAAAAATTCCCTTGAATATGATTGAAAAACTTGGTGCCCCGGTAAGAATGCAAGATTTTAATATTAATTGAGATTTAGTTTTAACCATAGTATGAAATTTTTTGAATATCTGTGCTGCATTTCGTTTGTACTTCCATAAGTTGAACCAATAAAGATTGGTACCATCATCAGTAAGAGTGATGAACCAAGATTTGGAGTAAATATTTTGAGGTTCGGAAGGCCCCCAAATATCATTATGGATAAGAGAAAAAGTTTTGATAGCTTTATAAGTTTTATGTTTAAAGGTAGCTCTTAGGTATTTGTTGAATTGGCTTATTTTACGTTGAAATACATGTATGCCCTCAATCAAAAGAAGAGATGAGTTCTTGATATATGAAAAACAAGGATGATCTAATTTATAATACCACAATATTATTTGATATTTCTTGCTAAGGTGAGAACATTGCCAACTTATAGCTAGGAATTTTTTGCTCTATTTGAATTCTTCATGAAAGTAGGACAGGCCTCCAACTCTCTCGCGTTGTCAGTTCTTTTTCTTGAGCTCTTATTTTGCAGTTCACAATACTATGTGAGAGATTAATTCTGCAATCAGAATCTTTAGAGATTTTGCTTATAGATAAATTGCAATAGAGATTTGAAATATGCAAGGGTGAATTTAGGAAGAGCTCGAAGTTAATTCTAATTGTTATTATTCTAACAAATACTTGTTCAATTTTGGGGGGCGAATTCTAAGAATCGTTCCATAAACTTTATAAAGATCGTCATTGAGGACGGCGAGAAATTTGTAGGTTTTTATTTTCACCACAAGCTTGATATATTTTCTTGCACACTCCTGCATAGTTCTTGCCAATTTTTTGTAATTGTAGTGAAGTATTCAAAGATCCTCAACTTCAGGTTACCTATTGGTATTTATCTATTACCAAGTCTTTCATTATTCTTAATCACTATTTGAGTGACCATTGCAAGAAGTTTTTCATTAATTTTTGTAGGATATAATTTGATGTAGTGAGTGCTCCGTGGAGGCCCTTGAATTGATAGTATGACTCGATACAGAACATGAAGCGGCAATCTTCTTCCCAACATGTTTGACCCATGTTAAGGTCCTTCTGTTGCGATTGACTATCTTTTTTAGCTAGATGTTTGCTCTAATACCATGATAAAAAGAAGAATCTGATACGGGAGAGGGCAATTCAGCCCCCTTGTAGGGCCCATTAAACCTATCATTATATATGTGAGAAAAGGAATTAAGGAAGAAATTAATTAGGAGATGTTTCCTAATTAAAAAGGGCTGATTTGAAGGAGATTAATTAGGAGATATTTTCTAATTAAAAAGGGTAGATTTGGGGGCGGAATTGGAGGAGATTAATTAGGAGATATTTCCTAATTAGAGAGGGTTGATTTGGGGGCTGATTTAGGGGATGATTTGAGAGGAAATTGGGGGAGGGTTATTTTGGAATTTGTTATTTTATTGTTTGCTCTAAGTAGTAGGATTTATGTTATGTTTGTATGCAGAATTTGATTTAAGAGTGATGTAGTTTTCTTTTTGTGAGGGATCCAACAAAAGAGGACCATTGTATCTTGTTTTGTTCTTATTTGGTTTTCTATCAATATAAATCTATTTTTGTGTTGAATCTCTTGGAGTTTGTTTCTGTTTTTGATTCCAAGGCGCATCAAATTGATATCAGAGCCATGTCACTGACCAAAATCACAATTATCTTCATTAATTTCTGCTCCGTTCTTGCTGATTTTTGCTGTTTGAAGATCATAGTCGCTGAATTTTGCTATTTTTTGCATTTTGAAACTTAGATCCATGAATGGCAGAAAGAAGGTTGATGCGTTGGAAGGGGAAGTGAAGCAAATCAAATCCGGGATGGAGGAAAGATTTTCAACTCTTGAAAATCGGATGGAGAGCCGATTTAGAGGGATGGAAGAGATGATAAAGAAGCTCATGGAGATGCATTCCAAAGCCCCACCGGCGATTACGATTGTTAACCCTCAACATGATTTGCCCAGGGTACTCTTGGCCGAATCGAAGGGAAAGGAGATCAAACGGTTGGAGTTCGACGAGGCGAGTTTCTTCTATCAAGAATCACACCCCGAGGCTCCGAGAAGGGGCGGATTAGGGTTTTTAGATGAAAGGAAAACAATAAGAGAGTTCTATGGTGGGATTTATGGAGGAAGGTGGTAGGGTGGTCAACCACTATGGGAGGTCGTTTAGGTAAGGGGAGTGGACAACCAGAGAGGGAGGTGGACGAGCTGAGTCATGGTGTCGGGTCTTTGGAGGTGTATGGAAGAAAGGTGGGATTGCCACCCTCGATACTCGGGGTGAACTATCTACAGGAGAGAAAGTCGGGGTGGAGAAGCGATGGTGAGGAAGTTGAAGATGCCGGTGTTCAAATGGGAGGATGCCCATGGGTGGGTATACCGGGTGGAGAGATATTTTGTTATGAATGGGTTAAGAGAGGAGGAGAATCTTACAGCCGTAGGGTTATGTCTGGAGAGGAAAGCTTTTGCTTGGTTCTAGTGGAGAGAGGCTAGATACCCGATCCGTTCATGGGAGGAGTTTAAGGATTGCTTGTTGGAACATTTTTAAGCCACCGGGAAGGAGACCTACTCAAGCAATTCCTTGCCTTGACCTAGGAGGGGATTGTTATGGAGTACATGAAGAGGTTTGAGTTGTTGTTAGGGAGGTTGAGGGGAATTTCAAAGGCAATATTGGAGGAAAATTTCATGAAGGGCCTCAAGCCCAACATACGAGCAGACCTTCGATTGTTGAGGCCGAGGGGGTGATGGAGACGATGGAGCTAGCACAGATAGCAGAGGATCGAAGGCATATAGAGAGAAGCGGTAAGAGCGGGGTTGCGGGAGGCTTTTACAGAAGTACCTCAACTTCATTGGCGCCAAGGACCCAAATAGTATCATTTTAGTTGGAGGCACTAAAGGAGAAGAGTGGGGGAGTTCACCCCGGGGCCAATTTCAGGCGCCTCATTGAGGCAGAGGTACATAACAAGAAAGCAAAAGGTCTGTGTTTTCGCTGTGATGGGAAGTATGTACCAGGCTATCGGTGCAAGGATCGCACACTCCGGGTCCTTCCGATTTGTTAGGAGGAAGAGACTGACAACGAGGACCAGGTATAGGAAGTAGAAGAAGGAAGAGAGCATCTGCACCATGATGTGGCAGAAGTGTTCCTAAAATATGTGGAGGGATTTACTCCAAATCACACCATGAAGGCGAGGCGATAGATCGAGGTGCAGCCAGTGGTGCTCTTGATGGATAGCGGGGCAACTCATAACTTCATCTCCAACCGGATCGTGGATCAGTTAGGATTGAAGTTGGTGGATACAGGGAGCTTTAGAGTCATGATGGGAATGCGTTCAGGTAGAGAGGAGTTGGCGAATTTGTAGGAGGTTGGTGCTGAAACTCTAGGGTATACAGATAGTGGATGATTTTCTTCTGTTGGATTTGGGGAGCACTGATGTGATCTTAGGGATGAAGTGGTTACAGACGATCGGGGAAATGAAGGTGGATTGTAAATCTTTGACTATGGAGATTCAGGTAGAGGGGAAAAATGTGGTACTGCGGGGAGATGCCAGTCTATGCAAAACCATGGTCAAGGCGATACTGAGAGCAGGGCTGGACTACTTGGTGGAGCTGCAGAGTTTAGAGGAGTTCTAAGACTTAGAGCCGATGGAGGCCCCTGATTGTGTACAACAACTTCTGCAGCAATTTTTCGAGGTCTTTCAGTAGCCTAACGGGTTACTGCCACCCCGGGAGCACGACTGCACGAGCACACCATTACCTTGAAGGAAGGAGCGTCTCCTATCAGTGTCAGACCATAGCTTTACCCATAAATTCAGAAGGATGAGATCGAGAAGCTCATCAGTGAGATGCTTGAGGCAGAAATTATTTGGCCCAGTGTGAGTTCTTTTTCTAGCCTCGTGTTACTAGTAAGAAAAGAGGACGGAAGTTGGAGGTTTTGCGTAGATTACCAGACCCTAAACAAGGAAACTATGCTATACAAGTTTCTTATCCCTGTAATGGATGAGTTGTTGGATGAGCTGTTTGGAGCGGTCATTTTCTCGAAGATTGACCTGAAGCTAGGATACTACCAAAGCAGAATGAAGCCAAGGGATGTACACAAGACAGCTTTTAGGATTCATGAGGGTCACTACGAGTTTTTGGTAATGCCTTTCGGCCTCGCTAATGCCCCAACCACTTTTCAGTCTCTCATGAATTAGGTTTTTCAGCTCTACCTCAGAAAGTTTGTCTTGGTATTTTTTGATGGTATTCTGATCTATAGTCGTACAGAGGTAGAGCATATGGGTCATCTGAAGACGGTACTAGAGACGTTGAAGGAGAACCAGTTATATGCCAACCTTAAGAAATGTTTGTTTGCACAACCACAGGTTGAGTACCTGAGACATGTGGTGAGCAAAGTAGGGGTAGCAACAAACCGGTCTAAGATTGAGATTATACTGGATTGGCCTTTAACTAAGAACTTGAGGGAGCTGAGAGGGTTCTTAGGCCTCATCGGATACTACTGAAAGTTTGTGTAAGGGTATGACATGATAGCATGGCTATTGACTGAGTAGATAAAGGACAGTTTCAAATGGGGGGAGGTGGCTACTCAAGCTTTCGAGCAGCTGAAGAAGGCAATGACCAGTGTACCAGTTTTAGCGCTTGCCAACTTTAGCAGGTCATTTGTGGTGGAGACAGATGCGTCATGATATGGACTAGGAGCAGTGCTCATGCAGGATCGGTGACCTATAGCCTATTTCAGTCAGGTGCTCACAGCCAGGGCGAGACTCAAGTCTGTGTACAAGAGGGAGCTGATGGCTATTGTCTTTGCAATTAAAAAATGACGACCCTATTTGTTGGGGACACAATTCTTAGTCAGGATGGATCATAGGAGCCTAAAGTATTTGTTGGAATAACGAATGATCAAGGAGAAGCATCAGCGGTGGTTATCCAAATTGCTTGGATATGACTTTGAGATACAATACCGATTGAGCTTAGAAAATAAGGCAACAAACGCCTTATCCCAAAAAGGCGAAGAGCCTCAATTAGCAGCTTTGTCAGTACCCATGATCCTAGATTGGGAAGCTTTGAAACAAGAGAGCGAACATGATGGACTAAGGAAGATTAGATCTGATTTGTTGCAGAACTCAGATAGTCATCCTGGTTACACGTTGAGAGGAGTCCAGTTGCTACATCAGGAGAGATTAGTTCTACCGAGAAGATCGGGATACATTTCCATGCTATTATAGAAGTTTCACGGTAGTGCAGTTGGAGGACATTCATGAGCTCAAAAAACCTACAGTCGATTGTCAGTAGAATTATACTGGGTGGGAATGCGCCGTGATGTAAAGGACTGGGTAGCTAGATGTAATGTGTGCTAAAGATACAAGTACTTAGCTATAACACCAGCAGGGTTGCTACAGCCTCTAGCCCTGCTGGTGAGGGTGTGAGAGGAAATGACGATTAATTTTATTGAGGGGTTGCCGCTTTCAGAGGGATTTTCAGTGATACTGGTAGTAGTGGATCATCTGAGCAAGTGTGCACACTTCATTCCTCTCAAGCACCCTTACACTACGATCTCTGTGGCTACTGTTTTTATATGAGAGGTGATACGCTTACATGGATTTCCAGAGTCCATTGTGTTAGATAGGGATAAGGTGTTCCTTAGCCACTTTTGGAAGGAGTTGTTTCGTTTACCAGGGATAGTTCTGAAGAGAAGCACAACATACCATCCCCAGATAGATAGATAGACAAAAGTGGTCAACAGAAGCATAAAGACCTATTTGAGATGCTTTGTATCACATGCTGAAGAGTTGAGCAAGGTGGATGGTGTGGGTAGAATATTGGTACAATATCTCCTACCATTCAGCAACAAAGACCACTCTTTCTGGATTCTCTATGGGAGAGATCCACTCCATCTGATTCATTATGGGCAGAGCGCTACACCTATGTCCATCGCTTAGCAGTACTTATAGTAGAGGGATAAGGTATTATCTGAGCTAAATGGACATTTGTTCAGAGCCTAACAGGTCATGAAAATGAAGGCTGATGAGCACATGAGAGAAGTAAACTTCGAGCATGGAGATATGGTTTACTTAAAATTGAGGCCATACAGATAGAAAACACTAGCCAGAAGGAGGAATGAGAAATTATCCCCGCGGTACTTTGGGTCTTATGAGGTCATGGAGCGTATTGGAGCAGTAGCTTATCGATTGAGGCTACTACCTTCATCAGTTTTGCATCCAGTCTTTCATGTCTCACAGCTGAGGAAGGCAATAGGAGAGCATACACCATCATCTCTACCCCCGACTTTGATAGAGGACATGGAGTTTATTTTGGAACCCCCTGGAAGTGGTGGGTGTGCGCAGAGGGGAGATAGGGGCACAAGAGGTGTTAATCAAGTGGAAAGATCTGCCAGAGCATGATGCCACATGGGAGCCATACAAGGCAACCAGGAGACAGTTCCCTACCTTTAACCTCGAGGACAAGGTGCATTTTGGGGAGGGGAGTATTGATACGGGAGAGGGCAATTCAGGCCCCCTTGTGGGGCCCATTAAACTTATCATTACATATGTGAGAAGAGGAATTAAGGAAAGAATTAATTAGGAGATGTTTCCTAATTAAAAAGGGCTTATTTGGGGGCTGATTTGGAGGAGATTAATTAGGAGATATTTTCTAATTAAAAAGAATAGATTTGGGGGCTGAATTGGAGGAGATTAATTAGGAGATATTTCTTAATTAGAGAGGGCTGATTTGGGGGCTGATTTAGGGGATGATTTGAGAGGAAATTGGGGGAGGGCTGTTTTGGAATATGTTGTTTTATTGTTTACTATAAGTATTAGGATTTATGTTATGTTTGTATGCAGAATTTGATTTGAGAGTGATGTAGTTTTCTTTTTGTGAGGGATCCTAGTGGCGTCTAGGGTTTGGAAGAGAAGGGGTCTTCCTCACGAAAGAGGATCATTGTATCTTGCTTTATTCATATTTGGTTTTCTATCAATGTAAATCTGTTTTTGTGTTGAATCTTTTGGAATTTATTGCTGTTTTTGATACCAAGGCGCATCAGAGTCATAGGTGGAATAAAATGAATAATAATTTTTATTCAATACCAGCAACCTGGCCAAGCATGGCCTTTTAAACTCTTCTTACAAAGGTGTAAAAATGGAATGAAATAACCTATTTTAGGTAGTGAGGAAATTCTAGGAAAAATCAATCAACACATTTTAAAAACTACCAGAAAAGTAGTTGAGAGAATCCATTAGAAATTGCTGATAAGTGTTTCCATATGAGGAGCTCGTGGCTTGGTAGGAGGCCCTTCCCTAGTCATTGATCATCTTGTTTAGCTAGATGTTGGCTCTAACAACATAGGGGGGAATTTTTTTCAATACCAGCAGCCTGGCCAAACATGGTCATTTAAACTCTTCTTACAAAGGTGTAAAGATGGAATGAGATAACCTCTTCTAGGTAGTGGGGAAATCCTCGGAAACGTTAATTAATACATTTGGAAAATTACTAGAAAAACAAGTGAGAGGGTCCCTTACAAATTTTGAATAAGTTTTTCCATGTGAGGAACTCGTGAAAGATAAGATGAATCTGCCAACAACCTTCCATCCATGCCAACCAATACCTCTCGAATAAAGCATATCTTGACTTGCCATTTAGGGTTAAAACCAATTTTGCTTAGCATGCTTTCCAGCTAGATTATTGTTGATGGTAAGATTATTAATAGTAGAAGTGCTTATGCTCCTCAAGTAGGTTTGGATATGTGTTCAAAATTAAAATTTAGAAATAACTTCGAAAATTTAATACGAAAGATACCTCTTGAAGAAATTTTTTTTAATGGAGAAGATTTAAATGGACATGTTGGTAGAGAGGTAGATGATTTTAAAAGTATTCATGGTAGCTATGGGTTTGGAGCGACTAATGAAGGTTGTAAGGTTATATTAGATTTTGCTCTAGTTTATGATTTGTAATTGTTAATACCTTATTTAAGAAAAGAGATGAGCATCTCATTACTTATACGAATGGATATAGTAAAACTCAGATTGATCATTTCCTTATAAGAAAAATAAATTGTTTAAATTGCAAAGATTGTAAAGCTTTTTCGAGCGAAAGTTTATGTATCCAACATCGCTTATTAGTTTTTGACTTTAAGATGAAGGGGTAGAATATGAAAAATAAAATAAATCATTGTTTTAGGATTAGATGGGGGCATTTAAAGAACACTAATAAAAATATTTTTAAGAATATGATTTGAGATCTTAAGATTTTGTTTGTTCATGAGGTAGATAATGTTATGCGGGAAAAAGTAACTAGTAATTTTAAGAATGTTGCAAAGGATGTGCTTGGAGTATCAAAAGGAAAAGCTCATAATAATAAAAATAGTTTGTGGTGGAATCAAAATGTTCAAGAAAAGATCAAAAATAAAGTGCTTTGTTATAACAATTGATTTAGATGTAAAAATTTTGAAAATTGGGAAAGATATAAAAGGGCCTGTAAGGACTTTAAGAAAGTAATCTGCGATGTAAATATTTTTGCTTAATAGATTAGATACTAAAGAGGACGAAAGATATATGTATAAGTTAGCCAAACAAAGATATAGGAGTAGTAAGGATTTTGTTCAAGTGAAGTGCATTAAAGATGAAAATAAAAAGTGCTTTTTTTAGAAGAGGATATTCAACAAAGTTGGATGAGATATTTTGCTAAGCTTTTTAATGAAAATTGTGAAAACATGATTGACTTTAGTGACCTTACCACTCTAAATGAAAATATAGAATTTTGTTTTTATCGGTGTATTAGTAAAACTGAAGTTAGAGAGGCTTTAAAGAAAATGAAATGTGAAAAACTATTGGACTTGATGATATTCCAATAGAGGTGTGGAAATGCTTAGGAGATGAAGGAATTTCTTGGCTTAACTTTTTAATATTATTTTGAAGACTAAAAAGATGCCAGTTGAGTGGAGAATGCGGGTGTTGATTTCTATTTTTAAGAATAAAGGTGATGCACAATTTTAGAGGAATTAAGGTGATGCACATGATCATGATACTAATGTTTCTCAAAATCAATTTGGATTCATGTCGGGTAGGTCTACTATGGAAGCTATATATTTATTGAGAGGTTTGATGGAGAACTATAAAGAGAATAAGGAGGATCTACATATGATTTTTATTGATTTAGAGAAAGCATATGATAAAGTTCCAAGAGAAGTAGTATGGAGAGTTCTAGAAAAGAAAGGGAATAATAATGCTTATATTCAAGTCATTAAGGATATTTATGCAGGAGTTGTTACTTGTGTTCAAACAGAAGGTGGTTTAACCAAGTATTTTCGTATTGCAGTTGGATTACATCAAGGATCAGCCTTAAGCCCATATCTTTTTGCTTTAGTCATGGATGTTCTTACTAGACATTTGCAAGAGGATGTACCCGGGTGTATGCTTTTTGTTGATGATATTTTTCATGTTGATAAGATTAGAGAGGGAGTTGAAGGTAAACTCGAATTATGGAGGTCAAGCTTAGAGTCTAAAGGTTTTCTTTTGAGAAGATCTAAAACTGAATACATGGAGTGTAATTTTAATAGTAATAGATCTAGTGGGAGGTTTGTGACTTAAAGCGATCAAGTCATTAATAAGAGTACACGTTTTAGATATCGTGGGTCTACTGTTTAGAGTGATGGTGAAATAGATGGGGATATTATTAGTAGAATTCTAGTTGGTTGGTTGAAGTGGAGGAATGTATCGTGCTTGTTGTGTGATAGAAAAGTATCACTCAAACTTAAGGGAAAAATTCTATAAGATGGTGGTGAGACTTGCAATGCTTTATGGCGCAGAATGTTGGCCATTAAAAGAGAAGCATCATATTAAGTTAAGCATTGCAAAGATGAGGATGCTCAGGTGGATGAGTGGCTTTACTCTTAGAGACGGGATACAAAACGAGCGTATATGTGAAAAGATTGGAGTAGCTTCAGTGGCAGATAAGATTGCAGAGAGTCGCCTTAGATGGTTTGGTCACATAAAACGGTGGCCTTCCGATGACCCGGTTAGAAGAGTAGATGTATTAGATTTGGCCTATGTTAAGAAAGGGAGAGGTAGACCTAAAAATATTTGGTTAAAAAATATTAGAATGACTTTTTTATTAGATTTAAATGAGAATTTTACTCTTAACATGACAATGGAGAAAAAGGATTTATGTAGCCAACCCCATAGTGGGATAAAGGTTTGATGTTGTTATTGTTGTATGCTTTCCAACTAGAGATGTTAGCAGCAGTTAATAGAATTATTCCTTTATATCGTCAGAAGAACTGCAGCAGGGAATAACAGGGCAATAGCTGGTTTTCCAAATGGAGAAGAATTGTGCTAGAGAATTGAAAGTCAGAAACTGATTTTCCAATTTGAGAAGAACTGCAGTGAAGGTTTAACTTCAGCTGGTTTTTAACCGATACAATAAAAGGAAATTTTTTGCCTGTATTATTTTTTGGTATGCTGCACATTTTGCATTAGATGTTGGTTTGAAACTTAATTTAACCTACCATGTCCTGCTAATTTTGTAAGTGCATTACTGCTGTGAAAATGATGTTAAGAAATGGTTAAATATGAACGGGAGTGGTGCTTAACCACCTGATCTAATCTCCTTTCCCAGTCCTTTTTTTTGCTATTTATTTGTTTTTTCTACTTCATCTTTGTTAATGTTGTATAAATAACAGATTTTGTGCTTCTTACTTTGTTTTCTTTTCATTAAAGAATGCTACTCATGTCCATTTTTCCTTAAATTTTGTTTGGCTAGTAGTTACTCCTTATATTGTAGAGAATTCATGTATAACATCGTTAGCCTTTTCTTCTTTCAGTTGGAGGTCTATGATGGTGAGACTGCTGAAGGTATTCCCCTTTATCTATATGCTATCGCATACATTAATCAGAATCATTTTTAATTAGAAGACCTCTTAGGGACTGTTTGGTTGCAAGTAGAGTTACATAAAGGAGGCTTTGGATTTAAATAAGAAAATTAGCTTTTGCTGTTGTGTAATCCGTGGTAACTCTTTGAACTATTTTGTATCCAGCTAAAGATAAGTGGTTTAAAGATTTGGGAATAATAGGTTTGAGTTAATTATTTTTCTTCATGTGTGATTAGATATCAGTTAAATATTTATGATGCTAATTTTTTTAGTGAGTGTTTAGTTTGAAATAATGTTGCATTGGTTAAGGTTTAAGTAATAAATATGCAACATATTACAACATTAGTGATTAAATAAAAACAAGATGAGTTAATAAAGCTCGGAATGTTGGGTAGTTATGTCATCAACTAATGATTTAATATTCATAAAAGGTCGAATAATTATTTGTCAAATTATTTATAATGTAACATTGTTTTTTATACTTTATTTTTTAGATTAATTATTTGACAATTATTTACTAAATCATGTTTTTAATTGTCACTTTAAATATAATTCATGATTAATGTTATCAATTACTATTACTAGGTTACATTAGCTATTGGGAGATATCGAGTTTTTTTGGCCTTAAACTTTATTTTGATTTTAACTAGAGCCGAATTTAATTGGAGTCAAAAGTGATTTATTTTGAGCTGATTGAAGTTGATTCAAATAAAATCTATAGAGTTTGTAAATATCAATAATTAAAAAAGCGTTATAGGCGTCCACCTTGAGGCATGCTTTGATTCGAGATGGAACACTCGTGCATGGAGGCGTAAGCCTTAGCCGTTCGAGTGAGGCTAATGATTTTTTGGACGGGGCATATCCTTTGAGGTGGTATGCCTCGAGGCTATTTGAGGCACTACATCGTTCATTTAATTATTTATTTCCTTAAACTCGCATGAATCTGCGAGTGTAAGATGTTTTTGGGCGTAACTTTATTTCGACTTCGGCTAAAGTAAAGTTGTGCATCGTCTGTTTCATCTTCCATCAACAACACTCCTGTCGAGTCCCTACGCCTCCTTCGGCAACAACACTGTTGTTGAATCGTAAAGTTGGAGTGGATTTGTCATCAACTAATGATTTAATATTCATAAAAGGTCGATAATTATTTGTCAAATTGTTTATAATGTAACATTGTTTTTTATATTTTTTTTCGATTAATTATTTGACAATAATTACTAAATCATATTATTAATTGTCACTTTAAATATAATTCATGATTAATGTTATCAATTGCTATTACTAGCTTACATTAACCATTGGGAGATATCGAGTTTTTCTGGGCTTAAACCATATTTTGATTTTGACTAGAGCCAAATTTAAATTGAGTCAAAAGTGAGTTATTTAAAGCTGATTGAAGTTGATTCAAGTAAAATCTATAAAGTTTGTAAATATCTGTCATTAAAAAGGCGTTAGAGGCGTCCGCCTTGAGGCGTGCTTTGATTCGAGGTGGAACTCTCACGCATGGAGGGCATAAGCCTCTGTCGTTTGAGTGAGGCTTACGATTTTTTTGGACAGGGCATACGCTTTGAGGCGGAACGCCTCGAGGCTATTTGAGGCACCTACTCTTTCGTTTAATTATTTATTTCCTTAAACTCACATGAATCTGCGAGTATAAGATGTTTTTGAGCGTAGCTTTATTTCGACTTCGTCTGAAGTAATGTTCTGCATCGTTTGCTTCATCTTCCGTCAACAACAATCCACTCGAGTCCCTATGCCTCCTTCGACAACAACACTGTTGTCGAATCATAGCAACCTTACTTTGTTTCAACCCCTGCTAAGTCTTCACTTTATTTGTGTAGAGTTTTGAAGGAGCCCCGTCGCAGTGAAAGTGAGGAACTTTCTTCCATTTCGAGTTCTACTCTGGCTTCGTTCATTTGAAGTACAGTTCTAAACGTGTTGATCTCCCGTCACAATGAAGGCGACGAACTTTCTTTCCTTTCGAGTGTGTTGTGCTGGCTTCTTCTTCTTCAATTCGGTCGGCTTTGTCGAGCTCTATTTGCCTTGTTTCGACCAAGGATTGAAAGTGAGGCCCTGTTTCATCTTATTCTGCTATTAGTTGCATGAATAAATTATAGTTTGGTTAAATTTACATTATATATATTGCTATTAGTTGCATCGAAGGTGAGGCACTGTTTCTTCGAGCTATGTTTTCCCTGTTTCGACTGAAGGACCGAAGGTGAGGTGTTGTTTAAAAATATTATAGATGATGAAGATTTTGAGGATGACTTTAGCATAAATTATAAGGATTCTTCTGAAGACAATCAAAATGATGATGAGACGAAATAATGTCTCACCTTGGTCTTGATCCTAGGGGCGTGTTTTATTTTATTTGAGTATTTATTTGAATCTTGTGTTCTAATAATATATCTTCAAACAAATCATCATGTTCATAATTTATTTATTATTTAGTCTTTTTTTTGAATTATTTATAATTTTTAAAGTACATTATTTTTTCCATTTTAAGGCTTACACTCGATCTGCCTCGAGGCTTATGCCTTGATTCCCAATTTCGCCTTTTAAAACTGTAGTAAATATGCAATAAATTATGATTCTATTGATTGATTGAAAGCAAGATATTAGTTAATAATTTGTGTTGTTTGGTAGTTGCCATCAGTGTATAAAAGTCAAAAATAGGCTAATTTAGTCTCTATGTATTATATTTATCCAATTTTGTCTCTCGATTATATAAAAACAATCTCAAATGGTCCCATAGGTCGAAATTGACGAAATTTGGGATACAAAATTAATTCCAATTTAATCATTTGACTATATAGATTGATCATTGTTAGTTCTCGAGGGATCATTTGAAATTAATTTTGTGTAATCAAGGGATAAATTTGGAAAAATATGAGACTCTCGACTAAATTAGCTACAGATGAATAATCAAGGATTAATCTTCACTTTTTCCCATTTTACCTTCATAGAAGGTCAGTAATCAATTGTCAATTTTTTTATCAGCTGACATCATCATTAATTATTTACCTTTTGGATTAATTATATGGCAATTTATTATTAAATCATGTCATTAATTGAGTCATTTAAAATCTATTATGTGATTAATGATTGCTAATCATGAGTGCTGAGTATCAATTAGGCTTGATGTGATGCTGAGTTTTGTTTGACTAAGCTGATGTAAACTTCAAGTTTGATTCGAGTTAAAAGTGGTTGATTTAATATTGGTTTTAAGTTGATTCAAGTGAAATATATTGATTTTATAATTATTTTTAAATCACTAGTCAAAATCATTGTCTATACAAAAACATTCGAAAAGTATATTAAATTTTAAAGCATTTGTGCATATTTTTATATGTTACATAATTTTGAACATTTTTATATGTATGGGTATTTATGTGTTATCATATAGGCACAAATATATTGTGTATCACTTATTGAGTAGATTTTGAGTATAGTTGAACTTATTTTGAGTGTGGTATTTTAATTCAAAGTTTGTCATTTTCAAATTTGAGTTCATTAAAATTCAAACGATTATCAATGTGCTTAGAGTTTGAGACATATTTGCCAAACATAAATTTGGGTACATGAATCTTTTTTTTTGTTAATGAACTATTAATTAAGTTAAATAATATGATATTAGAATTTGGCTATATCATTTTTTAATTGTAAATAATTACATTAATTGGAGATTGATTTTAGTTAATTAATTGATTCTATATAGTAGTTTTTTATATTATAAATTCCTCTCTTGCCCTTCTTTCATCCACTCATCTGCCCATCCCTCGCTTCCACAGTCGCTCGCTTGCTTACATAATTTCCAGATCTTTGCCCCATTTAGCCCCTGTGGAGGGTTTTGCTGGACTACTCTTCATCAGCTGAATTAAATCGTGCCTTTTGCTCACTAAAAAAAGTTTGCCTGCAGTCTATATGAAAGTTTTAGAATCGATTTTAAGGCTATTTCATCTCTATTTCCCTCCTCTTAAAATTTATGCTAGCAAATATATTATTTACTTTATCCATTCTTGTTAGGTATTTGCTGTCGCAATTACAAAACTTAATTCCATGCATTTAGGTTCAACTTTGAAACTTGATTCACTTTGTTGGGAAATCTGGTGGTCCTATGATCTATGCATTAGCTGTATACGGGCTGTGTTTTTTCTTTTTTTGTCTGGCTTACCATGTTGCAGAGATGAGGATGCTCAGGTGGATGAGTGGCTTTACCCTTAGAGATAGGATACGAAATGAGCATATTCGTGAAAAGGTTGGAGTAGCTCCAGTGGAAGATAAGATTAGAGAGAGTCGCCTTAGATGGTTTGGTCACGTAAAACGGCGGCCTCCCGATGACCCGGTTAGGAAAGTAGAGGTCTTAAATTTGACTTATGTTAAGAAAGGTAGAGGTAGACCTAAAAAGACTTGGTTAGAAAATATTAAAAATGATCTTTCTTTATTAGATTTAAACGAGAATTTGACTTTTAACAGGACACAATGGAGAAAAAGGATTCATGTAGCCGACCCCACGTAGTGGGATAAAGGCTTGATGTTGTTGTTGTTGTTGTTGTTGTCTGGCTTACCATGTTTATGGCTTGGAAGTACCTCTCTTGGATTCTTCTCTGCTATTCCTCATCTCTTTTATCTTTTCTAAGCTGTTTGAAGATTTAAAATATTGTCATCGAAATGGATCCAACCGCAATTTGTTACACTTAAAGAGGCATAATATTTTCTAGGTGTTCATGCAGATTTTTTGTTCTCCTTTTCTTGGTGTGTTGGACGGAAGTAGGTGGTGGGAGTTTGGCTTTTCTTCTAACTGCTAATGGTTGGCAGATAGTCATAACGGGATCGGTGGTTTTATTCTTCTATTTAAAGGGAATTTTGCAATTATGAATTACAGAGCTGCTGATAATTGATAGCATAGCATCCTTCAACTCTTTAATTTAAAAAGTGAGCCGATTAGGTTTATCAACTTTTGATGCAGTTTGTGTTTGGACAAATCAACTTTAGGATTTGATACAATTACTTGGATGTATTTGTAAGATTTTGTACTCATATGGTTGTTTGAATCATGGGAATGTTCCTATGAAATTTGTCGAACAATCATGACATGAATCACTTAAAACTTGTCAATGTAAAACTTATCGAACAATCATAACGTGAATCATTTAATACATTATATTAATGTTAGGGCGTTACCTGGAAGCAAAAACAAATTATATAGCTTGAATATAGTGAAAAGTGTGTAAAAGCCATTGAATCGACGCCCAGGTGCAGTAGGTGCAGTGTTAAATAAGAGAAGGTTATCACATTATGGACGGATGTGTGCAAGAAGTTAGTCCATGAATATAGCTTTATAATAGGAACTTGGAATATAAGTTCTCTTACAGACAAATTAATGAAATTAATATATATTATAATTCATAAGAAGATAAATATTTATGTATTGAAGAAATTAAATAGGTTGGAGAAAAGGCTAAGGAGATTGATAGTTTATAATTTAAATTATAATATTCAAGTAAGAGTCGTATTAGAAATTGTGTGGGTGATTACAAATAAGAGTTTGAAGTATAATGTTATAGAAATTAATAAAATTTTTGATAGAATTATAACTTTAAAGATTGTTGTTGATCTTAAGATTATTAATATTATAAGTGCTTATGCTCTTCAAGTAAGTTTGAATATATGTTCAAAATTAGAATTTTGGAATGACTTAGAATAATTAATATAAAAATATCTCTTAAAAAAGAGTTTTTGTTGGAGGAGATTTCAATGGACATGTTGGTAAAGTGGAAAAAGATTTAATGAAGATGGTGGCTATGGATTTGGGGCGACTGGTAGAACCAAATTAGATCTTTCTTTAGCTTATAATTTTACAATTGTAAATATCCTATTTAAAAAAAGAGAGAAGCATCTCATCACTTATAATAATGAATATAATAAAACTCAGATCGATTATTTTCATACAAGAAAAATATATCATTTGGATTACAAAAATTGTAATGTCTTTTCGAGTGAAAGTTTATGTACCTAATATTGCTTATTAGTTTTTTTGGATTTTAAGATGAAAGGGTGAAATATGAAAAATAAAATAAAATATTATCTTAGAATTAGATGGAGACATTTAGAAAATATTAATAAAATTATTTTTAAGAGTAAGATTTAATATCGAAAGAAGTAAGTGTGATTAACACTGTTGTATGATATGTGCTTGAAGAATCAAAGAAAAGTTCCTAGTAGTAAAATGTTTATTAGTGGAATCAAAATGTATAAGAAGAGAGAAAAAATAACAATCTTTGTTATAAAAAAATGTTTAGATGTAAAAGCTCAAAAAATTAAAAATATATATATAGAGCGGCTCGTAGGGAGTTTAAGAAAATAATATGTGATGCAATAATTTTGCTTTTAGTAATTTATATAATAGATTGGATACTAAAGAGAGTGAAAGATATGTGTATAAATTGGCCAAACAAAGAGAGAGGAGAAGGGTCTAGTTCAAGTGAAGTTTAATAATAATGAAAATAAAAAAGTACTTTTCTTCTAAGAAGATATTCAATATGGGTGGATGAGATATTTTAATAAGCTTTTCAATGAGTATTATGGGAATACATTTAACTTTACTGACCTTAGCACCCCAATTGAAAAGAGAGGTTTTTATTTTTATCGTCGTACTAGCAAAAGCCTATGTTGAAGAGACTTTAAAGAAAATAAGTTTGGAGAGATCAAGGAATTTCTTATTTTACAAAAAATTTTATTATTATTTTGAAGATTAAAAATATACCATATGAGTGGAGAATGAAGGTGATGCACAATAGTGTGCAAATTATAGAGGAATTAAGTTTATGTGTTATACATTAAAATTTTGGGAGAGAGTAATTGAGCATAATTTATGGCGTGATACTAATGTTCCTCGAAATTAGTTTGGGTTCATGCCGAGTAGGTCTATTATGGAAGCTATGCATTTGTTGAGAGGTCTAATGGAGAAATATAGAGCGAGTAAGGAGGAACTACATGTGATATTTGTTGATTTAGAGAAAGCTTATGATAAAGTTTCAAGAGAAGTGCCCTGGAGAGTTCTACAAAAGAAAGTAGTTAATAATGTTTATATACAATTCATTGTGGGTATGTACACATGAGTTGTTATTTATGTTCAAACAAAAGGTGGTTTGAGCTAGTATTTTCTTTTAGTTAGATTACATCAAGGATGAGGTTTAAGGCCATATTTTTTTGCTTTAGTCATGAATGTTTGTGCTATCATACTATTGCAAGATGTACTGTGGTGTATGCTTTTTGCTGATGATATTTTTCTTATTGATAATACCAGAAAGGGTGTTAAAGGAAAACTTGAATTATTGAGGTCAATCTTAGGTCGAAAGTTTTATTTTTTGATGAGTAGATCTAAAACTGAATACATTGAGTACAATTTTAGTAGTAATAGATTTAGCGGTGGGATTGTCACATTGGTGATTAAGTCATTAAAAAGGGCATGCTTTAGATATCTTGAGTTTATTATTCAAAGTACTGGTGAAATAGATGTGGTTATTATTAGTGGAATTTAAGTTTGATGGTTGAAGTGGAGGAATGCATTGAGTTTGTTGTTTAATAGAAAAGTACCTCTCAAACTTACAGAAAAATTTTATAAGATGGTGGAGAGACCTATAATATTTTATGGTGCAAAATATTGGCCATTAAAAGTGAGAGCTTAAAATTAAGTTAAGTGTTGTAGAGATGAGGATGCTTAGGTAGATGAGTGGCTTTACACTTGGAGACAAATTAGTTAATAATGTTTATATACAAGTCATTGAGGGTATGCATACATGAGTTATTTATGTTCAAACAAAAGGTTGTTTGAGCAAGTATTTTTTTTAGTT
Source organism: Dendrobium chrysotoxum (assembly GCA_019925795.1). NCBI lineage: Eukaryota > Viridiplantae > Streptophyta > Magnoliopsida > Asparagales > Orchidaceae > Dendrobium > Dendrobium chrysotoxum. The sequence goes on from JAGFBR010000819.1 coordinate 178,135, forward strand.
GGTTCCGTCAAGGATAAGGTTTAAGGCTATATTTTTTTGCTTTAGTCATGGATGTTTGTACTATACATTTGCAAGAAGATGTACCGTGGTGTATGCTTTTTGCTGATGATATTTTTCTTATTGATAAGACTAGAGAGGGGGTTAAAGGAAAACCTGAATTATTGAGGTCAATCTTAAGTCAAAAGTTTTTTTGTTTGAGTATATCTAAAATCGAATACATTGAGTTCAGTTTTAGTAGTTATAGATTTAGCGGTGGGATTGTCACATTGGTGATCAAGTCATTAAAAAAGGCATGCTTTAGATATCTTGAGTTTATTGTTCAAAGCAATGGTGGAATGCATCGAGTTTGTTGTTTAATAGAAAAGTACCCCTCAAACTTAAAGAAAATTTTATAAGATGGTGCTGAGACCTGTAATATTTTATGGCGCAAATTGTTGGCCATTAAAAGAGAAAGCTTAAAATTAAGTTAAGTGTTATAGAGATGAGGATGCTTAGGTAGATGAGTGGCTATACACTTAGAGACAAATTATGAAATGATTATGTAAGTGAAAATATTGAAGTAGCTCCAGTGGCAGGTAAGATTTAGAGAGATTCGCCTTAGATTGTTTGGTCGCATAAAACACTAGCTTTAAAACACTAGCTTTTTGATGACCTGATTATGGGAGTAGATGTAATAGATTCAGTCTATGTTAAGAAAGATAGAGGTATACCTAAAATTTGGTTATAAAGTATTAGAAATGTCTTTTTTTATTAAATTTAAATAAGAATTTGACTCTAAAATAAGACAACAGAAAAATGATTCATGTAGCTCATCCCATATATTAGGATAAAAGCTTGATGTTGTTTATGTTGTTGTAATGCTTCAAGCTATCACAAATTTTTTTTTTTCATTTCCATGTAACTATGTTTTTCCCTTACAAATAAACGCTTAACCATATATGAATTTTTTATATGGTATAGATCTAACCCATTCAGCATCAATGAAGACCTCAATACTTGTGTTAGGCCCTTTTTCAAGAATTAACCCTTTTCAAAGTTCCTTTTTGAGATACCTTAGTATCTGGTATATGACGTCAAGGTGCTTCTTTGTTGGATTAGACATATACTATCTAACAAACCTAGTATGAAAGTAAATATCAAGTTAATTATGAGATAGGTAGATAAGCTTTCCTACTAACTGTTGGTACCTTCCTGAATTATCCAAGGTTGAATCTTCCTTGGTCTCAACTTTGTTTAATGAATCTATCGGTGTGTTTACGAGTTTACATCCAAGCATATTGTGAGTCTACATATAGTCTAGGACCAATACACCTTCATCTTCTCGGTTTAGGATATGTCTATTGCCTCTTCATTAGGATTGACACACCTTACTCTTTCACACGTGATTAAGTGAATTGACTGGTATTCTTAACCCTGGTAGGATGTAAGTCCAGGTTTATATCTTCTATACCACATTGAAAAGATAGTTGGGTTTTCTTAGTTATATGCGACGAATTTCTAAGACTCTTTTTTGGCATCTTCTCTAACACCTTGACAAGATGCTTGGGCTTACTTTATTTAATGAAATCAAGTTATAAGTCTCATCCCCTTTTTGTATCTCCTCTGCCATATTGAGAAGATGCTCGGGGTTTTATCACTATGTTTGATGTCTTCTCTATTACATTGAGAAGACATCTGGGCTTTCTTTGTTACACGGCTAATTTGTAAATCTCATTTTGATATCTTTTCTATAACATTGAGAAGATATCCAAGTTAGTTCGATCACACATGATCGAGTAGTAAGTCACACTCTTATGATGTCTTCTCTACCACATTGAGGAGATATTCGCATCTATCCTATCTTCTCTACCATATTGAGATGTTCAAATTTTTTTTTTTCATATTCGTCCCATCTTCTGTACTATATTGAGATGTTTGGGAATTCTTAATCAAACATGATTGAGTTATAAGATCTATATTGAGTATCATCTCCACTACCTGGAGAAGATCTTCTTTCTTATTGTATGAGCCCTTTCATAAAGTTCCCTTCTACTACGGTCTCCGGAAGCCGATCTAGTCGGCTGGCCAGGTGCTCAAACTGCTCACGATACTCCACTGTCCCCTCTTGCGTCAGAGAGAAGAACTGCTCATAGAAATCCCCCCTCCCCCCTACTGTCTCGGAAATGTTCCAACAAGCAATCCTTAAACTCCCTCTAGAACCTTCATTGGTGCCATGCCAATGCTTTCCCCTCCAAGCACATCTCAGTGGCCGTCAGTCTCTTCTACTCCGTCAACCTATTGACGATAAAGTACCATTCAACCCTGTATATTCTACCATGTGCATCCTCTTCCTCAAAATAGGCATATTCAGTTTTCTCTCCCTCAGATCTCCTTTGTTCCCCCTATTTCCTCTATAATTTTCCATTCCCTAGGGGGGTGGTTCCCCGCAAGTATCTCAATCATCTCCTTTACGCTCGTACACAAACCTTCCGTCAAAATCTCATATTCTCCTTTCAAATTCAGCACCCCTCCAGTCATAATCAACCCTCTCCTTTCAAATTTCACCCCTCTCCTCTCAAATTCAGCATTCCTTCATTCATGCCTGACCCCCTCACGCATCTCCCATACCTCTACCATGAGTTTTGCTTTATATTGGTCGATACTTTTGTTTATTTTGTATTTCACATTGAAGTTCTATTTATATCCAACTTCCTTCTTCTCTTTGGGAATATTTGAAAGCTCCAAATAAGCATTTCTTTTAAGGGTTTAAATTTCTTCATGAATTGCATTTCTTTGTTCATCAAAATCTAAGGCTTCTTGAATACTATTTGGAATTTTCAAGCTTGATAGATTTCCAATAATGGCATATAATTTAAAAGACAATTTTATTATAAGAAATATAATGACTAATTAAATATTTGGAGCAAGTTATGCTTTTTCTTGAGAGCAATAATAGGAGTGTTTATATCATCTTCAATGTCAATATTACATTGTCCTTGTGAAGTAGTATTAGAACTCAATCTGACATTGGGTTTGGTTCAAATAAATTTCTTTGTTATGTCTTGTTGAGCAACAAGATAAAACAAAGAAATTCTTATGAACCAAACCCAATTCAAGCTGGATGGTTGAGCTGGAGGAATGCATTGGGCCTGTTGTATGATAGAAAGGCAAGTATCTTTCAAAGTTGAGGGAAAATTCAATAAGATGGTGGTAAAACCTGCAATGTTTTTGTGACGCAGAATGTTGGCCAATAAAATAGAATCATAAAATTAAGTTAAGTGCTGCATAGGTGAGGATGCTCAAGTGAATGAGTGGCTTTGCTCTTAGAGACAGAGTGCAAAATGAGAATATACGTGAAAAGGTGGGAGTAGCCCGGCGGCAGATAAGATTAGAGAGAGTTGCATTAGATATGACGTATTTTAAGAAAGATAGATTTAGACCTAAAAAAATTTGGTTAGAAAGTATTAAAAAGTGATTTTCTTTATTATATTTAAATGAAATTTGACTCTTAATAAGACACAAAGGAAAAAAAAGATTCATGTGGTAAACCCCACGTAGTGGGACAAAGTCTTGATATTGTTGTATCTTGTTGCTTTAATTTTTGTCGTCTGGAATATTATGTGAGGAAGGGAGATTTAAATTGATGTGTTTCAAGTACATTTGGAAGAGGAGGTAGTTGAAAAACTAACAGAATATGACCGTTATTATTGCAATACTCATATGCAGAGAGTTTTTCTCCCCTTGAATGTGAGTTTTGGGAAAGAAAGAATAATTTTTTAAAAATATTACATCCATGGTTGTTTTTTAATGTATTTGGAGAATAACATTTATAATCTTATTGGTTGGGAGAGTACACAATAAAAGTGTATTTAATGGTTTTTGGGTTTTAGTTTACTTCTTTTATGAGGAATATGTATAAAACAAAATGGTCTAACACCATAGGAGGAATTGTGGAGATAAGTCTGCAAATAGAGATTCTTGGGTGAGTTTGACACAATTTTGAATTTATGATTTTTTTAATGGCATATAATTAATGAGATATGCAATAGTATGAACAGCCACCTAATAATAATATTTTAGAATATTTCTAAATGATCAAAATTGATTGAGCAACATCTAGAAAGTTTCTTTTTTTCTCTTTTTGCTATCATATTTTGTTGAGTATGATAAAATAAGTTTGGCGAATACTATCGTCTTGGGGGAGGTATTCCCCAAGTATGAAATGGAGCTGTTCTCATTTATTGTCAGTATTAAGGATTTGAACTTGGCTTTGAATACGGTCTTTATTAAAGAGAGTAGATTTTTGAAAATGATTCTAGTCTGGTTATAAACGAAAAAGATATAAATTGCCTAGCATTTGAGATATTATTTAATTGAGATGAGCCACATATTTCACTATGGATTGTTGCAAAAGGTTCAAAGGCTTTATAAGGATGACTAGGGTGTGAAGTTTGAGTGTATTTGAATAATTGAAAAGTTTCATCCTGAAATGCTTAAAGATTTATGCTTATGAAAGGAGTAGGAAATAAGCTTTATAGGCATATTAAATTTAGTTGTCCATAATAACAATATCACAACATGTTTGCTTTCGTTAAAGGAAGGTACATTTTGAGCATTTTTTCTAATCTTGATAAATTTGGAGGTAAAGACTTTTTCTTTTTTGCCTTGCTAATCATCCTTCCAGGGATTCTATCTTGGAATTCATAATGAATAAGAAGAAGAAAACTGGTAGTTTAGTTAATATCTTTGATAATTTGGATAATTAATACTATGTTCCAGGAAAATAATGATTCCTTCGGTCTTTTCCGCTATGCTCATACTGGACTGCTATGCTCATACTCAATCTAGAAGATCCTTCATTCTAAAGATGCGCGTTCTCCTTTCTCTACTAGTTATGCGTTTGGAAAATAATGATTCCTTCGGTCTTTTCAGCTGTACTTCTATGTTTCATAGTGGTTAACCGAAGTCTTTCGTTCTAGTAGTTTGGAAGGTAGATTTTTGTAATTTGGAAGTTTAGGGTGTTGATTTAGCGCTGAAGAGGTTTAAGGTTTTGATGAAACAACCATTTTATTTATTTTGGCTTTTTTTTCTTTTTTTCTTTGGGCCCCAGATTAGCGAACTAAGTGGGGAATAAGGGTTTAGGTTTTAGATACTCTGACCTAGCTTTGTGAGCTAAAACCTGTTTAAGAGAGTTTAGTATTTGATGACCCAGATCTGGCTCAATAGTAAAGCTAAACTGAGACCTCATCTTTATAGTGCTCATTTTTTAATTTTTTATCTAAACTGTAGTATTGAAGCAGCGCAATGGTAGTACAACCCGGTCTTAAGATTCCATATCTGATGAACATATTCTGAATGTGTCATGATAATTTTACTGTCCTTGCTGCAGGAGCTGTGGAGAACAATGCTGCTGCTGTTAGGGACGCAACTAACAAAAGGGAAGTGAAATCAGCCTCCAAGAAAAGTAAGCAGCTGGAGGATCCATCTGAAGAGTATGAAGAGGGAGAGCATGATAGTGATGACCATGAAGATGAGGTTAACGGTGAATCTGTTGGTACAAAGAGTAAACGAGGTGGGAAACGCTCCAGCAGGGGCCGTGGCAAGGGAGGCAAGGGAGCAAAAAACATAGCTGCAGAGGCCAAGAGTTCTGGTCGAGGAAGGGGCCGTCCCAAGTCTGATGACAAAGTCTTCTCTGGTCGTGGTAGGAAGAGAGCAAAGAGCAGATGATCAAAAACTCAGGGAAGGTAAAGAGTAGATGTTTGGCATGTTAATCATAAAAAATTCTCCCTGCTCTTATTAAACTAATTTGGTTTAGGTTTAAGCAACTTGATTTGAATCAAATTTTTTTTCTGGCTAACAACAATTCTTACCGCTTTTTAATCAGAGTCAGAATTTCTTCACTTTGTTTATTTGGACAGCCATACTAGACTTTGACGGCAAACTAGCATACATTATGGTGTATAATTCCTCACAGATGTATCTTACTCTTGATCTTTAGGAACTTTTTTCCTAACACTTAACCTGATATCTTGATGTCTAATATATTTAAAGCTTCCTTTTTCACTGAAGCCAGCCTTCTGAAGGTAGTTGAAGCGTTACTGGGTTTTGATATTTCCATGTTCTTATATATATATTCTATTTACTGGGCATACGAGCAAAGGTATTTTTTAATTTTTAATTGAGTTGTGGTATTCTGTTTTTCATTGATTTTCTGAATATTTAGGAAGTGTTTTAGTAAATGCAGTTTGATTATAGTTTGAAAGGAAGATTATAGTATTACACTTAATTTCCATTGAACTTCAAAATTATATATTTATATTTCTCGTAGGCAAGGGAAAAGAAGTACGAAGAGTTCCAAAAATAATCAAAAAGAAAAAGAAAAAGAAAAGAAAATATGAGAAATTATTTTGTGCGGAACTCCGATGTAAAGTTGCATTCAAATTTGAGTATATATATATATATATATTTGAATACACTCTTATGTTCAGGTGTAATTTTATATTTGGATTCTGCATAGAATAATTTCTCCTAATGTGGTGGCCTATCATTGATTTCTTTTTGTTGGGAAAAAAATTATGGGGGTCCAATAAATCTAATGGGCGATCTGCAAGCAATGTTTGATTAGTTTGGAGGACCAATTGTATATCAATACTGTGCTCTATGGTTGTCGTTATTAAAGTTTATCAGTAATTTTTTATCAATACATTTTTATTTATCGTTATCATTATCATCAACTCTTGTAGCATCGCTTCTCGTCATTATACAAGTGACCTTCAAGACAGTTTTTTATTTCTCTCTGGTTTTACTTGTGGAAAGGCTGTTTTTTTGTGAAACAGCTTAGTAACGGAGTTTTTGACAATGTAATATATTAAAAAAAATTATGAAATATTTTGTTGATTGTTTGTGGAGAGATTAGAATTAAGATAACTATATTACTAAAAAAAAAATGTGCATGTACTCTTATTATGCGTGTTTGCTGGTTCAAGTACTTATATAAAAGACTTACATATATAACATTAAATTCGTATATATTTATGATAATTTTTAATTTTGATCATTTTTATGCAAAATTTTTTATCACAAAATAATATACTATCAACTTATTTTATGTAAATATATTTTTATACATTTTGTTAAAATATTAAAATATTTTTAAGATACATAAAATCCTTGTATCATATATGTAAATACATATGATGTATGTCAAATCTATTTAAATACCTAAAAAATCATAATTGATTAATTTTTTCATTGAGATCAAGCTTAAATTTAAATGAACAAAATTGATTAAATAAAAATCATAATTATTTTTTACAAATATAAAATTTTTTTCATGCACTAAATTGTCCCAATTGTGTAAATTTTATTTATAGGGCATAATCTGTTTTGTTGCTAAGTTGACCAGAATTGATATTGTAGATGCACAGATATGTTCCTTTTTTCCTGTTTGACATCTCTTCAGCTAAAAAAACATAACCTCTTGAAGCTTAGTCTTCAACAAGTCCAAGTCGCCATGATAAGTTAAAGTACACAATATAATTAAGTAGCAGCATAAATAAAAAGAAAAAAATTATAGTATAGCAGCTTTTACTTGGTGAAAATAGTACCAAATAATTCAACATTAACATTACACAAGAAACTAAGAACATTAATATACTCGTCTATGCACATAAGCACTAAACCTATTCATATACTCTTATGTAATATTGCATCTTATGGGTAACTTAACAAACTGGACATCAACATATAGCAGAAGAAGAAGAGAATCTACAACAACTACACACACTTAGCCTTCATAAGGCTCCATTTGAGACTGACTTTTTTACTGTTTCTTAAAGTAATTTTTTAGAACAAAAATTTTAATTTTTATATTAAAAAATTATTTTAAGAAGCAATAAGAAAGCCGTGTCAAACGAAGCCTAAGTATATTATATCTACCAACCCAAGGCCCTTGCAAGCATAGAAAAGGTGGGCCTGCGTCATCAATGCATTGGCATCTTTGAAGAATTAAAAAAGAGAGCAAGAGAATACCTCGGTGAATGTGACTAATTTGTGTAAAATTGCGACTCGTGTTCTCGCTAACGATCTTCTCGCCGAACTCTGTTTGGATCAGATACCATGTCCATCATCATTTTCTCAGGCGAATCTTCCCAACTACCAAAAGTTTTCAGGTCAACCTGCACAGTTTGAAAGAGAGTAAGTTCTAGTTTAAGCACAATTTTATGCTGGAATTTGATTAAATAAAACATAAGTTCGAGCATAGTAAATGTAATCAACCGACCTTACGCCTCTGTTCTGTGAACAATTTTTCCCTTTTCTTAAATGTATCGTGCTGCTCTTTTGCTGAGCTCCCACCAAAACCCCATACCTCAGCCTCTACTAATGAAGCTTCAACAGGTAAGTATCCCTAAATCACAGAAAAGTATGCAGCTTTTGTTAATAAGAAATACTGCAGGATATTCCAATCATATAGGCAACCAAGACTATTGTGCAAAAAAATATGAATACCGTATCCACAAGGATTACCAAGCATTAATAAGCTGCTCATAATTCTCTGTTGATAAAATTAGTTGGTTGATTTTACCTGATTAGGTATAAGGGAGCCGTGTTGATAGGTTTTGTCAACTGCATGATGTCGAATTACTACTTTCGAAAAATCCTCGTCAATGAATATCCTCTCATTCCCTCTAGTTCCTCCAAAGGCCAAACCAACAGGTTTTGGATTTGCTTCATAAACCCTCCCAGTAGGATGCAGGTGGCTGTAGAGGAAATTCTTCTCCTTTCCTGATTAGTGGCAACTTAGCATCATTAGCCTGAGAAAGAAATGGTACACTGTAAAAGGTTAAACTAACTCATACCAGTAGGTGAAAGAACACGAAATACTGGAGAAATGGCATAAAGATGTGCAGAAGTTCCATAAAACATGTCACTATTCTGAAATCCATGTTCAGTTAATACTCCAACCACCCATCTTGTGCTGTTTATATCATCACTGGAATCTGCTAAATTACCGGAGAATAGGAACAGCAATGGCCCGTGATAACCTTCAACTATGGACCAAAACCTACTCAAACCCTTCCCATGAGTAGACGACCTGCAAGTTAAAAATGACGGGTACCAATTTAGTAAGGTAAAATCCATTTCAAAAGAGAAAAAGATAGTACCACAAAGAAAATCAATTTGTAGAAGAAAATAAGAACACAATGAAATATGAAGTCCGTTTTATAAAAGACTAAAAGTTTCAAATAATGATCATGCATTCAATTTATAAATTTTGTCTGCTCCTGGATGAAAGTGGAAGAAACTACTAATTTATTTCAGGCATGTCAGATCATCTACCAACAAATTATTCTTATGATTTAGCATCTTATAAGATAGAGTATCATTTTCTACTGTATTATGCATACAATATTCTAAAAAATAGTATTAACTTTATTACGAGAATTCAATGAAGAGTTTCCATTTTGGTTTCAAACAATTTTGAATTCATACCAAAGAAAAATGAAGTCGTTGGTTCGTTGGAGCAAAACAAGTAATTGGCCTCAAATTGAAGTGAATGATTGTAATTTTGGTCAATCAAGAATGGGTTGGTGTGCAGTCTACTGATGTCGATCCACTCGGGATGGTAAGTACCTAGTACCCGATTCAGATACCTTTTTTCCTTGCTCTTTCCCAATAAGCATCTCCATGACCAAGGAAGCTAAAAGCAGGTATGCTTCCTCTAATATATCTACTTTTTCCCAAGCACTATTCATATTGACTACTTGATAACTTTTGTAGCATTGCACAACTTCTATATGACTACAAATTGTATTAAAAGAAGCTTCAAAGCATAGTTGCAGTAAATTTTAAAATGAAATCATGTTAAGAAATTCATTGATTGCTATCGTGCCCTATCTCCAGTTTTCGATCACCTGTGTAAAATTTCTAACTGATCAAAATAAGCTAACCATTGAAGCATAGAAACAGGTTACTTAGAATTCATGTCGTACCACAAGCAAAATGCTATATTGTAAAATTAATGAGCATGCTACCATGGAGCCCTCAACAAGAGTTAATGGAGAAGAAGATTCATAAAGCCAACACCAAATAGATGGGATAAAGAAAATTATAATGAAAATACCACCGTATAAATAAATATATCACCTACGTAACATATGCCAAAGAATAAACGTAAATGCTATTTAAAAGTTGGGTGATCCACAGAAGGATGACAAAGCAAACCTATATAGAAGGTTGTTGAGCTTGTGGTCCAATAGTCCTGGAAAGGACAGCGCAGAAAGTTCTTCACCTAGAGTACCTTTTTCTGTTAGTGAAATTGCCCACGCCCTTCCAAACGTCAGAAGGAAACTATCATTGCAATTCGTTGAGGAACCACTGCATCCTGATTGGTTGGATTTCATTGAACCTTTCTATGAGTAGAAAACGTATTAGAGCACAAAGCAACAAAGTGATCTGCATTCTTATATTTAAAACATACTTTCATTAGATCTTACATATTGGATAAACGGGCGTTCCACACATCCATATGAATATTAATTTTGAAATTAATCTAGTGATTGAGACCATACCAGAGTTTACACCCAAACATTCCCTAGTAATTGTTGATAAACCTAAGATTGAATCCAAACCAATGTAGCTCACTGCTATTCTAGAACCACATCGAATGTCACCAAAAGAGGATCCACATTTTTCCAACATCGTTTCCATCTTCAATATCAATCATTGCTATTGAATTCATAGTTCCACTTCAACCACAAAAGCTATTAACCTGAGATATTACCCAAATCAAAAGATTGCTTATCTGATGCTTCTCCTTACTAGATATTTAATGGAGCTTGTACTAATATCTACTACAGTAAGAGTTGAGGTGATTGATTTGATTGGCCAGATGGATATTTTGCCATGGCCTCCACTAAAATCTCCAGGTGTTTGTCTCGAAGAGACACTTGCATTTTATCATGTTGATTACAAAACTATGCATAAGACACCTCTACTTCCACCACCACTATGAATACCTTTCAATCTTCGGTGTAGAGTTTTTTTTTTAGTTCGAGTGAACAATTCAGGACAAATATGATCGAATTATTTTCCATATCAACTAATAAACATAAGTTCATTTGGTTTTACCATGCTTTAGCGTTTATATAAAGGGTTCTACACTTGTCATGGGTTTGTGTTTGTGTTTGTGTTTCAACAGTAGGTCTATATTGATTGTCATATATAAGGTACTGGTATAAAATGATAATTTCTTAAGCATGTTTTTTTTCATATAAGCCAGTATTTCGAATAATTAAGCAGAATAAAAGCGAAGCAAATGAATAAATGATGTCAAAAGATAACAAATGAAACTCTATGTTTCGATCGCAGTTTGAATCCACTTGAGTATCAACCCCATTGATTTCATAAAGAAAAAATCGAAGTTCTTATCATAAGCTCGATACAAATCTAAACAAAGAAAAGCAAATGCTTAGAAGAACACACATTATCACAACTCAACATACCGCTGAAACAGCGACTGATTTGATATTCTCTCTCAAAAATTGGGAGAAGCAACTCGCTAGCCCAGGCAACGTCGCCAAAATCCACCCATTCAACTTTTGCACCGCCACACTCTTCCGCTCCCCTAACCCATCCAAACCCCACACACTTTCATCGCCGCCAACCTCGCTACCGGCCAAAAAGGCCGATAGCACGAGATGGTTCAAATCGGGAAGCGCCAGCTCTCCCCCTTTCCCCCACATCGACAACCTCGAACTCTGTTCCATTACCCAACACAGCCACAGAAACATCAGCATATCGTTCAGCCCGAATGTCCCTCTCACCTTCCCGTCATCAGCATCTTCCAAATCGAACTCCAGCCCGCAAGCGATCCCTGCCCTCCTGCACACATCGGAGAAGATTCTGTAGAGGGTAATGAGGGAAGAAGATGCGGACATGCGAGCGCAACAGCGATTGAAGCCGCGGAGAAAGGCGGTCCAATCGGTGGTATCGTTTACGGTGGCGAAAAGGAAGTCTGCAGCTGCGGCGCCGAGATGGGGAAGGAGGAGGGAGAAGTTGGAGGTGGGGTGAGGAGAGAGAAGTGTCAGGTTTAGGGTTACAGAAGGGATAGAGAGCGATTGATAGAGGGAGGAAAGGGGGATGGATTGGGATTGGGGGTCGGAGAGGTTGGCGAATGCGGATTTGAGAAAGGTAAGTGATCCGGTAGAGGCGGCGAGTGATTCTTGCTCCTGCTGCTCGGCCGATGGCCTGCGGTCAGTTGAAGCGGCTGATCCCATCGGTCCGTTCTTTTTGTGAGCGAACTGGATCGGAAAAGTTGATAGATAATTGTAGACGTTCATCCCGGCTTGTTTTTAAGCAGCAAAAGAAGCCGCTTCAATAAAGCGGACATGTGGCAACTACCCGGCACCCAGGATGCACAGACATCCCATTTCTAAAAAATTTAGGAAGATGATAATTTTATAAATAATTAAAATTTGAATATATATATATATATATATATATATATATATATATATATATATATATTATATATATTTATATACAGTATATATCAAATCAATATACACATTGTGTACGCAGAGTATGTACACACATGATTCTTCTAGTGCAGATGTCGCACATAATAATTCTCCATAAAATGACATGCTTATACATCGTTTGGGATAGCTTTATTTTTTAAAAAAAATTAGTACAAAATTTTAAGTTTAAGAACGTTTTTACTAAAAAGTTGCTTTAAAAAACAGTCCCAAATGAAATCTTAAAGATTTATTTTGTACGGTTGCAAAGTGATTGTAAAATTATTTTTTGAAAATTAATTTTTCTAAAAACTACTATAAAAAATAGTTTCCTAATATAAAAATTTATTTGTAGCAATAACAAATTAAGCAATAATCAATCATAATTATTGTTGTGGTCTAAAAAATAAACAATAAAAAAATTATTCCAAATAGACTCTAAATCATCAATCAAGAAATTTTGAATAAGAAACTTAAAATATGCTATGTATATGAATTTATAATTGAATTCGCTTAAAAGTCCTAAAAAAATGCATTATCACATTTTTAGTTGAACACATATTTTATACATTTTATGTGTGTCATTGAATGAATAGGTTTAATTATTAATTATTATTATTATAAGTGGCAAATGTTGATGTGTTTGAAAGTTGGTAATTTGGCATATATCAAATATGTCATTTTTAATTATTATTATTATTATAGAGGGAGCAAAGATAAGTACTGGAAAGAAAGGAAATCTTAGTATGTCAATAAAACATTTGAAAATAATGGTCTTGAACCGTTTGATGTCTTAGAAAGTTATGACTTTAGTATGGAGCATAAATCTCAACCTTGAGAATGAATCATGGTAAGTTTTGCATAAGAGTCCTATTCATTAGCACAAAAATGAATAGGCATCCTTAATTGGAGACATTCTGGTCAAAATATTGTCGCTGTTATTGCCAGTAACAATAAGAGCAGTGGGCTTATTAGTAAGTAACATATAATCAAGACCCAGAGTATCTAAATGAAACTAAATTTGTTCAATCCGTTCAAAAATATCAAACCCATTAAACCTTGTAATAGACGAAGCTTGCAAATGATGAGCAAAATAAATAGATGTTGTAAAATATATTGAATGCCCATAAATGAATCCTTTGAATTGTAAATGCAATATATTCACTAAATAATATGAGACAAGTAATAAAATGCTAAAAGACCAATGATGAATTATGATTAAGGCTTCGTGTGAGACAGCTTTCTTCATACTTTCTAAAACAGTTTTTTAGTACAAAAATTTTTGAACTCGAAATTTTTTACTAGAAAGCTGTTTTAGAAAACAGTAAGAAAGCTATTCCAAACGAAACCTAAATCATAAAGTAATTACATGTAGACAAATCATAAAATTATGATATGCTTATATGGATGACCAAGCTGCTAAAACAAAACTAATCAAATGGTCTAAATACAAGTTCGGATGAATTATACAACTTTATAATTAATCAGATACACAGATTTTTATATTTAGGGTTTCTTATAAGAAATTCAATCTAAAAAAATTCTCTGAAATATTGATGCAATTTAACTAGAGCCATGACCTTAATTCTATGAATTTCTATATCTCTAAATAATGAAAGAAATAAAATACACATCAGTTTATTCATTCATCATAAGAATAATATCAACATAAATTATCCAAATTTGTATTTACACAAATTACTCGTTGATCATTCATCAACTACTTCAAATATGATTGATTAAATTTTCACATGTAGACATTATTTCATTCTACATTAGAAATTTAGCTTCAAATATAATCTCTACCCACCGGGCTTAGCTTGGTTGGTGGGTGAGCTTGGTTGGGAACCCCCCAACCCATGTTCAAATCCCCTCTCTAGCGGTTCGCCTCCTTTGAGGGGAGTAGCAAAGTGTGGGCCCGGCACCTATGGGTTGGCTTCGCTAGGTTCCTCGGAGGGATTAGTTACGCTGTCATGCACCTCCTAAGGGGGTGGTAGTTGGTATATATATATGTAATCTCTGCTCAATTTTACTCTCAAATTTAGATTATGACTTTTGATTTATTATCAGTTTAGATTCTTGAATATGTTAATTATACATATATATCTAAACTCAACGAAATCAACTATAGATTTAAGTTTTGTTTGGGGCAGCTTTCTTATTGTTTTCTAAAACAGCTTTTTAGTGCAAAATTTTTAAGCTGTTTTAGAAAGCACCAAGACAGTTGTCCCAAACGAAGTGTTAAATTATTACTTCAAATTAATCATATTTTGCATCTAATAAATCAAAAATAACTATTCGTGAAATACAATTTCTTCAAGTAGATCAACTTCAAGCATGCACGATTCTTGCCTTGGTGCATTTTCCATAGGATTTATATCATTTGTTATTGAGTTCTCTTTAGGAATTATCATAAGTGCAACAATCTTAACAGAAAGCTCATAATGTTTTGCACTACTCAATCATCTAACAAAGTCTCAAATATAATTTTTGATGAATTATTACTTAGTTCATTATAAAACTCTTATTTAAGACGTTTAATGAGTTTTAGGCTTCCCAAAAGCACAAGCGATTTGCATTGCCCAGATGCTATCTATAGGAACCTGCAAGCCACGCCGCACACCTAAACTGGAAGCCTAGAACTCAAAGCCATGGCTCACAAACCTTTTTTTTTTTTTTTTGTGAGAAAAAATATTGGAAACAGATGAGGCTAAGAGTTCACCGCCTCAAAGTACAACTAACCTCTCAATTACAAATATCAAAAAGATATAATATAGTTCACCATAGCCTCCTCAATCTTTTGCAAGAATTGACATAAATTAAGTCAAGGCTGAGATCACCTCAAGCAAAAGCTAAGAAATAAAAGACAACCTTTGAATACAAAAAATAAGTTGTTTCTCAGTCTTTATCATTGGCACATTCTCAAATATAAAAATAATAGATAAATTATGCCAATAAATGAAAAAGAAAATAATCAATTTGATGGACCAGCGACTGAGCCGATAGGCCCCACAAGGGTGAGTGACAGATAAGAAGAGAGGGGGCTCAAATCGGAATAATTCAACAGTTAATTACTTATCATAGAAATTCAAAATTGAGAGGAAATTTGGAAAGATTTATTTAGATAAAGATGACTGGTTTAAATTCAAATTTTGAAGGGAATTATGAAAGATTTATTTAGAGAAAGAGGGTTGATTTTCATTTAGATTTAGGAGAAAAATAGGAAGGTTTATATTAGCCTATTAGGGTTATTGGGTTATTTTATTTTCATGATGTGAATTGTATTTTGTGGTATATATTTTTTTTTTTTGAGAGTTGTTTCTAGCAGCACCTAAGATTTGTGGAGAGTCGATCTACCTCTCGAATGGTAAATCAACTTGTATCTTGGCTTGTTTTACTGAAATAAAAAATCTTTCTCGTTGATTTCTACTATGTTTTCTCATTGTTATTGTTGTTTTTTTTATGCGAGGAGATCAGATTCCTATCACAATTGCACAAAAACTAATGCTTAATGTGATGCTTTCAATGAAAATAAAAACAGACATGTTAATCAAGATGTGTCTACATTGGTATTTTACAACCTAATCATAATTGTATTTGATTCTCAAATAAGTCCGTATGGGTTTACTTGAACATAAATCACAATGAGCCAAGCATCTATAAAATTGAAGCACAAATGCTATGATTATTAACCAAAAACATAAATGTTAGTGGGCTTATGATATCCAATTATTAAATTTCAAATGCATGGATATATGCTTACATATATCTATCGGAGTACTCACATCAATCCCTATGTGAGGCCATTATCGACTATCATATAGATTGGAGCTCATTAGCAATAGTGGTCTCACACAGTGATTGATGTGATCACTTCAATACACCCAAAAATTCAAAAGCGATAAAAAAATTCCACCGCATCCAATAAGAACTTGAGATGATATCCAAGTGATGCTAGCTCAAACTGGCAAGCAATGATGAGCATGCTCGATAAAACTAGCATAGCATCATCAACCTCACATCAATATTAACAAGGCTTGGCACCTATGATGCACCAACTACTTTATAATTTCAAATTATGCAATGTTCACACATGATAGGGTCATATAGTTGGAATAATATAAACATCATATGTTCATATCTTCCTATTTGTATCATGCGCGCATCATACACTTAAACTTTGTCCCGTTCTAAGTTCTTGTCGATGGGAGCTCACACCGTATCCCACGAGCTCACAGTGATCATATGCGTAATAAAAGTTCACGCCAATGCTTGTGAGCATGCTGGCATTGGCACAGGCTTGCAACAACGCCTGCAATCTCGTAGAAATTGGTGTAACCTCACACACTTACGAGCCCTGAAGCAACAACAAGCGCTTGCTAACAATGGGGCAAGCGCAGCCCACGCGAGCCGAACTTGGAGCAAACCAGCATGTTGATGCTGACATAGGGGAGATAGTTAAAATTCTAACAAGATAATTTCATGATTAGTCGTGTTATTATTCATAAAAACCACAAAAATTTATAAATGTAATGCTAAATTTAAAATGTGTACCTCAGAAAAAGGACATAGGGCTTCGTACAAAGTTTCCACTGTTAAATGAGCATTAACAGCTAAAACATTAAGTGAAAACAATAGGAAACAGAATCAAGAATTATATGCATATAAAGTGACGTCTATGCTGCATCTGCTGCTCTTAGGAACAAAATCTTTTTTTTTTTTTTGGAAAATTAGGGGCAAAACCCATCCATTAAGAAATGAAATTACAAGTAAAGAAAAAATTACATGTAAAGAAAAAAAGGAAAAGAGAGCAAACAGTGCTCAGGTAAAAATTGAGCAAGAGCTCCACAAAAGAAGCAGCAGCCAACAAGTAGCCACTCCAAAAACCTGAAGAAAAATTAGATTAAAAAAGGCTTAAAGCAAAAAAGCCAGGACTCAGAAACAGGCTATAAAACCAGCAAAATTCAGATGAAATTGGCTCTCTTGGTTGCCCAAAGACAAGCCAAAGGGAGACCAGATGGGCAGAGCATCATTGTCCATGGCTCAAAAAACCCATCCAAAACCACAAGCATCATAATCCATACGAAGGCAACAAACCTCATAGCCAGCAGGGTTATCATTCACGAGAGCAACAGAAACCATATTACAATTGACAACATTACAAAATCAATCAGTGAAGCAACTAGGCACCATCATGAGATATAAGACATAAATCCTCAATATAAAAGCTTCCAGTTGAAAAGTTAATATATTAAAGCTCCTTTTTAATTAAGCCTCAGATTCTTAGGAAATTGAACATGGAAATAAAATTAAGAAATTATTCTTAATAGAAATCGTAACTTGAAAATCCGGTTTGTTTAGAAATCGGATTAAGAAGTTCCGATTTCTTAAGAAAACGGAATTTTTTAATCCGGTTTCTTAAGAAATCATAATTTCAAATTCCGATTTCTTTTAAAATTATGGTCAAAGCAGAAACCGGATAATAAAGTTTCAATTCTATTGAAATCGAAAAATTAAGTATCGCATTTGCTCCTTTTTAAATTTTTTTTCTAAATCTGCTCCTTAAATTAATTTAAATTAAAAATTAAGTTCTTTATTTGCTCCTTTTTAATTTTTTTTCTAAATCTGCTCTTTAAGATAATTTAAATTAAAAATCCGCTCTTTTTTATAAAATGCCCATCAATAAATCACAGCTAAATTACAGAATTAACCTTCTACAAAATAGGTCGAAAACTGGAAACTCAGGAAACCTGATGAAGTTTCACTGGCAAATAGAAAGGGGTCTAAGTGCCGTCTAGGGTTTGCCTTTCATCTTCTCTTTTCGTCGTTGCTGTTCGGCTTCGTTGTTTAGCAGGAGGTGTAGAGATTGCACGCGTTGCTTCTTCAGATCCTTCGTGGCTGTTCGACTTCGCTCCTTCGGCTACTTTCCTTCCTGTCGGATCGGAAGTTACGACAATTTGATCGGAAGCAACAGCGGGAGCTCGCTGTCTGTGAGGATGTCGGATCTGGCTGCTTCGGGCATGTTTCTGCCCTCGCAAACCGTAGGTAGCGTCCTTTGCTGCATCTGCGGCGTCTCCATGCCGCCAAATCCAGCGAACATGTGCGTCCGCTGCCTGCGTTCCCGGGTAGACATCACCGAAGGCCTCCCACGCCACGCTTCGCTCGTCTACTGCCCGGAGTGCCGCAGCTACCTGCAACCGCCGCGCACCTGGATCCGGGCTGATCTGGAATCGAAGGAGCTCCTCACCTTCTGCTTACGCCGCCTCAAGCCCCTCACCCGCCATGTTCGTATCGTCAACGCTGAGTTCGTGTGGACCGAGCCCCACTCCAAGCGCATTAAGCTTCGCCTCCGCGTCCAGAGAGAGGCCCTCAATGGCGCCATTCTAGAACAATCTCACCTCATTGAATTCACCCAGCATGATAACCTCTGCGACTCATGTTCCCGCTTCCAAGCCAATCCCGACCAGTGGGTTGCCGCAGTTCAGCTTCGTCAGCATGTCTCCCACCGTCGCACCTTCTTCCATCTAGAGCAACTCATTCTTCGTCATGGTGCAGCAGCGAGGACTCTCCGCATCAAAGAGGTTGATCGAGGTGTTGATTTCTTCTTTGGAAATCGGAGCCATGCCATTAAGTTTGTTGATTTCATCTCTAGTTCTGTTCCTGTTCAGTCAAGGTCAGATAAGCAGCTAGTATCGCATGATCCCAAGAGCAACACGTACAACTACAAGCACACATTCTCTGTTGAGATATGCCCCATTTGTAGGGAAGATTTGATCTGCCTCCCGCCCAAGGTTGCAAACACTCTTGGTAACCTTGGTCCACTTGTGCTCTGCACAAAGGTGAGTAATAGCATTGTCCTATTGGACCCATTCACCCTAAGAAGTGCTTACCTTGATGCAAAGCAATATTGGGGGTCGCCTTTTAAGGCCTTGCTATCAAGTCGGCAGCTTGTTGAGTATATTATTTTGGATGTAGAGATGGAGTCCTCAGAGATTTCTGTTGGAGGATCGAAGTATGCATTGGCCTATGCGCAGGTGGCAAGGGTGTCTGATTTTGGGAAGAATGATAATATATTCACTGTGAGGACACATCTTGGGCATCTTTTGAACCCAGGTGGCTATGCACTTGGATATGATCTTTATGGAGCCAATATTAATGACTTTGAGGTTGATAAGTATAGAGGCCTTGATTTACCTCATGCAATTCTTGTAAAGAAGAGTTATGAAGAGAAGCGGCAAAAGAGGCGTGGAAAGGGTCGTTCTTGGAAGCTGAAGAGCTTGAACATGGAGATTGACAACACCAAAGGGAGAATGGATGAGGAGAAGAGGGCCAATGATTATGAGGAGTTCTTGAGGGACCTAGAGGAGAACCCAGAAATGAGGTTTAACATGTCGCTCTATCACAACAATGATTATCAGCCATCAGAAATGGCATCTACTGTTGGCGGAGATGACCTTCCTTCTGTGCCATTAGATGAGTTGATTGCTGAACTTGCAATCAGTGATGAAGAAGAGAGCAATTGTGGTAGCATGGCTGAGTGACTTGTTTTTTCTTCTTAAAGCCTTAACCTTAGTCCTTGTGGTAAGTTTTAATCATTTTTGTTTGGTGTGATAATTATTGTTTGCTGGGAAAATTGAAACTTTGTTGTTATCTGTTGAATTTCTCGCAAAGTTTATTTCGAGGTTCATCCTTTCATTCATGTCATTGAGTTTGGCGTTGATGTTCCCCATTAAGGTCTGAGCTATAGTTTCTTAATGTTATTGATTTTTATTATATAATATGCTTCCTTGCACAGGGGACTGCATTTTGCCTGGTAAAAAAAGAAAGGGGTCTAAGCAAGTAAGAAAAACTATCAGCATGAAAATTCATGCAACAAAGAATGTCAATATTAATCATTACAATTCCTGCTTCTGGAAAAGCCAGGAAGCGAGTCTAATTTAACAGTTTGCTGAGCTTAATTTGGATACAAATCAATTCCTATCACGCTAAGAATGAACCATGAATAAAAATACAAGACTACTTTTAAGCAAAACCAAAAGCACTGTCAAGCAACTAGGCTCCCTCCATCCCTTCCTGAACTAATCTGCTCTAGATTGTCCGGCCCTAGAGGACAGAATGATGCCAACAATTAAGCCATAAAGTGCTACAGCCTCAGCAAAGATGAGTATTAGGATCATTCCAACAAACAGCTTGGGCTTTTGTGCATTTGCTCTGCAAATATAAACAAAATCATACATCAATGAGTCCAAATAGTTGGGATAAAGTAGATGATTGATGATGAATTTATTGGTCTGTTGTGTATGTGCTCTACAAATTTAAACACTTTCATTTACAAATATAATAGGCCTTCAAATCAAATAAGCCAAATAATCGGAGAAAATCATAGTACTCATTATACCTCATAAATCTAAACGAAAACTTCAATTGAAAATTTTCAAAAAGAGTGCAGAAAAAAAAGCCTTTAAACCTAAAAAGATAGAAACTGCCCTTTGCCATAGATCAAGAACAGTACGCTAAATGGACAAGAACACACAATCATAACAATATACCATATATCATTTCATTTAGGCTTGCCTAGTTGGTCAAATATTTTTTTGTTGCATAAAAGAGCTGCATATTGGCTTGATTTCTTTGCTATGTTTTGTGAATTATATTTATACTACTATATAAAAGTGGCTTGGGATTCTACACTTAGCTAATCTTGATCGTTCATTTATAAATTTTAAAATAATCTGGAACGTTCATTTATGACTCTTCATATTCTTTATTTTTATGTTACTCCAAAATATTTATGTTATGACTCTTCATATTCTTTATTTTTATGTTGCTCCAAAATATTTATGGAATCTTTAATAACTTTAATTTCATATTAGAACACGAATGTTGCTTCATAGGAACGTTTCAGTTGTTTCATCGGAAGGTTTCACCAAAGTATTTTCGCTCAAGCGTTTCAGTGTTCCCATTCTTATTGTCACACAGCTATGCACCAAAGAGAAACACTACCCGAGCATTTACAGCCGACCTTTCATACCCGGCCGTTTCACTTCCCCCGCACCGTGTGAACGTTTGATCTCCTCATCGTAGTTTCTATTTTCAGGAGTGTTTCTAACGGTTATCCGATCAAAAGAAGAGAAACTTCCACACACTTTTGCTATTCTACCTCTCTCGCCTCCAAATTTTCTCGCTAATCTCCCTCTCCCCTTTCTTCGCTACTATATTCTGTCATGTCCAGCCCTTCTCGCGTTCGGCCTTCCCTCGCTGCCAAAGTCCTCCCGCTCTTGTGAAAACCCACCTTGGCATGAGGCCGCTGCTGCCCTACCATCCTCGCCGAAAAAGGTTTGAGAATCCAAGTCCTCTGTTCTTCTTTTGATACTTATTTTTTGGGGATGATGTTATCATTTCTTCATTCTCTTTTTCCTCAAGTTCTTCTCTTCTTCACATACATATGCCCTATTTGCAAAGGTTGTTCTCGTTGTTTTCTCCTATAACAATTTTTTTCCCTTCCCTAAGATGCCGGTTGAAGTTTGGGTTTTGTGTGTTAATGGAAAGTGGTAAGATTTTGTTATTGAGTAGTGTAGCTTATTTGTCATGATATTTCTGATTGATATTTCTGGAGCTGTAGAAATCAGTTTAGTTGTGCTATTTTTTAGTATACTGCATTGGTCTCATATCATATCGGAATGGAAGCTTTTTATTCAAGCTGTAAAATTTATTTGTTTCTTCGAGGATTTTTATTGTTCTGCGCTAACTAATTGTAATTGTGAGTTCGAAGTTTCAGCAGTTAGAATATATTCAGTTTTTCTTATACTGTATATCATTTCTGAAAATGGTTTGATTGATTTATAATATTAGCCACATCATAATTATTTCTTATTGCACGGTACCTCGAATTCGAAACAAAATTTCATATGGCAATTGCACAACAGATTCTGGTTGTGTTTTTGTGCATCTGAGTGCTCATGGATAAGTAGTTTGTGTGGCATTTATCTTTTTATAACTTTGCTAGATTAACAGTGGGCATTTTTCTTTCTATTTTCCAGTAGGTTTGATCTATTTTAGAGAGTTTGAGAAGAGATGGTAAATTTAGGATCAAAGAAGTTCCCCTTAAGTTCTGTTATCTTAATCTTTTGAATCCCTTACTCTACACAATGGGGACAAAGCCTACTTATTTCTGGCTCCGAGCCAGTGCTTGGGGCAGGGAATGTAAAGCAAGGTTTAGGTTTGGTTTCATTTCATCAAGGAGAGGAACTTTTCTGGCATGGAAAGATTTATGTGCCAATTGGATTTCATTGTGAGTACTACTATTATTTAGTTGATGATAATAGAAATATTTTGAGATGGGAAGCTGGGAAGAAACGGAAAGATTCATATCTATATCTATATCTATATCTATACTACTATTATAAAAGGGGCTTGAGTTTCTACCCATACGCAATCCTGGCCTTTCATTTTAATTCTTAAAATATTATCCTAATCCTTCATGATATTATAAATATTTAATAAATCTAAAAATATATAATAATTATTTAAAGATTAATAACGTAATAGTGCTGCTTAATTAGTAATAAATTCAATTTAAGAAGTGATTAATTCAAGACGGCTCTATTCTCATGTTCCAATTAAATTCAATTAATTCTAATTTCCCTCCATATATCTCATATATCTCATATGCTTAATTAATAGTGCTTAATTAATTATAATGTAATAGTGTTGCATTCATTTAAACAAATTAATTTGGATTCCCTCCGTTACTTGTTATTTTGCCCGCCTTGTTTCCTCCGTTCACTTGCCCGTTCGCTTGCCCTAGCTTCGTCTTCTCCATGGAACCTCGCTTGGCCTAGCTTCGTCTTCTCCGTGGAACCCTTCGGTAACCGTCTTCTTCGGTATGTGTCTTCAACATCTACAACGCTTTTGTCTCTCGCATTTCAATTTTTTTTTGGAAAATTAATGAAACCGTCGAACCCTTCGGGTGAAGACGGTCATCCCGGTAACCGTCGAAGATACTCTCCCTCTCCATTTCGCCTCTCGCATTTCAGTTTTTTTGGAAGATACATGAAGCCATTGGACCCTTTGGAAATGGTATTCCCCGGTGGGTAATCGTCGAAACTACTCTCCCTGTCCATCATATATATTTGCTTAAACTATTCTCACATGTTTTCCTTTCGTGGTTTGCATTTAGTTTTTTGATTTCTTGATCTCTACTCTTTCGACTTCAAAGGATCTGTACTCTTTCTTTTTCAAATATAAGGTAATTAATTTATATGTGCTTAATTGCTTTTGTATATTTTGATTTGATTGCTTATATAGTTATATTTTGAATTTATATTTTGATTTCTGCTTTTGTATATTTTCAATTTTCTCCTTATGAATATATTGTTCTGATAGGTTTCCTAGCTCTTCTCTAATCAGTTCAACGTTCTGCCTGTCCTATAGTTTATATGCTCATCTCTATTAGACTTTATACCTTCATAAATTGACAAATATCCTAGCTCTTTAGTTAAATTTCCTAGCTCTTTAGTTAAAAAATTGACAAATATCCTACTTGAACAACACTTTATACCTTCATAACAGGTTTTTCTTTATGCAACTTACTATAAGCATAATTAGAAAAACTTCGTGACATTTTTGACCTATGTAGGGGGACTGTTTTCAGTTTCATTTTTCTTAGCTGTCTTATAGGAGCCAAATTCTACATGGATACTACTTCTTGATAGATAAATGGACACAATTAGGAGGGGAGTTATTATATAAAACAAAGAATAATGACCAAAATTGCTAGCAACATTTGGACTGATTTAATTTTCAGTTAGATATTTGTTCGGCAAGACATCTGTAAGCAAAGTATTAGATAATAATTTGAATTGAAAATTACTGATTGCTTGAAATTTGGTTGGTTTTATTTTGGCCTATATCCAGTTTTGATCAACATCAATAGTCGATTACCAAGTTAGGTATGGCAAGAATTGGGCTCTAATTGAGTGAATTTTTATGCATGTTGAGGTAGCTTGAGATCGGATTAACTTTTATGCATGTTTATACGTATAAATGCATCTATGCATTTATGTTTGTGTATGCATCAGTGTATCTTGACATCTGTTTTGAAGCAGTTTAATTCTTGATTTCCTTTTGCATTAAGTGATCTCTATAGTTCATTTTTTATGAGAATAGTTAGAGATCAAAGCTAATTAATGCATTAATAGGAAAATATTGTCTATATCTTGGCATCTCATCTTCTAAGAAAATATGTCTGTAGCTTGATTTAAGTAACCCATCGCAGACATTTGTGCCGAAGAGCTTGATACTCTTTTATTCATCTACTTATTTGTTATTTTTATCATGTCCCTCTTTTAAGGTACAAATGAGGTCGGGCATCTTCAGGTAATGCAAATCTAAAATAGCAATTTGAATTTGATTCGAATATCGAAGAATGTATATGATTATTTTTTAGCTCTAATCAAGCTCTCGCATCAAAGTCAATGTGCCTACTATTGAGCCAAATCCGATTTGAATTGAGCCAACCGTGAATAAGATCAAGATAGCTCAAGATTGAATCTAGCAGTATGTCTTTATGGATGAATGAACATACACATATATTTATGTATGTATTTTGATTTGAATAAATGTATATGTGAATTTATAGATCTGTGAGTGTATGTATGTATGATGGAGTAAGAAGTTTTCTTAAGAGATTGAGGAATAGGTGAGATTAGATCAATTTTTTAGCTCAAATCCCTTGGTTTGAAGCTAATGAGCCATGCTTGGCTCTAATTGAGCCAACTTATAACCAATTTTGGTTTAGTGCAATATATGATAGAATTTCTTAAGAGTTGATCTTTAGTTGGGTTCAAGTCGACTCAAGATTCAGTTGTTAACTGCCCTAATCTGAAAGGTTTGCATTATTTAAAGAGCAAAAAAACACCCCAAATCAGCAGTCAAATCCAGGTCTTAACCAATATTTTTCATTAGTTTTTAAGAATCCGATATATTTATGATAAATGTTCCACCCAACCTATTCTGTTTTAACATATCATTGCTTGGTAATCACTAAAAGCTTCTCAATGAAGTAATTCACCACGATAGATCATGAAAATTTACTTGTTCAAGCTAAACTTTGTGACTTTTTATTTTTTGTTTTTATTGCTGCTGGACAGCAGCTGAATTCCTCAACAAAATAAGGCATTTGTATCATATTATCTTTGGAGCAGTTGTAACTTCTATGTAGAGATTTTTTGAAGTTCTTGGGGCTCCGTTTAAAGCTCATCTAAAGTTCTTTGCTGACCCACCTTTTCCTTAGAATTGATGCTCGGCTTCTTTAATGCTGAAGTGATGCCCTTCTCAGTAGCTGGCTGCTTTGTTCATTCTTCATTTCATTTTGTTTTACTCATCTTATACTTGCTTTGCATGACCTCACCAGCTAGGACCACATTGTATGTGAAACAACTGCAAACATGAAAACTTGATTATTGGTTCTGTTCCTTCTTTTCATGAAATGCTTGAATAGACTTCTAAGGTAAGCCATCTGCAGAATCCTTTAAATCCTCATTTCTCTCACTGCTACATAAATTTTTTTTCTCTATTGTGTCATGTTAAGTGTTAAATTTTCATTTAAATCTAATAAAGAAAGGTCATTTTTAATATTTTCTTACCAAGTCTTTTTAATTGATTGTTAAAAGTTGAGATCTCACGTTTGATCTGATTCATTAGGCCAACCCTGAACACCTTACCTTTGTCAATCATTTTTATAGCAACACATTGGTTAGTAATAACATTCTTGTCGTAGTATATTTTCGCATGAATTCCTTGTCCCAGTAATCTACCAAGCTCGTACTTATGCAACAATAATCGCCCTTTACGTCAAGCAGCAGAACAATTTAAGGACTCTTCTCTTAAATTGATATTTAATATTTAGAAAAGCAGAAGTTAAGAGACTAAACTTTCAACCATCCTACACAATCTCATGATCTCTAAGTATTGTTATTTCCCCTTACATCAATTTTGTTCATGTTTTAACTTTTGCATTCCTTCTCATGCATGTGGAGATTTATATAATTTTATGACTGAAATATTAATTTTAAACATATATCTATTTTGTCGGTCTACCATTCCCTTAAAACTATTCTAACCTTTTTTTTTCAATTAGCTCTCTCGTGATTTACATTTGGTTTCCGAGTCTCTATTCTTTCGGCTTCAAAGATTAGGTTATGAAAATTTTTTTGGTAAATTGTTTTTCTTTATTTTGTTATCTGCAATTACTATACTTTGCTTTTCTTTATTTTGTTATTTGCAATTACTTTACAATTAATTAAATATTTCTTCTTCTTAAGATTGGCAATATTATATTTTGGTTTTTTCTTTATATTATATTTTTTTTCATATTCATCCTTGCTCATGAAACATCAACCAATACTCAAATTTTTATTTTGCAATTATGCCATGGCTACAAATTTTAATGCTTATTAAGAAAGAAACTAGAATATTAAAAATCTATTTGCAAGATATTTAGAATGTATAAGCTTACTGTCACAATCATACATACATATTTAAATATACATGACAATTAACATCAACGAAAACGAAGATTAAGATGAAGTGAAAAACATAAACATCCATATTGTAAATATAAAAATAAAAATCTTATAGCTAAAATATTTGTTTTGGCAACTCGAGAGTATGATTTTTCAAACCAATTGAAATCTCAAATGTATGAAATTTTACTAAAATACTTATCAAATAGTGAAATAATTAGAAAAACAAAAGATGAAGAAAACAGTCTTCAAAGTGAAGAAAATTCAGGTATAGTGCTAGTACAAGAAGATGAAGAAGCCTTGCTTTTAACATGCAGAAAACAGACACACAGAACTACCGAAATGAAAAATATTATAAGGAAGAACACTATAGCCTTCTCACATCAGAATCATGCATTTACATTTTTCCCCCACTCTCATGTAATACAATAGTAGTATATATATATTATACTTAGGAAGTTATATATGGTTTGATGAGAGCTGTTGTTGTCCAACGGGTAGATGAGCTCCATTACATAGGAACGTGCAATGGTAGAGGTAAGTGGAGCAGATAACATGCAGCCCAATAATTGATACTGAATAATTATGTATACTTACTTATCAGCTCCCATCAAGTTAGTTATGGGTTCTTGAATAGTTAACTTGGATTTTAAAAAAGAAAAATGTGAAGCAGATAAGGATTTTGTAAAAAAGTCGCCGGATTGACCGTTTGGAGCAATATTATATTATGTGGCCCATCATGGTGCCATTCTTATCATGAAATTTAGCTCTGATGGAGAGTACTTAGCAACTGGGGAAGATAGATTTGTGAGAGTAATGGAAGGTGGACTATCAAAGGACCAATGCAAATGATATTCCTGTTGATGACTTTTCTTGTATTTATTTTAGTATGAACAAAAATTCGGAACTTTCACCTCTCTATATTGATAAGAAAAGTTTGATCAATTCTAAGAGTAAGCGAAGAATGTCAAATTCAGCTTGTGTTATCATTCCTCAAGATATTTTTGAAATATCTGAGAAATCTTTATATGAATTCCACAGTCATAATGGGCATGGTCTAAAGACTTGGTAAGTATAAACTTGAAAACATTCTCTAAACTTAATGCATTCCTAGCAGTAAATATTTATGTAAAGTAATTTATATCTAATAACTTCCATTTTATATTTCTGTTTGTGAATGATTGTTTTTTGCAGGATTTACTATCATCTTATGCTGATAAAACTATTCGTTTGTGGAAATTAGGGTTGTGATAGATCTGTCATATTCTTTTCTCACAATAACTATGGTTTATGCATCCGTGTATTGTTAGCTAATTGATTTCTTACCTATTTTTTTAATCATATATAATAGAGATATACTTATTTGTTTTGATGACATTATGCAGTGACCTCAATTCAGTTTAATCAGATGGACGAGAGATAGTTCATTAGCGGCTCTATGGATGGGAAAGCTCACATCTGGGAAAATTTTGCATATTGCAGGATGTAGTTGTTGGCTCCATGATGTGTGATTGCCGCTTTTATGATGCATTAGAATTGTTCTTACGTTTTTGAAGTGCTTCTTTTTCCATCTTCTTGATAGAAAATTTATAGATTTCATGTTATTATATATTTAAAAATATATATATTATTATTAGACTATTGCCCGTTTGTTAATTGTGATCGAACTATTATAGTAGAGTTTATTGTTTATGAAATTTTTTTTATTATTTTTTATTTATGAGGGGATGGGAGCAAGTCTTATTGAGTGTCTACTGCTCTGAGCTTTTTACATTTGAGAATATTCATAATTGATTTATCCCTCATCCAATATTTTTTTCATAATTTTGGATTTAATAGTCATTTTTGCTTTACATTTTTTGTAATTGTTCCTACAGCCACTTCTTCCAATGGATGTAGCAAGTGTATAACTGTATGTTAAATTATTTTTCTTTGCCTTCTTTCGATTTCACATGCTTGTAGTGAAGAAGAGATTTAGTGAATTATTTATGGTCTAATCCTTCAATAATTTCTCTGTTACTTGTAGTTATATATGAATTTGCATGAATTATTATTTGTTTTTTTTTGTATTTATTTTCTTTTTTGTAATTTTTTGTATTTAATTTTCCCACTTAAATATGTCAATATATATTTTATTTTTGATTTCATCTGCTTTATATTTTTTACTTGGCCTTTTCATTCTTAAGCTTCTGATTTATTGAAGCTAAGACATAAGATCATGATTTAATATTGCTTTGATTCTCTAATGAATATATTTACTTCAAAAATTGATCATTTTTAATCATTTTATATTTTACATTGCTATATTATGGTCCGTTTATCTTCATTTGGAAATACAATTTATATACTTGATTATTTTATTTTATTTTATTATTATTTTTATTGTGTCAATATTATTTCTTATATTAATATTGTAAATTTAATTTTATTTAATTGTTTTCTCAATGTCTTTCCTATTGAAAAACATTTTCTCCTATGCAAGTAAAAATTAATGATTATAACTATTTATAGTGATTTCATCTTAACAATGATGCTATAATGAAAATATTTATAATATGAGTTTTTATTTATAAATATTTATATGCACGTGCAATAAAATTAATAAAAAAAAGATGACTACATGTACGAGTGTAACGAATGGATGGCATCCACAAACTCTAAAGTCAGCTAATCAGCAGCTCTTATGAGGAACTCATAAGTCATAGCGAAAGCCGATTGTTAGACGTAATATGTTTCTTTTATTTCACCATGATTTCACTAGGATTTGATAATTATGTTATCATTCGATGTCATTTCAAAGAGTACTTGTTTGCCATTTACTTTCATGTTGACAAGTATTCAATTATTAAACCTAAGGGCTATTAGTACATAACAAGCCTTTATCCCACTATGTGGAGTCGGCTAAATGAATCCTTTTTTCTTCATTGTGTCCTTTTAAGAGTCAAATTCTTATCTAAATTTAATAAAGAAATGTCATTTCTCAGTCCAAAGTTCTGGATGAGAAAAATGAAGGATTGAGTTAGGTAGTCGACAGCTAGTATTAAATTTGTCAAACGATCATGACATAAATCCTTTAATATATTTTATAATGAATAATTGAATAAATTAAAATTGATTATTGTATTGGTCATTTTTCTCTCTATATTTGAATGAATTAAAATTGATTATTGTATAAGACATTTTCTTGTCCCCAACTCCTCCTGAGCACCCTAATATCTCTTTTATCTCTAACATAGCTCCCACTCCTTAATCTCTAAACCCTATTACCCAAAAAAAACCCAAGCTTCCCTTCATCAAAGCCTACTCAAGCTCCCCCTCCTCCCCTTACCCAATGCCTCCCACTCTCCCCACTTTGACATATCATCTTCATCATCTCACAACAATATACAAAGAGGCATCCATAATGATGATACAAGAGCAGTTGAGCCAATTCAACTCGTGAACTAGTTCCAACTCAGCTCATTAGAGGACTCATGAGCCAAATTTGAACCACCTAACCTTCTCCAGTCATAATGAGCACAATTTTGCTACGAACCAACTTAAGAACTCGAAGGGTCAATTCTTATATATAAAACGTGGATAAAAGTACAAAATAAATTGAATGTGTAAAGTTAAAAATCTTAAAATGATGATGTTCCATTCCTTCTCAAAATTACCCTTGTAGATGTCTCCCCAACTCAGGTCCCCCTGCCACCAACCGTTTCCTCCTCCTTTGATAGACAATCCAAATCCAAGCCTCGACGACCTAGTCTATTCCACATCTACAAAGGATCATATTGCCGATAACAACATTGTCACCACTCTTTGATGAGATGGATCACTTATACATATTATCCTCTATTTTTTTTCTCATCGTCCTCCATCACCTATTAACATCAATTAGCAACAATCGCTCCCTATTTATGATTCATAAGTTGGAACTACTATAATACCTTTCTCCTCCTGCCAAATTCAAGGCCAAGGAGCTACTAGTTAAACTTGAGGACGTCAATGGACTTAAGCTTGCCCCTCCACTAAGCTAGGCCTGCTTAAACTCTATTGGATTTGTTTGCAGAAATAAGCATAAAGTAAAATAGTTTTATATTGAACGTAAGCATGCAAAATCCTTTGTATTTTATCGAACTATCACTTGAGAGAAGTAAAAAAATTGCAATCAAATCATCATAATCCATTCTAACTTCAAATTGGCTATATTGTATTATTAATTTTCCTCTCCCATTATCTATGTTCGTTCACCCCCTATTAAGCACACTCATCTCTTTTGAATATCCCATCTCCCCCACTCCTTTTAGTACAACAACAACAACATCAAGCCTTTATCCCACTACGTGGGGTCGGCTACATGAATCCTTTTTCTCCATTGTGTCCTGTTAAAAGTCAAATTCTCGTTTAAATCTAATAAAGAAAGATCATTTCTAATATTTTCTAACCAAGTCTTTTTAGGTCTACCTCTACCTTTCTTAACATAAGTCAAATCTAAGACCTCTACTTTCCTAACCGGGTCATCGGGAGGCCGCCGTTTTACGTGACCAAACCATCTAAGGCGACTCTCTCTAATCTTATCTTCCACTGGAGCTACTCCAACCTTTTCACGAATATGCTCATTTCATATCCTATCTCTAAGAGTAAAGCCACTCATCCACCTGAGCATCCTCATCTCTGCAACACTTAACTTATAATTATGCTTCTCTTTTAATGGCCAACATTCGGCACCATAAAGCATTGCAGGTCTCACAACCATCTTATAGAATTTTCCCTTAAGTTTGAGGGGTACTTTTCTATCACACAATAAGCCTGATGCATTCCTCCACTTCAACCATCCAACTTGGATTCTGCTGATAATATCCCCCACTCCTTTTAGTATTTACCCAAATTCCTCCTAACACAACCTAATCATTCCCTCAATATATCCTTCCCAAGCTCTCCCTCCCCTTACCCAAGACCTCCCACTCTCCTCACCTCCACAAATTGCCCTTATTATCTCACGAAGACAATACAAAGAGGCATATATAATGAAGCAACAATAAGAAGTGTGATGATCCAAACTAACTCAATTCATTAATGGGCTTGTGAACTGAGCTTAAGAAATCTTTTTCTTCTCTAAGCACAATGATCTATTTTATTATGGACTGAGTTAATTGGATGAGCAAACACCTATATATTAAAACCTAAATTAAACGTATAGATAAACATAAAAAATAAAATAAAATCCTAAAATCATAAACTCTCATTCCCTCTGTCTATTACCCTTGAAACTTTCTCTCTCCTAAACCAGATCCCCCTTATAGCCAATGAATGCCATACCTACTCTGCCTTCTTCATTAGATGGTTCAAATCGAGCCCCCACAACCTAATCCATATCACCCCTTAAAAGAATTCATGTTGCTGGTAGCATTTATGTTGCCACTCATTGAAGAGGTCAACAATTTGTACATTTTATCCTTCATTCTTTGCTCATACGCATCCTGCATCCTCTATCATCACCAACCAACTATTGTAATCAACCAATAGCCATTGCTTTTTTTGGTGTGTGTGAGCAAAAGTAAATGCAAAGTAAACTTCTAATAAATTTAAAAATACCTCAAAAGTTCAATTTCGAACGACAAAAAAAAAAAATCAACTGAATCACGTGAAATCCTTTTTTCTCAATTTTGCACATTTGCTTGCTACCTAATATACACCTATAGTCACCATATGCTCGTCCTCAGCATCGCCCAAAGCTTCCTCTGAATCTCGAAGAACAATTTTTACCTTACCCTGCCTATCAACAGTTCAACACCTCTCGCTACCTAGATCTCATTGGTCATCGTTATGACGTTAGCGCTCTCATTGCCTCTCCCCACTAGATCAACGTTTGTGCTATGGTACTATAAATGCATTCAACCACACAAAATAAATCATCTCATTGGATTTATATTATATCCAACAAATACTTTAAAAATAACTCAATATATATGTTTTACACTACATTATGAAAATATATGTACTTAAAATATATGCTACCAAACAAACCCTTAAACAAATTATTTTATCCCCTCTTCCCGCTCGTTTTGAGAGGAACAAAATCCTTTATATAGAGTAAAGTTTTCCCATCACTTCATTTATTTGCTTCTCATTTAAACTATCAATCAAAAGAAAGCATATACTTCCTCTCTAATTATTTTTTTCTTCTTTTCTCTACATATTCTAACTCCTAAGTAATGTTATGAAAGGCGAAGGCAATAGGCAAGGCTATAAACTTGTCACAAGTTGGAGTGTCAGCCCCCTAAATTTTATATTTTTTATTATTTCATAAATAAAAAAAATGATTAAAAAATAAATATAAGCAAAGAAAACTTAAATAAATTCTAAACCTAAAATCCATTGTCATATCATTCAAATTCTAACTCCAAAACCTAATAAACATAAATATATATATATATATGAGCAAAGCTAGCAAATAGTTATATATATATATATGAGCAAAGCTAGCAAATAGTTTAGAAAGATAACTTGAAATGAAGATCGGGATGATTAAATCACAGTTAAGAGACAAATAATCTTTATATTCGTATTTAAATTATATTCATTAAAAGATATTTATAATACATTAAATTTTGGCAATTTGATAATTTAATTGAAGTTAAAATATATTATGTGGTTGTTGCCTTGCTAGTAGTGGAACATTAAAGGTGAGCTCCGAGCGCTCAACTAAATATTCGATACATTGAGTAAATGTTTCATTGGCAGAACTCCAACCCTAACTGTCTTGAGAAAATTTTAGTAACCCGAGGCGAGTCTTCGGGAAGCTCTAAAAATTCCTATTACCAAAGTGTACCATAAATGGGTTGCTTGGATGCAAGACTTGCCCAAGATTTAGCTAGAATTTGGCCTAAATATTGTCAATAAATTTTCTTGGGACATTAAAACCTACAATCCTTTTAATATTGTTTTGTCTATGTTATTTGGTAAATACAAGATATAGTAAATCTTAGGAGAACTAGGATTTAGTAAATCCTACATGATTTATCTATGGCTTCTTCTTCTCACTTGCTCGCTCTCAATTCCGATAAGTTAGATTCCAATATACTCTTCCTTCATATCATACTACATAATTTTAATAATACGATAATTAATTAATTAATTAAATTATTTTTTAAAGAAAGCCTTTAATAAAACTAAATAAGTCATTATAACTCTCTGATTATTAATTTTTAAATTACATATTAATAAACTTCAGTGACTCCAATCAGATCACAAACTTAGTTTAAATCTTAAATTCTGAAAACAATAGAAAAATAATTATAAAGATCTAGCCAGATTTATTATTTGCCATGCCAAATAATTTAAAGTACTTAATATCCCAAGGATTCACGAAATGAAAATTTATAGGATTTACCAGGCTCTACATGAATTAAATCCTATTTGTTAACCACACATCTAAAAAATTAAAAACTTAAGATTTCAAGCGTTGCCGAATCAGAGCATAGCGAGGTAAATCAAGGACGAGAGAAAAAAAAAGTATGCTATAACCTGACACCAGCGTTCGATCCCAACAGTCATGCCGGCAGAGAGCCCCGCGAGGCCACAAGCCAAACCGGATGCTAGATGTGCGTAGCCATCGAAGAGGTAATAAGACTTTGGCTACGGGTTTATGCCCGTGCTGATGATGATAGCGATGATGAGACCATATTGACCCAGCACTCCGGCCATCACCACTGGTACGATCGACTTCATCACGAGCTCCGGCCTCATCACGCCCATGGAGGCCACACCCACACCACTCTTCGCCGTCTCGTATGCTGCCCCCATGCCTGCGAAGAAAGAGAGAAAGAGAGAGAGAGAGAGAGAGAGAGAGAGAGAGAGAGAGAGAGAGAGAGAGAGAGAGAGAGAGATCAGTCGCATATCTAAAACCAGAGAATTTATAGAGAAAAGAAAGGGAGGGTGTGGATGACAGGAGAAGGGGAGGGCAGCGGCGGCGCCGAGGAAGCCAAAGAAGGGTGCGGTTTCGTCGCCGCTGAATCCGGTCATATCGATTGTTGAGACGGGAATCGAATATCGAAAGACTGAATATTCCGTTAGCTCTCTCGTTTTCTCATCTCCGAATTGCCGACTGTGATCCCGATTTTTTTCTCCTGCTTGGGCAAAAATCATCAGATTTTGTCCGGTTACTCGCGGGAATAACATAAAAGTATGAAGCGCATTATATGAAGGGGAACAAAGTATTTAAGAATATTTAGGATAAATAAAATTTAAGGAACAAACAAACTGACAAGTCGTTGTAGTATAGTGGTGAGTATTCCCGCCTGTCACGCGGGTGACCCGGGTTCGATCCCCGGCAACGGCGTTTTTAAAATTTTGGCATAAGCATCTGTAAATCCTTCTACTGCGGTATTTTTTTTCATAAATTATGTATTGTTTTCTATTTTTTATTAAAGTTTAGGAAGATTCATATTTTTTTTCACTTCTTTTAATTTTTTTATCCGTTGGTGTTTTGACTACCAATTAAAAGATCTTGAACTCGAGTCATGCTTATATGATGTTTGTATGAATCCAAACATTGTCCCTTAATTCTCAAAAAAAAAAAAAAGTTTTTGATTTGTAAGGTCAATATTCCCTATGATGAGTGTGGATTTGCTCTCTCTCGATCCGGGAGACGGCCATCACCTACATCACATCTATCTTCAATTTTTTCACGACAATTTTATTGTCCTCCATGAAATATTCAACAATATGCCAAGGTAAATGAATGAGAACGAAAAAAAATGATGAGCTGCAAAAGAGGAAATGAATAATTGGAGGTCTCTAGATAAACTACCTGGTGACTCAATGGAATATTCGGTAAGTTTATTGTGATTTACTTACTACAACAATAGAGATTACCAAGTTGATAGGATCCATCGTTTTCGGAATCAATGGAGAGTTGACGAATTATGCTTGTACCTAAGAGCTAATCGGAAAAACGAAGTGTTACATTTGAGTTATTAAAAATTTTCATGTATTTTATTTTTCGGGGTAAACTAATGAAAGGTCCATTCAATTACTATAAAGAATAGTTACAAGTAAAGGCAAAAATATAACTCAACACATATTGAGAAAAAAAAAACACTTAAGTTACAACAAAATCCTACAATGTCAAACCCACAAAAAAAGAAAAAAAAATGATACAATAAACGAAAGTACAAAACACTCGACTCAAAAGAGCCAAATGTGCCCAATACGGAATCATTGTGAGGATCAAAACCAAGAACCCCATTGCCATTGAGGCCATCCACAATACAAGCAATGTTGTAAGGGACAAATTTCTATCATCATTATCCAGTTAGGCAAAAATCGAAAAAGAGCAGCTCATAACAGTCCCCATGGATGAGTTCTTGAAGCAATTACCTTCTTGCTATAATGAGATACAGTAAAAATGCAATTGATCTAATTTTCAAACATTCTACCATTTCTTTCCAAATAAAGTAACCATGGAGATAGATCCGAGCTGTTATTAGTGTAGGGAGATGTTTATGCATATCATCAATCATTTTGAAAACCTAGAGTATGCTTGATCTCAAAAGAAAGGAACCAACAACAAATAGAATATTGGAAAGGATAGGAAATGTATAATCACATTCAAAATATAAGTGTTTAGTCCAATAAGTAATCAGAGAACAAAAAGAATGATTCCAATGTAAAATGAATAGAACAAATAGATAGAGCTTCATTAGTTTTTAAACCACTAACCAAAGCCATCCAAAGCATAGGCAGAAAAATGTAAAGATCATCTTTTGTGTCATGTATATTTTCTCTAAGAGATCCTAACATTGTTTACATAATAAGCTTGAATAAAACTTTTAAAATTAGGATTCAGAGAGCTAGAACATAAAATATAATCACTTTCCACATTATCACCAATATGCACCTTCGAGATAATATCAAAAATAGTAGCAAAGATATATCACAGGTTATGCCAAGCCCTATTTAAAATGATAGAAGAAAGGGGAGCAAACATGTTTTGTCCAGGACCCTAGGTGACATAATAGATCCAGTATTTATCTCAAATAAACTTTCCCTGACACACCAAGGGTCCCAAAGAAGGGGAAGTTTTCTCCCATCTTTAACAAGATATTTAACATAGGGTCTAATAGTGGCTGCCACCATTTTAAGACTTTCCCAATATTTAGAGCTTTTAACCATAGAAACTTTCGAAATAAAATTTTATTTGACTCTCCACCATTTAGATAGAAGACTTTAAGCCTCCCATGGTCTCCAAATCAAAGATCAATTGTAAGCAAAAATTAAGGTAGGAAAAGTAAGTAAACCAAGGCCATCAAATCTCTTAGGTTTACAAGTGTTGAACCATGAGACAACATAAAGCTTTTTGTAGTGGATGTCCCCATGGATACAAGTACCTAAAGCAAAGTTTATTTAACAATTTATAGCAGCTTTTAGGTAAGATTTCTCTCGTGATCCAATATTCTATAATGTTCCAAATGATGAATTTCAAATATTGTAATCTTTCAGCAAAACAGAAAGACTCTACTTTCCAGCCATCAAAGAGATTAAAAGCTTTATCCATAGGTGGAGAGAAGTCTTGAATGTGGAGCCTCTTGATGGAAATGAAAATCCCTAAGTAGGTGATATTTTGATTTGCATTTGGGATATAAATCACTTGGTTAAGATGAACCTAATCAACAATGTTGTTGGAGAAGATAATAGAGCTCTTAGCAGGATAAATATGCAAATCAGATAGAAGTTTGAAGTGATTGAGAATGTCACTTAGAACTTGAAGATTTTGGCTATTGGCCTTCCAAAAGACAAGTATGATTTTAACATACAAAAAATGAGAAATATGAAAGTTCCCAAAATGAGTAGCAGAGTAATTATTATTCAAGGTTTCTCTTGTCAAAAAAAAAAAGATAAAGCATCCAAAACAATACATAATAAGTATGGAGAAAAAGGGCATCCTTGCCTTAATCCATAAGAAGAGGAGAAAAAGCCTTCAATATTCCCATTGACACTTATGGAGTGGATATTATCAATGCAAGCTTTGATACATTTAATAAACATGTGTGAGAACCCTTTATGTTGCATTCATATAAGAAGAAAGTGTCTAGGAATAGTATCAAAAGATTTGAAGGTATCAAATTTGGCATAGAAGAAGCTTTTCATTTTTTTATATTTTAAAATCACAAAAAATTTTCATTTACCAATATGACATTAGTAGTGGAAATTCTTGTGTGAATGAAACTTGCTTGACTTGAATGAATGATATAAGGCATGATGAATTTAAGCCTGCTTGCAAGAATTTTTGTAATAGTTTTATAAAAGGATTTACAAAGAGAAATCGGCCTATAGTCAAAGTTATTGTTTGGATGCTAGATTTTTGGGATAAGAGCAATTCCAATGGCTTCAAATTTTTTAGGTAGGTAACTTATGGGAATCTCAACCACCTCCCAATAGGAGCAGTAGATCTGAAGGAAGAGAAAACCACTTTCTTTAACCTCATCATCCAAGACAGGAACAATTAGTGTAAGTAATTAAATAGTTTTTGCTGTTATATCTATACTACTATTATAAAAGATCTTGAATTTTCTTCCACATCAAATTTTGGCCATCCGTTTTATTTCTTCTAAAATTATCTTGTCTCTTCATTATATTATAACTAATTAATAAATCTAAAAATATATAATAATTATACAAATTAATGATTGTTACCATAAATTAATGCCTCTTAAATTTTACATATAAATGTGATTTGGGATTCCTCCCATAAATAATCTTGATCTTATATTTATAAATCTATACTACTATCTATACTACTATTATAAAAGCCGCTTGAATTTCCTTCCACATCAAATCTTGGCCATCCATTTTATTTCTTTTAAAATTATCTTGTCCCTTCATTGTATTATAACTAATTAATAAATCTAAAAATATATAATAATTATGTAAATTAATGTTCATTACTATAAATTAATGCTACTTAAATTTTATATATAAATGTAATTTGAGATTCTTCCCATAAATAATCTTAATCATATATTAATATTCCAACGTTTATTTTAAACTCTTCATATACTCTTGCATTTCTGTTTCAATTATCGAACGATTTGGCTGGGTTAAGTAACCCAATGATTTGCTTAAAAAAAAAGTTAAACGCTTTGCTTTTAATTTTTTCAGCCGTGCATTAAACACTTGACCTTTGGTTTTATTCTGCTCTTCTGCTGAGTTTTGATAACCATTCCAATGTTCCTTAACAGTCGAACGGTTAGTGATACTAAAAAAAATACCCTCTTCGAATTCCCCCTTCTTCTTCTCCTCCTATCAGATTTGCATGGGCAAGAAGAGTCGCTAGGGCATCTCATGAAAAAGAATCCCATCCCTTATTTTTCTTCGGATTCGTGTGACAAAAAGAATCGTTGAAGAGCCTCTTCGCCTTCTCCTGCGATGTCATCTTCGCCGACGACTTTCTCTGAGATGCCGATGAAGGTATGGAAGTCATTCCTCTTTCTACCTCGAGTATGGAATTCATTAATATTTGTATTTGCCCCTTTATTTCTTCCCCATGGAGATTCCATGATTTTCTTCTTCTTTCTCATCAATGCCTATTAATCTTCGATCCCGTTTTGGCTTCTCCTCTTCATGTGGAGAGTTCTGAAAGAGTCGCTAACATTTTTCCCTTTCTTCATTCCTCTTCGGCTTTGCGTGAATGGCTAAGGAGAGTTTAAAAAGAGCTTCATCGCTTCTTTCTTCTTCTAGGAAGTTTGTCCTGTCGTATATGAAGACACAATGGGAGCACGTAGCCGGCTTCCTCGCCTTGTATAATTCAAAAAGATCAAAAGAATGGAGGAAGATTTCGGATAAGGATTTGGAGAGGGATGACGAGTGTGGTATCTGGATGGAAATCTGCACCAAGATGATTCTTCCTAACAAAATTTAAAAATAATAATTTCAGTTTGCGCTTTAATTTCTGTTGCCACAAATTGATGTCCATGTTTGATTTTTCTCTTATTCTAATTGGAAGGTGCTTCGTACTTTAGTAACATTAATAATTTATGTTATTTTTTCAATTTTAAGTATTACATTCACAGCCAAAATCCACTGTTGGAACTCGTATATATAGTGCTCCTGAAATTTTACTCAAGAATATTATGGCAAGGTATGCCTTTTTTTCCCCTAAATAGAGACCTACAACTGTTCCTTTTAGCTTAGTGATGCAATGTGGGCATAGAAATTAAGATTTCTTTATTTCTTTTGTGTGTGCAATTGATTGAAGAATTAGAAAGGAAATGCAAAAGAAGAACATTAATATAGTTGAGAGATGATTTTCTATTTAGCTATACTTATTTAGCTATTTTTATTTTACTATACTTGTTTAGCTATTTTTCGCATATACATACACAAGTATAATTAAATAGAAATAGAAGGGATTATGATTTGATATTATAAAACCTCTTTTTCTTCACCTCTCAAGTTGTTTGTTTGTTCAGTTGGGCAATTGTACTATGTGGAGTTCTATGGTCTAATTCTATTATCTATTTTTTGTGAAATCAGGATGCTCTGAGACATGTTTTCACAAGTAGGATTGCAGATATGAAGGACTCGCCGGTATGGAGTCGTCTAAATTCCTTTTCATTAAAAAAATTTATTACTTACATATTTTTCTTAATTAAGAACATTTTCTACAATATTTAGCTAATGAATGAACTCAAGTTCTATTCACTAATTCTCATTTTTAAACTTAATTTTGGAGACTTTAAATCCAACAGTTTTGAAAAATCCTGTTTCACTCATTATTAATTAATTACGAGGTTTGTTAGATCTGGCCATTCACTGGATTTAAAGATTTCTCCCTCTCACAAATCTTTAATCCAGAAACAAATGAGCAACTGTTTATCAGGATTTAGCTAGATTTTGCAGTATGCCAAATAGTTTTTTTCATGTTTAATCCTCTCTAAATGTTTTGAATTAATTTACCATTTGTAATAGATATTTGTTCCATCATCTTTATGTAATACTTTCCTTCAATGAATTCACAATCTTTAGGATTCACTACATAATCTAAACCTAAGAGATTCTATATTCCAAAGCCATATCTGAAAAGATATCTACTGTGAATGGTTTAAATTTTCTCTCATCCAAAACAAAAGGAATTAAAACGATTTGGGTTCAGTTAAGACAAATACTGTTAAAGAATTGCAAGTGCTCTATGATAAGGCAGAGCAAAGTGGTTTAGTCATTTAAACTATGTCAACTGTACAACAAATTGACTAAAGCATTCACTAATTTGTAATGAAACAGTACAAAATATACATGTAGGATTCCAAAGGCCCATAAGATATGGTATTATATCTTTAAAGACCTAAGAGACTTGAATCTTCTTTCATTTTTGGTATATATATACATATGTGTGTGTGTGTTTGTGTGTGTGGTTGGAGAAAATATTGAAAATAACCAACTGGCACCCTTTGAGATTTCTTTACTCTTGATGCAACTCATGCATAGAGGTTAAGCTTCATTGCAGGAATGAAAAGGAAAATTATGCAAAATTACTTGGCTGCTAAACGTTTTCTATGTACTTTCAATAGTAAAGCTCCAAGGCCTCAATAACCATGTACATGACGATGTAATGCTGTTTATTACTGCTCTAGGTCTAGGTTTGAAACAAAATGGTAAGTAGCCAGATCAAAGAAGCTATATTAAAAAATTCTTAAGATTTATAAACATTAGGTAGAGCTTAGCAACATAATCATCTATCATAACATTATCATATTTCCACCATATTTTATTTGCCTATCCATAACTCTTCCTTCATTTCATTAGCATAAAATAATAACAAATCTGAAAAATATGCAAATCACTTTAAAAAAAAAATAGAAATCAAACTACTTGAAAAACAATATAAAATTTTATAGGATTAACATATTGCGCTACTACAGTTCTCTGAAATCTAAATATCCAAATTATCATTGTCAGGCACATTCCTCTGTAAGCTTTAACTCCTTATTCAATTATCTTCAGCTTCTCAGCTATCATCTGAGTCCTTAAAATGCTCAAAAGATAAATTGAGATAATAAGGGAAAATCCTCATCCCAGTTCCCCTAATTGGTTGTTCCTCTCCATTGCTGGTCAATAATTATTTCTTGTGATCGGCCCCACCTTTCGAGTTCTTTATTGTAGTAGATTGCTAGGCTGTAGTTGATGCTATGACCAAATTGCATCACTCTAAACTCACAGTTATCGAAATTATTTAGCCTTTTAAATTGATCTACAATCCACTTGAAATATTTAATTAGAAAGACACTAGATGTCAGACCATCAGAGATGATAACTAGATTAGTCTCAAATTTCTCGCCTTGAGATAGAAAGCCAAGAAATATACATCTGTAACAACCTTAGTAATATAGTAATATTATCATCATTGTTAATATATTGTTCCTATCAGTTGGAGGATGAGACAGAAGGCTAAGAAATGGATGCTTTCTATAGTAATAGAAAGTACATCTATGATATTTCACTGGAAAAAACACAACATGGAAGTATTGTAATATTTAATTAGAAAGAAACTAGATGTCAGACCATTAGAGATGATCACTAGGTTAGTCTCAAATTTCTCACCTTGAGACAGAAAGTCGAGAAATATACATCTGCAATAACCTTAGTAATATATTAATATTATCATCATTGTAAATATATTGTTCCTATCAGTTGGAGGATGAGACAGAAGGCTAAGAAATAGATGCTTTCTATAGTAATAGAAAGTACATCTATGATATTTCACTGGAAAAAATACAACATGGAAGTATTGTAAATATTTAATTAGAAAGACACTAGATGTCAGACCATCAGAGATGATCACTAGGTTAGTCTCAAATTTCTCACATTGAGACAGAAAGCCGAGAAATATACATCTGTAACAACCTTAGTAATATATTAATATTATCATCATTGTAAATATATTATTCCTATCAGTTGGAGGATGAGACAGAAAGCTAAGAAATAGATGCTTTCTATAGTAATAGAAAGTACATCTATGATATTTCACTGGAAAAAACACAACATGGAAGTATTGTAATGGTGTTCATCTTTATTAAACTATTTATTATTTTTCATCTATAATTTTACCTCATTTCTTTTAGATACTATGAAAATTCAATGAGGAATAAAGCAATTCGTATCTTACTTTAGAAGGAAGGCTCGAAGTTATACTACAAAGAAACTAAAATATGAGAAATGGTGGAAATTAAAGTGTTTTAAAGTCTTATTTGATATTTAATTTCATAACTTTATGCGTAAAATTTTGAACAATAGAGGTATATATATATTTCAAGAGTAAGGTCGCTCCTATTTAAGGTTGTTTTTGGGATTAGAAATTGTGAATATTTTGATGAATTTTTATTATTTCAACTTTAATCAACACAACACATGATAAATGTCAATAGATGGATAGAGTTCTAACTTTTTTATGTTTCTTCATTGTATAAAAAATGATTTTACATTCACA
The DNA here is from genome assembly GCA_019925795.1 of Dendrobium chrysotoxum. Classification (NCBI taxonomy): domain Eukaryota; kingdom Viridiplantae; phylum Streptophyta; class Magnoliopsida; order Asparagales; family Orchidaceae; genus Dendrobium; species Dendrobium chrysotoxum. Next base: position 221,628 of record JAGFBR010000819.1, read on the forward strand.
CAATGTAATAAAAAAATGAATAATAAGCTTTGTAGGTGGATGGAATTTGTGTGAAAGGACGTGGGGTGTAGAATTTTGCTATCAACATGTGTTATGTACTTACATTGGATTTCCTTTCTAAAACTTTGGATCCTGAATCACTCCTTTTACATGTCAAAATAGGCAATTCCATGCCATAATATTATAGGAGATATATAAATTTTCGTTGGTTTTTACATATTTTTATTCATTCTATTCTAATTCTTTCCTCAGTTGTAGTTGATGACATGCATTTTCGATATAGTTGCTTCATGTTAATGGAGGTGGATTGTTGATGACATGCATTTTCGATATAGTTGCTTCATGTTAATGGAGGTGGATTGTTAATTTTTTCTACCTTTAGATTCCTCACTTGAGACCACCTGAGTGCAGGAGAAGCAGATTAGCAAGGAATTAGCATACCAATTATGGTGGGGTTCTATCTGGTGGATCCGTATGGGAAATGTTGGTTTTGTCAAAATAGAGTTCTCTTTTACCTCATTAGATTAATTGATATGCTAATACATGTTTGTTAATAGGATTATTCGAGCATTTTTAGTAGAGGAGTAGAAGATTGTGAAGAGATTTATGAAAATCCAAAAAAGCTAAAGAAATTAGGTTGCAAAGAGTTAATCAACTAATATTACATTATGATAAGGGTAGAAGCAAAATGTTATTTGAGTGTCTTTTACATGAGTAGAATTTTAAATTCAATGATTTTTTTTGAATTAATGCATTTTGAATGTACTCTATCATAAAGCTTATTTTGATTCTGTTTGACACTTTCTATTTAAAGATCATTTTGTTTAGTTTGGTTATCGTTAAATCTTTCAGTTGCATTTTATCTCTCAAGATTTTCTTGATCGTTCCATATATTTGGTTCCTGCATACCTGAAAGTAGGGCAATTTGTTTATGTGATTCGTAAGAGAATCGAATTGAGTGCAAAGAAGGCCATTTTTATATTTGTAGATAACGTTGTTCTACCAATAGGTTTTTGCCTTCCTCTATCAAAAATCTGAATTTTGTTTAGCATAAATGTGTCAATATCTTTTTGTTTTCTTTTGTTTTTTTTTTAATTTTATTTACTTTTTTAGGTTCTGTTTTGTCAAAAATATATGAAGAGAAAGATAAAGATGGATTTCTTTGTCACATACAACGGAGAGAATACATTTGGTCTTCTCACTTCTAAACTTCATTAGATAGATTCTAATAGAACTTCAAAATTCATTTCTACTGATTTCTTGCTAGCCACACTTATTAAGTTGTACATTTTGATTTCTATAAAAAATTTAATTGAATCATCTGTTTAGATGTTGATAAAGTTGTTATTGAGTTTCATAAATATATATATATATATATATATATATATATATATAACATCATTAATATAGCATGTCACGACTTAATTTTATTATATCATTCTTTATTTTTAAAATTTTATTTACATGTACCATGTGCACGTGCATTTATACTAGTTATTATAAATGTAGCTTAAATTTCCACCCCCATTAAATCCTGATCGTTGATTTTATTCATTTAAAAATTATCCTTGCCCTTCATTTCATTCATTTAAATACATGTCATTATTCATTTATTTAGATTAATTGTGTTTAAGTAAGAGCCAATTATTACATTTCATTGCATTTATTTTTTTATGTTTAATTAGGATTAATTAATTAATTAATTAATTATCATTATTTTTTAATTAATACCTACCCTAACAATTAATATTTTTAAAATTAAAATAAATTCTTATAAACCTATACCGCCCGATTTCACTTGTTTGTATCGTTGCGATTTTCGGCTCTCATAAATTTCGTTGCTGTGACTTCTCATTTCTTCCCAAAAAAAAACTAAATACGACTTTTTGTTTCTTCAACCGTTTTTAGATTCTAAAAAAGAGGTTTCGCCTCTTCAATTCTTCACCAGCCTCTTCAAATTTAATCGATCTTGCGCCTCTTCTCTTCTCCTCGCAAAATATGAGGTTGTCGTGGCTTCTCTTCCTCCAATTCTTCCTCTCATTCTTTCTTTTGCTCTTCTGCATGTGCAGATGAGACGCCTGCACTTATGGGGAGCTGCTGGACGCTGAGCTAAAGTTGATGAGTTAGTATGGGCTCTGCTGCAAGAGGGAGCTGTGGAGAGTTTCATATGCACCGAGTAGGAACAGCAATGTGGCGAGGGAGAAGAACCAATGCCATATTTCTTAGAGTGAGGCTCTCATGCACCAGATGATTAGGCATGGACTTCTTGACGAGGGCCAGAATAAGCTTGATTCTATTCTTGTTCTTACTGTTGAGAACTTCCTTTATTAAGCATCGGCTTCAGAGTTAGGAGTTCAAGTATAGGATGGCCAAGTCCATCCACCGGGCTAGGTTCTCATCCGGCAGCACCATATCAGGTATTCTTGTTGGAAGTCTCCTGTATTTTTGCTGGGCACAACTTAATTGTTTGATCTACTTTGATTATGGGTTTAGATTTGATCGTGGGATTTAGTATGTTTGGTTTAAGTCAGCTTTTTCTACCTACTTAAAAGGAAAAAAGAAGGCTGTTCAAATGTCAAAATTGGATAACTTTTTCCTTTTTTTCCCTATGATTTACCTAAAAAGCTTTTCTTTTTGACAACAGACTAATATCTGTCAACTATAAATTAGCTTTTTCTTTAACATCTGAGCGAGAAGACAAAAACATGAGCCATGCAGAACGTAGCCGGACCATGTTGATGACTGTATTTTGGTAAGACATAAAATAGTTTGCGTGGAGCATCTTGTCAGTTTTGTTAAGTATCATAGATTTTGGTAAAATGATAGTTTTAATGAGAACTGTGTTGTAAACTTCAAATGATGTTGATAGTTAACATGCCATAGGTAAATTGTTGTTTGTTTTAAGCGGGGGATTGAAATTGATTTATTTGAATTATTTTGTTATGTATACAAATGACTATTCTACCATAGATAAACATTTCATTGCTCCGGTCATATATAATTTATTATTCTGATAAATTTTATCCTACTTTTTGCAATCCCAAATCAAGATTGTCTTACTATCTATAAATATTTACCTTATTTTCTTTCTATCCACCTTTCAATAAAAATGCAAAGAAATGTTTATAGTGATAAATGATAAGCAAGCCCACGTATCAATTCCAACTTATGCTTCCACTACTTTGGTACAGCAGAGAACTTTATCTGACTTTGTATTCTCAGAGTTAGTTTGTAACTAACTCATCCCTACAGCTCAAGTCAACATTAACACTTGATTATATAATGCTGTAAAGGACCGTGTTGATGACATACCAAAAGCAGCTTACTGTTCATTCTTGATTTTCCTTCTCTTCTCTGTTTTCTTGCTTGCGTTGTTTCTCTGTTGCAGGTCAGAAACCCATCTCAATCCTCTACTTCTTCTCAAACGCTATCTGTGATAAAGATGGCTGACATTCCCATTCCGCCTCAGTTGAAATTTCTCATGACTAATGTGAAATCGATGCTTATTATTCAGCTTACAGCTGATAATTACCCGCTGTGGAAGTCTCAAATTCTTAAGTTGTTCATTGCAAACGAATTTGAGCGTTTTTTGGATGGATCTACTCCGAAACCACCAAAACTCCTCTCGTCTGCTGCTGAACTTAAACCCAATCCTGAATACTATTCCTAGTTACTCATCGATCAAAACCTAGCAGCTGTTTTGTATTCTACGATCTCTACCACTTTCTACCCTATGTCTTGTCTCTTGATTCTTGCTATCAAATTTGGCAAACTGTTGAGCGTCGTCTCCAGTCGACAAATCACTCAAGAATTCTTCAAATGAAGAATGAGCTGCATCATGTCTCCATGAAAGATAAAACCATGATGCAATATTTATCTGAAATTAAAGGAAAGGTAGATGCTATTGGATCCTCTAGCTCGCCATTATCGTCCGACAACATTATAATGTATACCCTCAATGGCATGCCTAGTTCTTATCAAGGATATATTTCATCTGAACCTCTCCAAGCATTGGCAATTCAACGCGGTCGAGCTCGCAGTCGTGGTTACCGTGGTCGTTCTTCATCTCGCCCCCCCCCCCCCCCCCCGCCCCCCCGTGGACGAACCAATTCCTACCGCAGCTCTCCATCCCCTGCTTCTTCGGTGGAATGCCAAATCTGTGGCAAGTTTGGCCACTCGACAGTCAAGTGCTAGTATCATGGTGATTTCACTTATCAGTCTCATGCTTCAGCATATTTAGTTGATCTTGCCTTGTCTTGGTCCAACTGGCTACTTGACACAGGCGCAACAGCACATCTTACTTCTGATTCCACTCAACTATATAATGCCAAACCATACAAAGGAGCCCAGCAAGTCATGGTTGGCAATGGCGACCTCCTACCGATAACTCATACTGGTAAAGGTTTATTACCTACTCCCAACCGTAAGCTTCATCTCTCCTCCCTTCATCTTGTTCCTAAATTAACCAAAAAATCTCATTTCTATCAAACGTTTCAATACTGATAACTCTTGTGCTGTTATGTTTGATTCTCATGGATATCGTATTTAGGATCCGAAGAACAGCCAAATTCTCCTTCACGGTCCTTCTGTTCAAGGACTCTACCCGCTTCAAACTGATCCAGCTCAGCCTCGGGTCCTTTCAGCCTTTTCAGCAATCAAAACTGATACCCAGCTATGGCATCGGCGTCTTGGTCATCCCTCTCATCCTGTTCTTCTTCAGGTACCGAAATATTTTCGTTCTTTGTCGTTGTCTTTGTCTTCTAGTCATCAATGTAATACTTGTGCTCTTTCAAAGAGTCACAAGCTACCCTTTTCTTCTTCGTTCTCAAGGTCTATTCAAGTGTTAGAAATGATACATAGTGATGTATGGGGACCCTCCCCCTCTCTATCTTTACATGGTTTTAAATATTATGTGTTGTTCATTGATAATTTCTCTCGCTTCACTTGGGTTTACCCTTTAAAATCAAAATCTGATGTGCCTCATATTTTTTTTCAGTTTAAATATTTGGTTGAAAATCAATTCAATAAACGCATCAAATGTTTCCGCTCAGATAGAGGCGTGGAATATTCCTCTAAATCATTTCAATCATTTCTATCTCAATGTGGCATCCTTCACCAAATTACTTGCCCCATATACTCCAGAACAAAATGGTGTTGCGGAGCGTAAACATCATCACATACTTGAAACAACCCGTACACTTCTAATTGATGCCAAATTACCTAATCAATTTTGGATATATGCTGTGATTACTGTGGTATATTTACTAAATAGACTTCCACCTCTCTCTAAGCGACACAAGTCTCCATTCAAATTACTTTATAACACACACCCAGATTATTCCTTTTTCAAGGTGTTTGGTTTATCTTTGCTATCCCTTTATCCCTTCAATTGCTCCAAAAAAATTTCATCCAAGATCATTACCATGTGTTTTCATTGGCTATGCCTCTAATTAAAAAGGATATCACTGTTTCCACATTGAATCAGGCAAGATCTTCACATCTCGTCATGTGAAGTTTCTTGAAACTGTCTTTCCTTTTTCTCAACTGTCTACTATATCTCATCTACCTTCTTCTCAACCAACCACTTATACTCCACCATCTCTTCTCGTTCCCACCTTTATCAAACAATCGTCTCTACAAAATATTCAGCCCACTTCTCCGAGAGTCTCATCACCCGTCAGCTCCATACAATATGTCTCTCAACAAACATCCCCGCTTGATCCATCTGTTCCAACACCTATTTTACATTCTTCACCAGCTACTTCTACACTTCCAAACACAACACCTTCTTCTACAACAAACACAAATCAATCAGTATCTTCTTCTGTTATACCTCTTTCAGCTCCACCTTCACCTCCATCCACTCACCCAATTGTCACAAGGCTATGGACTGGGACTCTTAAACCAAAACATATTATCAGTATGAATGCTAATGTTGTTTCTTCTGATCTAACTTGTTATACTGAGGCTGACAAACACTTAGTTTGGCGTCAAGCGATGTCAAGTGAGTTTGCTTCTCTTCAACAACAGGGGATGTGGACACTAGTTCCACCTAACCCATATCAAAATGTGTTGGGATGTAAATGGATTTTTAAAACTAAGTTTCACTCGGATGGTTCTATTGCAAGACATAAGGCAAGGCTAGTTGCACTGGGCTACAACCAACAATACGATTTGGATTATTTTCAAACGTTTAGTCCTGTGGCTAAACTTCCAACTATACATATTTTACTTATAGTAGCTGCCACTTTTAAATGGAAAGTACTTCAACTTGATATATCAAATGCTTTTCTTCATGGTGCTCTTACCGATACAATATACATGTCTCAGCCACCTGGTTTTAAAGATTCCTTACATCTGGATTATGTTTGCCTCCTAAAGAAGTCTATATATGGTTTAAAACAATCACCAAGGAAATGATTTGAGACTTTTTCCACGTATCTTCTTACATATGGCTTTCATCATAGTACGACAGATCCCTCTTTATTAATCTATTACAAGGATTTAGTTGTTCTTTATATTTTAGTTTATGTCGATGACATATTACCAACTGGCAATGATGATTCAACGATTCAACATCTTCTATCAGCTCTCCATCACCGATTTCATATGAAAAAACTTGGGAGCATTTCTTATTTTCTTGGCATGCAGGTCATACATACTCCTACCAGTTTTCATCTATCTTAGTCTAATTATGCTACAGATATACTTCAAAAGGCAGGTATGGCTGATTGTAAACCAATATCTACTCCCATTGCCTCCAAGACAATATTCACCCAATCGTCTCTGCTTCCACCTGCTCAAGCCGAATCCTTTAAGCACAATGTAGGATCTCTTCAATATTTAAATTGACTAGACCTGACATTGCTTATACTGTGAATAGATTATGCCAACATATGCATCAACCTCAAGAAGATCACTTCAAGCTTCTTAAAAGACTCCTACGGTATCTAAAAGGTACAATTTCTTTTGGTTTACCACTTACGGTAGCTGAACTTCGTCTATATGCTTACTCTGATTCGGATTGGGCGGGTGATCCTATCGATAGAAAGTCCACAACCAGTTATTGTGGCTTCTTAGGAGGCAATCTTATTTCGTGGCAAGTTAAGAAGCAGAAAATCGTTGCAAGATCTTCTAGAGAAGCTGAATATCGAGCGCTTGCAACGGCTGCCACTGATATTATTTGGTTAAGAGACTATTGAAAGAATTTCAAATAGATTCCACATCTCCTACAACTTTGTTTTGTGACAATATCTCTTCAATTGCACTTGCCAACAATCCTGTCTTTCATGCACGAACAAAACACATTGAAATAGATTTTCATTTTGTTCGAGAGTGCATTAAGAACAATTGGCTACAAGTTGCTCATGTACACACAACAGATCAGTTGGCTGATTATTCACCAAAGTGTTGTCTTTACAACGTTTTCAGCTTTTACGTAACAAGCTAACCATTTTGGAACCAAATGCTAGCTTGAGGGGAGGTGATAAGCAAGCCCACATATCAATTCCAATTTATGCTTCCACTACTCTAGTACAGTAGAGAACTTTATCTGAATTTGTATCCTCATCGTTAGTTTGTAACTAACTCATCCCTACCGCTCAAGTCAACATTAACACTTGATTATATAATGTTGTAAAGGACCGTGTTGATGACATACCAAAAGCAGCTTACTGTTCATTCTTGATTTTCCTTCTCTTCTCTGTTTTCCTGCTTGTGTTGCTTCTCTGTTGCAGGTCAGGAACATTTGCTGGAGAATGAAGTTCAACAATAAAAGCCAAAGTAGAGCAAAGTGAATATCAAATAATCAAACCCTATTGAAAAATAATCAGCTAATTATTTATGAAATTTGCAAGGATTCAAACATCAATTTAATTTATTGATGGACATAAAAATTGACATTCTCTCATAGACAATAAAAGTTGATTTTTCTCTGGAATTCTAATTTCCTATTTATATCTTTTCTCTTTAGTGGTATAAAATTTTATAGAAGAAAATGTGAATTATATTTACAAATTTGAAGGGTTGACCGTCGATCACGACTTTTTTCTTTCTCGTATAATTTAATTTAATTTTATTTTAGCTTCTTTTAAAACCAAAATATTTTAAATTTTGATAAGATTTCATTGCTGATTGATCTTGCACAAGACATTATATATTATTTCTTATTTGAAACGGTATGTGAATATTTTGTTGTTGTCATTGCAATCAATTCTTATAGATTATGTTGTTTTTTTTTTCAAATTTTTTTAATACTATATATTTAATTAAATAAATGAGTAATTAACTATTAAAATTGGCTTGATATTAAATTTAAAGGCTTGCAATTATACCTCTTCTTGAAGAATCATGCTGGTTATGAGTTTCATGAAGAGTTGTAACAGTAATTTTGTTAATTGTTGTGAGATATAGATATTGATTTTCAAGTAATTTATATTCATGTGGTTTTTGTTTTGTGTTTTAAACTTAATATGCTGGTATCTCACTATTAATTTGAGATTATAATTTTAAGGTATTCTTTCAAATGCAATTTGATTGTTGTTATTGCTCTATTAATTCTACTAACAAATAATTTTTTTAGCATCAAATTATATAAAAAAAATTAAATATATTTGTCAAATATAATCTTATATGAATAATTAACTCATTATTAAGATGATCATTATTGCAATTACTTTTACTATTCATTCATATAATTAAATAAATATAATATTATATTTTATTATATTTAGATTTATTTCTTAAAATTTATTTACGTGCATTTGGCGCACATGCATTTTTACTAATAAACAGAAATATACTTGAGGGGCATATATGTTAATCCCTCCAAATTTTCATATAATATGAGAATAATATTTTTTTTTATTTGTATTTAACATCTTCTTGTTTGGCTTGACTTCACAAGCTAGCAGGTGGTGGTGGTGGTGGCCAGCAGCAGGTGGCGGCATCAGTCGATGGTGGTGGTGGCCAGTGGCCAGTGGTGGTTGCTTGTGGTGATGCGAGCAGCCTGTGGTGGAGGTGGTGGCGGCGGCCAACAGCGAGTGGTGGCGACAGCCAATGGTGGTAGTGGTTGGCGGCGGGTGGTGGCAACCAACAATGGCGACGATGGTGGCTGGTGGGTGGTGGTTAAACAAGTTTGCTTGTGATGTAAAAATTTCAAACTTATACCTTTTATCAGTTATGAAACATTTTTAAACAAAAAGGTACATCTTTTATCTTTAAAATTTTGTGTGTTCCTTTGTTTTTCTTGGGACATTTAGATTAATTAAGTCAAATTTATACACATGTCACATACGTAACATTCGAACCTAAGACATCTTAGTTGATAAGCAAAGCTCCCAAGTCCCAACCAACAGATTAAGGTGAGCTGCGTTTGCAGGTTCGTTTAATTAGCTCGTTCACAAATAAATAAGATTCAATTAATTAATGAGTTAAAAATATGAAATAAATTTTATATGTTACAAAAATGATCATTTATTGAAACAAAAGGGTAATAGAAGAATATGCTTAGGTGTCCCATTAATGTATTGTAGCTGTTTGGTAAATTAAACTGATTTCATTAATTATTATGCAATAAAATTATTATTTCGGTTTTATTTTAAATTTACAGTAAAAAAATGTTAAATTAGGAGTAAAATGCTTTAAGAAGAATGAAAAAAATTGGAATAAATTAGTTGATATATAAATTAAACAGATGCCAATAATTTATATTTCATAAAATATTTATTTTAACATAGATTTTTTTCCTTAATATTTTATCAAGTTAATTTAATATTTAAATATGATCAATTTATTTGAAATAATATTTGATTTACATTTAAAATGACATAAAATTCCAACTCAACATCGACCAAATGAAACGTTAAAAAAGAACTCTTATAACTCCCTAACTCTATTAAATAATCTTAATTTTAGTAACAGTAAATTAACTCTATAATAAACTACAATGGTAACAGACCACTTAAATAAATAGCCATTAATTTATGCTCCTTATAAATTTAAAAACTCATACTCTCCAAAAATAAGAACATATCAATACTCATCACAAATCTCTCCAAACAAGATCATGAAAATCATCAATGTTGCTCCTCTCCTCCTCCCCCTTCTTCTCCTACTAATCTCCTCCTTCATCACTGACGCCGCCCGCGTCCGTGGCGGGCACATGAATGTGATCGATCAATGCTGGCGTAGGGACCCTTTATGGTCTAAGAACCGACAACGGCTGGCCTCTTGCTCGATCGGATTCGTTGGGAAGATGAGAAATAACCGAGGGTTAGGGTTGAGATTGTATGTGGTAACTGATGCAAGTGACGATCCTGTGAAGCCGAGGCCAGGTACGTTAAGATATGGGACGAGTATGATACCTGGAAAGGTATGGATTACATTTGCGCAGGATATGCAAATTAAGCTCGAGCGGCCATTGCTTATTGGGAGCTATACTACGGTGGATGGGCGTGGAGTGGATGTTCACATTGCAGGGGGTGCAGGATTTTTGCTCAACAAGGTACTGTTAATATTTGCTTGAATGTTGATTATCATATTTGAAAACAAAATTAAATCAAACTAGTCAGCAAAATTAAAAATAGGCATCAAATCAAGTGATTAAAATTTAAAAATGAAGGGACATGAACTAAAATATTAGTTAATATTTTATAGTGATAATTTTGCGGTTTGGAATTAGAAACTAATTAATAAAATATTATTTGAATTCTTTGGGCTGAATTTTAAATTTAATTAACTTTAGCTTTACACATAATAATTTAATGTTATGAGTTATCAATTTAAAGTTAACTCCTTATTTTGAATTTAATAGAGTTGTATTCATGTAATCTTAGCTCACATGAGCTCAATTCATCTAATAATTGATTTTTAAAAAAGTAAAGTTTGTTAGATAAAATGTATTTTTAGTTGTACGATATAACTTTTGGATCTGTTTGGGATAACTACAGATTTTTATAAAGGTGGTTGTAAAAGCTATTGCATAGAAATTAATTTTTTTAAAGCTGTTGTAGAAATCATCTTCCTAGCACAAAAATCTCTTGAAAAAATAAAAAAAGTGGCCAAACAAAACATTATTGTTGTGATCTAAAACAATAATAATAAGAAAGCCGTCCCCAACACAGCCTTAATAGGCCATTCATACTGCTATGTTTATGTACATATAAGACAACTGGTTTTGAGCTAATTTGGTATTAGCTTCCCAAACCTATCAAGGCCAAGTGTCTGTAACTCCAATCAACTAAATAAGAATGCTAACAAATTCATATAACAATATGAGAAAATATCATATAAATAAAAAAAATTGTTTTTCTTTGAATGAAAATAATTTCGCTGAACCAATAGGTACACGATGTTATTATTCATGGACTACAATTCCATCATATTCGTGCGGCAACGCCTGGGCCAGTGGTAGGACCTGGTGGCAAGGTGACCAATATGTGGGGGAGCGATGGGGATGCCATTCGACTCGTCTCTTCTTCTAAAATTTGGATCGACCACAATACCCTTTATGCCGGTGAGGACGGCCTCCTTGATGTCACACGCGGATCCAACGGCATCACCATCTCCAACAATTGGTTCCATGATCATGACAAGGTGATGCTCCTCGGCCATGATGATGGTTTCGTTGAGGACCGCAACATGCATGTTACTGTCGTCTTCAACCGCTTTGGCCCTAACTGCAACCAACGCATGCCCAGGTTATCAATTCCTTAACATGTTCAAAAATTTGTTGCCATGGTTGTTTGTCAACTTTCCTTGATTTTTGTTGAGATTAATGTGCATATGAAATCAAATGATTATACTAATCTCAACATAAATACTAAGGGCAATCGAATGCCGTAATTCATCTCCAATCAAACTATATTTATGCGAAGGTAACAATCTCTCTCCTCTTTCGCGCTCATCTTCGGCAAATTCGGCAACCCAATTTTTTTGGCATAGGTGAACAGTCCGACATCAATATTGGCTGGCGTCGCACTGTTCTGGCGTCGCACTGTTCACCTACCGAATTTTGGCATGAGATTTAGAGTTTGAATGCAGCAAATGACAGATAGCAAACGGTGGTATGCAGATTGGTTGGAGTTGGTCTAACTAGTATGAAGCTCATCCAGACACAATTTACGTCAGGAAATCCTTAACAAAGTTTTTTTTTTTTACCACTTGATTATTTCAGTAGTTACAGATTTTGTCCGATATAGATATGAGGTTATATACTTATAAAATTTTTTGCGTAATATATATAGTTTGATTAGATAAAATTACACAACTTTGATGGACCGTACATCTGTATAGATTCCATCGCATGTATTGAATGTGAATATGTGATCATTCTAATATGCAGGATAAGGCATGGATATGCTCATGTGGCGAACAACTTGTATGAAGGGTGGAAGCATTACGCCATTGGCGGAAGCATGAACCCCAGGGTTAAAAGCGAGGCTAATTTCTTTATTGCTCCACCAAATAATAACAAAGCGGTGAGCTAATTATCTAATTGGATTCATTTCTTGTTTATAGACATTTGATAAAAATGCTATCAATATAATTCCTCATTGGATTTTCATTATAAGTATCTCGTAAAGCATGAATTGAACATCTATTTTACTAATATTTTAAGCATTTGTAGAGACAAATTAATGCTGACAATTTAAACACTAACATCTTTTTTTTGTAAAAACATTTTTGCACTTATGATACACCTAAGTTAGGAGAGATTATTCTGTGCGGACACCGAATACATCTTACCGTCCATAGGCGAATCAGGTGCAGCCATGTAATCCGGTACCGAACAGTATCGAGCTGTGGTGCCGAGCAATACCGAGTAGTACTGAGCCGCGGTACCGAGCAAGAGGTGACGTGGCACATTGTTATTGAGCACCGGACGGCATTCGGCGTCCGCACAGAATAATTTCACCCTAAGTTAGAGATTTAATTTCAAAACAAAGTTTTCTTGCATTAGATGGCAATATCCAAATCTTGATAAGAGGCTTATTCCTAAAAATATACTTTAAAATGTCCAAAAAGTAGCTTATATTATCAAATTTCACACAAAAGTTGAATATTATGAGGAATTCCTCGTTGAATTTTTTGTCCAAAATCATATTGCATAGAGAAGTTACAGCACATTCAGCTAGAAAAAAATATGAAAATTTTAGATAACAAGTGACAATCGATGTTTTCTTACAGGTTACTTGGAGAGTGAGTGGCGGCGAAAGGTGGAGCTGGAAATCAGTGAACGATATCTTCGTCAATGGAGCCTTCTTCGGGGAGACAGATCACAAAGGTCTAGAGCCGAGCTACAATCTTAGGCAGCGTTTTGCTGTGGGGAAGGCTAGCTCTGTGAGAACACTAACTAAATTCGCTGGAGCATTGCGCTGCTCGATGAGATCTCGATGCTAATACTTCTTGCTTGTTTGAAAGGTGCCTAATGGATACTTTCATCAATATACTGACTTATATTATTAGATATTTTTTCAATTGTTTGTATTGTCCTGTAGAAAATCATATACTTATCTTATTATGAGAAATACATGTAATAGATTTTTTTTTAAAATTATTAGATTGTGTTGTTCCAAAATCCAGTCGATCTCTATCTCTTAAATGCTAAACAATAACCATCATTTCTAGAACATCTAGATCTCAAGCATAATGGAGCCAAAATGCCATTAAGTAACAACTGAATTATGTGGAGTGTGAAACTTCATTGGCCAGTCGAGCTCAAGCAGAGTCATTTAGTTCTTATACACCTTGTTAGAGATCAAATTAAGAAGAATTGGATCCAAATTGTATGTGATAAATGATAGGTAATATGAAGCTCTTTTAAAGTTTCTTTGATTGCCATATATTATGCAAGTATTGTCATCTTAGAATGTTTTCTAGTACTAATGGGATCTCAAAATCTTCATGTTGTGATACATTTATGTTAATTGTTGAAGTATTCATCACCCAATAAGTGTTTTTTTTATGACAATTTATAGAAGTATGCTCTAAGGCTTCATTTGGGATAACTTTCGTACTATTTTATAAAGTAGATTTTAGTACTTTTTTTTTTTGAAAAAGATAATATTGTACTAAAAAGCTACTTTATAAAGAAATAAAAAAGCTGTCCCGAATGAAGCCTAAATCACGGTGAATCTAACACATTGGCAAAATTGACAACCACCACACTTGGAAAATCATCATTATTTTCGCATAACTCTTCTTATGTATTTTCTTGGTTATATTATCTATGGATGGCACTTAAAAGCTTATTATTATTCCATTAATATAAAAAACAAAGCTTATAAATAATTATAATAATAATATCTATACTACTATTATAAAAATGGATTGAGTTTCCACCCATATTCGATCATGGCCTTTCACTTTATTTCTTCAAATATTCTTATAACCCTTCATTATATTATAAATAATTAATAAATCTAAAATATATAATAATTATGCAAATTAATGCCCTTTACATACACCTCATAATATATATATATATATATACATTCATTGTATTATAAATAATTAATAAATACACCACATAACATAATTAATAAATACACCTCATTGTATTATAAATAATTAACAAATTTAAAAACATATAATAATTATGCAAATCAATGGCCATTACATACACCTCATGGTATTAAATAACATTAAATAAAAAAGCCGTTACATACACCTCATTGTATTAAATAAAATTAATACCGCTTAAAATAAAAATTTTATAAACTTTTAAAATTATAAAAGTGCTAGGATTTCCTTCCACCTAAAATCTTGGCCATCCGTTTTATTTTCTTTAAAATTATCTTGTCCATTCATTATATTATAAATAATTAATAAATATAAAAATATATAATAATTATGCAAATTAATGCCCTTTACATACACCACATAAAATATACATTTATTGTATTATAAATAATTAATAAATACACCTCATAACATAATTAATAAATACACCGCATTGTATTATAAATCTAAACTATACTATTATAAAAGCCGCTTGAATTTTCTTCCACCTCAAATCTTGGCCATTCGTTTTATTTGCTCTTAAATTATCTTATCCATTCATTATATTATAAATAATTAATAAATCTAAAAATATATAATAATTATACAAATTAATGCCATTTACATGCACCTCATAAAATATACATTCATTGCATTATAAAAAATTAATAAATACACCTCATAACATAATTAATAAATACACTTCATTATATTATAAATAAATAATAAATCTAAAAATATATAATAATTATGTAAATCAATTGCCGTTACATACACTTCATAATTCACCTCATAATACACCTCATTGTATTAAATAAAATTAAATAAAAAAGCCGTTACATACACCTCATTGTATTAAATAAAATTAATACCGCTTAAAATAAAAATTTTATAATCTTTAAAAATTATAAAAGTGCTTGAATTTCCTTCCACCTCAAATATTGGTCATCCATTTTATTTTCTCTAAAATTATATTATCCATTCATTATATTATAAATAATTAATAAATAAAAAAAGATATAATAATTATACAAATTAATTCTCTTTACATACACCTCATAAAATATACATTTATTGTATTATAAATAATTAATAAATACTCCTTATAACATAATTAATAAATACAACTCATTGTATTATAAATAATTAAAAAATCTAAAAATATAAAATAATTATGCAAATCAATGGTCGTTACATACACCACATAAAATACACCTCATTGTATTAAATAAAATTAAATAAAAATACAGTTTATTTTCTCTAAAATTATCTTATCCATTCATTATATTATAAATAATTAATAAACCAAAAGAGATATAATAATTATACAAATTAATTCCCTTTACATACACCTCATAAAATATACATTTATTGTATTATAAATAATTAATAAATACACCTCATAACATAATTAATAAATACAACTCATTGTATTATAAATAATTAAAAAATCTAACACAGCTCACCTTGGCCTGTTGGTTGGGAGCTTAGGCTATCAATTAAGAGGTCTTAGGTTCGAGTCTTTGTGTATGCGTTGTGTGTGTGAGTCTGCCTTAATTGGCCTAAATGTCCCAAAAAAAAAAAAAAAAAAAAATTAAAAAATCTAAATATATAAAATAATTATGCAAATCAATGGTCGTTAGATACACCACATAAAATACACCTCATTGTACTAAATAAAATTAAATAAAAATGCAGTTACATACACCTCATTGTATTAAATAAAATTAATGTTTCTTAAAATAAAATTTTTATGACCTTTAAAAATAAGAATTTTATATTTTCTATCAAATTTAATCATTTCATAATTTATTAAAATAAGAATACCACTGAAAATACACCTCATTGTATTAAATAAATTTAATGCCTCTTAAAATAAAAATTTCATAAGACCGGCCTATTATTATATTATATCTACCAAATTATACCCGTTTCTATTTGGAAATCATTTTCATAATTTATTAAAATAAAAATGCCACTTAAAATACACCTCATTGTATTAAATAAAATTAAATAAAAACGCCGTTACATATACCTCATTGTATTAATTAAAAGTAATGCCACTTAAAATAAAAATTTTATAACCTTTACAAATAAGAATTTTATATTTTCTCTTAAATTTAATCATTTCATAATTTATTAAAATAAAAAAGGAGCTTGAAATACACCTCGTTGTATTGAATAAAATTAAATAAAAACTCCGTTATATACACCTCATTGTATTAAATAAAATTAACGCTGCTTAAAATAAAAATTTCATAATACCGGCCTATTATTATATTTTATCTACCAATTAATACCCGCTTCATTTATTACCCATTTCTATTTGGAAAAGTAATGCTGGGTCGCGATTTTCGTTCTCTTTCGCAATTTTGCCTCTTTGCTTGTCGTGTGTAATGATTTCGTGATTCTTCGGCTTCTCCTTCGTTCGTGATTTGGGTCTCTTCAACTTCCTCAACGTTTCTTCTTATCGGCTCTTCAGCTAGCCCTTTGATAGGTTTTGTGATTTCGGTCTCTTCATTTTCCTTAACGTATCTTCTTACCGACATTTATAATTCTCGCATATTTCTTTTTTAAACCCTTTGGAACCGTCGAACTTCTATAATATTTTTGGTCTCTTGAACTTCTATGACATTCTTTATTTTCTGGAAGATGAAGCAATCGTTGAATCCTTTGGAACTATCGAAACTTCCAACCCTTTGGAACAAACTGTTCGATTCTCCATAAGATTACCCTCCCCCTCTCCATCCTATATAATTCCTTAAATTATTCTCACATATTTTTTGGTTAAATCTTTAGTAGTTTGCTTTTGCATTTGCCTTTCGTCTCTAGATCTCTGGTCTTCCGACTTCAATGATTCTCTACTATCTCGACTTCAAAGGATCTCTACTATCTCAACTTCAAAGATTCAGTATGAAATTTACAGCTAGCTATATGAATCTTATGTTTTCAAATTTTGAAATTGTTTTTCTTTAAAATTTTGAATTGTTCTAAAAAATTGATAGCAGGTTATTTGTTACATGTACTTTGAAATTATTTTTATTTCTTAATAAGCATTGAGATGAAGCATGTGCTCTCTGATGTATTCATCTAGCTTCCTATGCAATGGAAACCGATTAAAGGAACCTCTGTAATGAAATCATGTTGGTGATGGTCTTTAGACACACATGCATAATTTGAATGGTTGAAGTCTTATCACAACTATTCAAATAGTAGAAAAGTAGTAGATGGGAACTTTAACCATTCCCTTTTGAGTCCAATGATTTAGATATTTCTCTTTATTGCTCATAAATGGAATTTTTTATGAGATTAGTGTACCCTTTGTTTGTTTCTTGTATCTGATGGTTGTATTATCTTCATTCATTTCTAATAACGTGCACTTTATATATGTATATTTTCTTTCAAACCAAGCTCAATGACTATTAAAAAAAATATTTTATCACATTATTATTTAGTTATATTTTTTATATATCTTAGTATAGAAGCTTTTATGCTCTCTCATATCTTAACTTCTACATATGTTGTCTGTTTTTACTACTAACTAATGTAGATATTTCTTTTATTCATAGATTGAGCCAATCTTCTTTTTTTTTTGTATATTTGCTTATTACTTGCATGCTTAATTTTGTGTCACAACATTCTAAACATTATGAGATGTCCATGATATTGTCTAGACATGAAAGATATTGTGATCATTTTCGTATTCAATGAGTTTCTATTATACAACTTGTACACACATTCAAACTTTTGATATTTTTTGTCATCCTGTCACATTACTATTAATTTTTTTTGCCACAAAAATATTTTCATTATTTATATATTTCTCTTTATTGCTCATCGTTAGAAATTTTTATGAGATTAAGGCTTCATTTAGAAAAGCTTTCTCATTGCTTTCTAAAACAGCTTTGCAGTAAAAAAATTTCTAATTAAAAATAAATTAAACTAAAAACATGTTTTATACGTGAAAAGGTTGGAGTAGCTCCGATCCAGTGGCTGATAAGATTAGAGAGAGTCACCTTAGATCGTTTGGTCACATAAAACAGTGGCCTTCCGATAACCCGGTTAGGAGAGTAGATGTATTATATTTAACCTATGTTAAAAAAGGTGGAGGTAGACCTAAAAAGACTTGTTTAGAAAATATTAGAAATAACCTTTCTTTATTAGATTTAAATGAGAATCTGACTCTTAACCGGACACAATGGAGAAAAAGGATTCATGTAGTCAACCCCACGTAATGGGATAAAGGCTTGATGCTGTTGTAAAAACATGTTCTATAAAGCATTAAGAATGCTATCCCAACAAAACTTAAGTGTACATTTGTTTGTTTCTTCTATTTTGGTGTGTAAATTTGTTGATTTCTATTTTTAATTTTGCTAGCTTTAGTTGGAATTAATGTGAACAGATGTTTCCTTATTATATATAAGTTGCACCATGATGCACAATGCTCGGATAGGCCTTGATCGAGTATGCTTTCATCCAAGCCCAAACAACTCCTTCATAGGAGGCTTTACAACTATTTGGGCATAATCTACTTATCTTCTTTCAATGTTATAATTTTCATAAATCTATCAGTAAATTTTATCAAAACTACTTATTTTTGCTTGCTTTCTTTGATTTTGATACTTTCAGATTGTTATTTTTTGTCTTTATTGCATCTCAGGAATGAAACTTTTGTCAACTGTTTGAAGTTCCAATTTGGATCTCAGCAGTTTATATGGAACATGAATCTCAATAGTTTATATTGCATCATAAAATCATAAAAATTATTAAAATTTATGATTATATACATACAACTGATTATCTATATTATTTATTTTTAAATTAATGATTAATTTAAAAAATGTTAAATACCTATTTTTATTAAATTTCAACTAAAATAACAAAATATCATGATTAATGTATAATATTTAAATTTAATGTCAACGCCAAATGTTATAATCGAAGGAAGATTGTGAAAACTGGATCGGACAATGACCTGGAAAAAGAGAGATATATTCACGGTTCGATCGTTCAACCATGATCAAATTAATCATGACGTAATAAATATCAAATCAAATTTATTTAAATGTCATATAAATAGGATATTAATGATATAATAATTATGAAACATTGTAAATTTGGGGCTAAAAAATAAATAATATTCATACTTAAATAATGTATCTTATAATTTTAAATTTAAGTACATTTTATCTTTAAATTTAATTCATCTTTATTATAAAATTACTCTTTATAAAAGTTTATAAATTTAATATGAATACTTTTTTTAATTTATGGTATTTTGAGTAGATCTAAAATGGAATATATGGAGTGTAATTTTAATAATAATAGACCTAGTGAGGGGATTGTGACTTTGGGCGATCAAGTTATTAATAAGAGTACACGTTTTTACATATCTTGGATCTATTGTTTAGAGTGATGGTTAAATAGATGGGGATATTATCAGCAGAATCAAAGTTGGATGGTTGAAGTGGAGGAATGCATCAGGCTTATTGTGTGATAGAAAAGTACTCCTCAAACTTAAGGGAAAATTCTATAAGATGGTGTTGAGACCTGCAATGCTTTATGATGCCGAATGTTGGCCATTAAAAGAGAAGCATATATAATACTAAGTTAAGTGTTGCAGAGATAAGGAAGCTCAGGTGGATGAGTGGCTTTACCCTTAGAGATAGGATACGAAATGAGCATATACGTGAAAAGGGTGGAGTAGCTCCAGTGGAAGATAAGATTAGAGAGAGTCGTCTTAGATGGTTTGGCCACATAAAACGACGGCCTCCCGATGACCCGGTTAGGAAAATAGAGGAATATATGGAGTGTAATTGATGTTGTTGTTGTATATGTTTAGATACGATATATATATATATATATATATAAATTATTAAATTGTATACAAAATTTACATTATAAAATTTCATCTATAAATTCATGTTATATCATTTATTTTTAAAAATTAATAAAATTTTATTTTTATATTATATAAATAAATAAATAAATAAATAATTAGATAAATAACTTAAAATTATCTACTAAAAATAAATATTATTCATATTATAACAAATTAATTAATGAATGTGCAAAAATATATAGCGTATGTGTATATAGTGAACATGAGAATTTTTTCTTTGTTTTTAAGTGTATTTCACCTAGGCTCTATATGATTGTGTTGTTTATCCATAGTATATGTTCCAGTTATGGAAGAGTAAATTGCTAACTAAATGACTCAAATGCTATTGTTTCTTCTTGGCCTGTGGTAGTACGCCATGTTAAATTTTGTGTCCAATCTAAAGTAATATGATGCTTATTTAGTCTAAAAAGGAAGCTTATTTTGTTTATTGTCTTTTTAAAATGTGTCATGATAATATTAATGCTAATATATTATCAATCAATCATCATCATTATACTTATCCTAATTAATTGAGGTTAGCATTATAAATCCTCATTTCTTATTTCTTATTATTGAGTATTTAGAAGATGTGGCAATAAAAATTGAATTTAGATTGTCCCTCTTGATATGACCTGAAGAGTATGGAAACCCTTACATAAATATTGCAAAAGCACTTTCCACACTATAAAATGAACATTAAGCAAGGAAGTGTAACATTGGCTTGAAAACTACTTTCCTTATTTTAGATAATTCGGATCTTGACGAAGGATGCACATATTACAAGCTAGTTTGGCCAAAGAAGTTGTCTCAACTAGCCTTCGCTCGACCCTTTTAGTGATTCTCCCAAGGTCATCTGTCTTCTCGGATATCCTCATTCAAGCTAACGAGCGTATAGAGCCCACAATCATGGTGTCCATTGACAAGGTTTGTCCTCAACTCACAACCACACTCGTGTAGAAAACTTATCGCCAGTCCTAAGGGACTTGCCACTTATCTCGGGGATTCACCTTCATGGACTCGTCCTAGATGCCCATCATGGAGTATTCATATAGCATACTCATGCCAGGAATGGCCCTAGGCACTTGCCCTCGAGGACTCGCTTTAGTCACTCACCTCTGAGGGCTCGCCTAGGATACTTGATGGGGCCATCTCGAGCTACAACAAGGGCAGGTGGCCACCTGTATACCTTTCAATCTTATTCGCACGTATGTATTTGTTTATATTTATTATAGGTGTAGAGTTTCTTGTGATCCTCTTAACCCTATAATAGAGAGTTAAGAGGCATATTTTAGATTTCAGGACATTATTCATGTTCATATATATTGCTTAGTTTCTCATATGCTCTCCACACTCATTGATTTTTCCTTCATGTTCTCTTGCTCTAGCTAGCAAATTTGTTAGTACAATCAAGTGTTGCTCAAGGACAAATTTGAATCCAATATGGATTGAGCATGCTTGATGCTTTAACCACCTAAAAAATAGATGAAAGATTTAATTTTAATTTTTGTATTAGAAAGTTGCTTGAAGAAGCAGTAAAAAAGTTGTCCCAAACTAAGGCTTCATTTCGGACGGCTATCCTCTTACTTTCTAGTACAAAAATTTCTTGAATTTAAAATTTTTGTACTAGAATGCCGTTTTAAAAAGCAGTACTGAAGCTGTACCAAACAAAACCTATGTACATGGGAAATCAAAGAGAAATAGATTCCTATAAATTAATAGTTTTTTATGCCCAAACTTCTAAGAAAATTGCAGCAAAATATACTATTAAATTAAACCAAAAAAAAGAAAGAGACGAAGATGCATGAAAATGTGCATTGTGATGAAAACTTAAAAATTATAAGAGAATTAACATTTCCACCATTCATCTGTGTTGGTTGTAATTCATTTTCTTGGAAACTGTAGGTTTGATTTTTATTTTTTCCCCTCGCAAACAATAGGTCTTATCTGTTCAATTTATTGATTATGGTTCTTTTAACATATGTTTGAGATGAGTGTAATATAAATTATTTATATATTACTTCCCTCTCAAATTAAATTCGAGAGCTTCAAATTTGACCTGTAATTATAGCTCAGATGAGTATAAAAACACGAAATTTGAACTTTGCTCAAAGCTTCATTGAACACTTGAATATTATTCAAAACTTTATTGAAGCTTATTCGATTATTGTTTAAAACTTATTTTAAACATTACTCAAAACTTATTTTGATGATTGAATTATGATTTCGTTTGGAATAGCTTTCTTACTGATTTCCAAAAGCTGCTTTTTAGTTCAAAATTCTTTGAATTAGAAATTTTTGTACTAGAAAGCTATTTTAAAAAGCAGTAAGAAAGTTGTCCCAAATGAAGCTTATGTTTGGCATATGATATAAGCTTTTTCAACTATTATTTGATCTTGGTTGTCAAATACAAACATGCTTCAAATGAGCTTCAAAGTATATATATTCTATTATGAGTCAAACATGTATCGATCAAAGTTAATAAAAAGGCCTTAAGCAATATTCGAAGATGGTAATCTCATTTTTAATATCCTTAAAAATTTGGGTTAATGGAGATATGAAAATGATAATATTTTATTAAATTATTTTCTCGTAACCATCACTTACTAATAAGAGGACACAAAAGAAGGGGTTGAGAATAGGAAGGGTATATTAATTTCTTGTGCAAAACATATGCATATAAAATAGAGAACCTCTTCGAATTTCGGGGGAATATAAATATTGATTGAATTTTGTTCTAAATTGTTTGATTCAACTTGATTGTGATGGATCTTTTAAAAAAAGTTGTTTGCGGTTCAAAATGGGGATGTTTTGGTCCAAATGAAGTTTAGAAGCTTTTTAGTACAAAAGTTTTTAGTTTAAAAAATTTTTTGTACGAAAAAATTGTTTCATAAAGGAGTAAGAAAGCCGTCTCAAATGAGCCAAAAATGATAGCTTTTAGCCACTATTTTTTGCTGCTTAAAAAAAAATTATATTGAAAAACTGGTGTAAAAAATAGTAAAAAAATTATCTCAAATGAAAGTTGTTTTGTTAGATTATTGAGATAATGAATAATATATGGAAAAAGGCATTATCCAATATTCTTAATTTATTTTATTAAAGATATTTGGAAGATTTACATCACATTTATTAATTATCCTTAATTTTCATTATAACATGGCATCGTTATTAGGCATTCTATTGAGAATTAATCACCATAAATAAGTATTGTAAAAAAGAGGCTATAAATTTTCTGTATAAAGCCTTCATCACCTTCATTATAGTAAAAAAAGCATGCAAACATATGTAGTGCATGTTTGTCATCTGCTCTGCCGCAAGGTGTTGGTTTAAGTCTTGAAACCTGTATAACCCTTGTGTTTAGTTACCACCATTGAGTTTAAAACTATAAACAGACTGTCGGTGAAAAGTCAAAGAAATGCGAAGATGGTATCAAGTCATCATGCCCCTTATACCCTAGACGACATATGATGCCCTAATACCTAATTGAAGGATTGAAAGTCTAAATCTATAATTACCGCTCAACCATCAACAAAACAATCAGAGCTACTAAAATTCAATTAACAAAGGCAATTCAACATTTTTCATTTGATCAAAAACATATATATAATAATCTAGTTTACTTTCTATCAGTATTTCAAAAGAATAAAATTGGATTATAAAATAATACCTTAATAACTCAGACTCCAAAGATCTTGCTTCTACACTTTCCTACTCTGTTGGGCTTTATATTTTCCTAAAATGTCAGAAATATCATGGAATGAGCACAACCAGCTCAGTAGACTTTTTCATATAGCCCATCACAAATATCAATATCTAAATTAAAATATTAAATAACAGTTTAATTAAAAATGCAATGGCTTGTATAGAATGAATAAAGTACTAGCAGAGCATGGTTTTTTAGGATTTCAGTGTACTTGTTTCTAAAGTTATTACTTACACTTAAGAGCCACTCTCATAAATATTTTAGATGCATCACAGAATAATTGGGATCATAGTTCAATTTGCACTTCACTCTAACATTTCATCAAGGTTGATATGAAAATTTAAAAATTACTAATATTCAGTTCATAATATTATTTATACTTGATTCATTAAACTATTAACATATGTAATGTATGATTATAATGCACATGTCTTAATGTCTCTATTTATAACTTCACTTTCACTTATGTCTCTCTTTAACCTCCCACACATGCCCATAACAAGTGAGGCTAGAATTAGAACAAAACATTACAAAACAACCTCCCATACTTGCTTTCAGCAAGTGGGGTCAGAATCTCTCTCACATCCACACAAGATAGACAGGATCATAACAAAATATATAGGGCCCTTATATCATAACAAAGAGTGCATTTTCACATATCGATCTTCCCCAATTCCATGCTATAGGTTGTGCCAATATAAATAGAACAATACTTAATTATAATTTTAATGCAATACTTAAATGATGTATGAATTGCTAGAATTACCAATAAGAAGCCACATTGCTTGTATAACATTATACTCACTAAATTTTTTTCTATTCAAATTCCAACTTTACAGGGATATTCATATGCACATTTTAAAATTTTTATATAACTATTACAATTGTTAGAAAAGCCTCAATCAATTAATATACTCAAAAAATTGCATAGGAAAAACTAACAGACAAAAATCTAATTTCATATAGGGGCTGTTTGGTTGGAGGAAGAGTGAATGCAAAGTAGATCAAACATATTAATTGTTTACTTTTTGGTATTTGTTGGACACAATGTTAAGTAAAATAAAATTTTCATGTATTCCAAACCCCTAGCTGCAGCTCATTTTTTGCATAAAAAGAAACCTGCATGTTTTGAGCAAAAAAGGAAATCACAGGAGAGAAAAAAGAGAGAAGCTCACACATGAAGCATCTTCATCTCTTCATCCGTGTGGTTTATTCAGTGTTGGATGCTGACGCCGGCTCCGAGGAGAACTGCAAATTGGCTGTAATTTTTAGGTTTGGATGCTCACAACGTCAGGGAAAAGTGCAACGATTCTGTATCCTTCGGCGATTCAAGCATTCCGTTGCAGCGACTTCGATGGCTTTGCACTATGTGTGGCCTCCAGCGAGGCGCTACATGACGAGCTGATTGAGCATCTCGGTAGGCAAGCAGATCGCCGCATTTCATGCTCAAGGGTCTGTGAGTTTGAGGCCCTCTTTGTGATCGCAGTTATATCCATCCTCGTTAACAGGTAAATGATGTTATTCAGTATAACCTCATCTTTTTCATCTTGCTCTCATTTTTGCTCGCCAATTTTGAGATTGAAGTCCCTCTCTATTGCTCTCGCTCTCGCCTAGGAGGGAAATTGATAGAAAGCAAAAATGGGTTTACTCTGCGATCCAACCCCTGCCCCCAATTTTTTCTACTAGTTTTTCTTGGGCACATAATAAGGTTTCTGATGCTTCTTCATGATCAATATATCAGCTTGGAACTCTAAGACGAACTATAGGGTCAAATGCCTAAGGGGCCAATTAAACGGAGCCTAAGGGGCCAAATGTCGAGCCTGAAGCGGTGTAAGGCTGAAATTGGTGGTGAGGTTGATGATAATAGGACTATAGAGAGCAGTTGATAGAACTAGAAGAATCGCATGCCCCTGCCTACTACCACTGACCACCGCCGACCACCTTTATTGCTTTCGCCTGCTGTTGCATTCACTTTACTTCAAGCCAAACAAAAAAGTAAAAATTTGCATTTACTTTACACTCAACCAAACAACTTCAAAGTATTTTAAATATATTGCAACCTTTTTACACTGCATCCCTTTCATGCAACCAAACAAACCTATAGTCTAAATGTTCAGGATAAAGCATACAATAACATATCAAAAGTTATGCGATGAAAACGGTATAAAATTCAAGAAAATATATTTTTAGTCATATTTTTTATAAAATAATTAGAATTGAAATCAAATATAGTTGTTCAGATATATATCTCATGCTTTATATATATATCATCATTTTAACCTAGCACTATAACTCCCATCTTCCTAGCACCATTGTTCTAACAACCTAAAAGTTTAAAATGAACTTATTTGAAAAATATTAAAAATATGGGTTGAGCGCTGCAACGGAGTACTTGTCAGCGCAGCGGCATTGAGAGCACGACATTGCCAGAAAATGTCATCATAGTATTGAAGGCTATATTCTATAGTAACTTTAGGGGCGGCATATAGTGCTGCGACGCTGTGGTGGTGTTTAGTGAAAGTTTTGAAAATGTGATTTGTCTTGCAAAATGTAAAATAAATATGAATTATATTTCTTTGGGAATACTGGAATCAAATCTAAATTTCAACTCTGAAATCGAACATACTATTAGGGATAATATACCGCCTCAAAAGGCAGAAATAAAATCTTCTAACAGGTTTAGATCCAGTAGTATGGATTTTCTCTTGAATGTTGTGGCCTGATTTAATCCCGTATGACCCCGGAGGGACAAAATAAAGTTCAGTCAAATATCAGACTACGATAATCAAGAGAAGTGATCGTTAATTTCATATTTGAATTTATATTAACACATGATATATCTCCCCGAAGAAAGAAGATATCATCTGTTAGCAATCATTCGATCATGATGATGACGATCATTACAAATTTGATTTTTCAAAAGAAGTATTAATTAAATTTTGAAAAATTAACGTAGGTTTTAAATCTCCTATAAGTGCAAGCCCTCATAGTTAATTACATTATAGGGAACTAAAGTTCCCTATGAAAACTCTTGATTAAAATAACGGCGGAAATTTTATTTAAAGATTCCAATGAGTGGATATAAAAGGAGGTGAAACTGAAATTTCAAGTGGGATTGGAGTAAGATTGAGCACTTATTTTGGGGTCCAAGGAGGAAGGTAGGAGACACTTAGAGATTTTGAAATGATTCAGAAGTGTCTCAACGTAATCTAAATGTTGGCTTTAAATCTTGGATTGAGAAAGATTTTTAATTTGAATTATTAAATTATTAAAAATTTGGGATTATATTCTCGGAGATTGGGGTCTTATGATTCAAAATCTGTCCAGGATTCTAAATCTAAATTGGGCACTAGACGACGGTAGCCCGAACCTAACTAATGAGGTGCAAAACTTGGACTTACCCCGGCCTGGATTGGGGAGCCAGCTAACCACCTAGTCGATATAAATCCATAAGTCTGATCTTTATAAAAGAGTGGTAAAGACATTATTATTTAAAGTTTTTGAGAATTGGGACCGACGTCTAGAGCGGATCCTAGTTGGTCCCTTTACTTATGTATGGTGAAAATACTT
Source organism: Dendrobium chrysotoxum (assembly GCA_019925795.1). Lineage (NCBI taxonomy): Eukaryota > Viridiplantae > Streptophyta > Magnoliopsida > Asparagales > Orchidaceae > Dendrobium > Dendrobium chrysotoxum. Next base: position 249,281 of record JAGFBR010000819.1, read on the forward strand.
AAGATAAATGCAATTAAGATTTAGACTCTTTTAAATATATTTCTAATACAATGTATACTAATTGATTTGATTGAATGCATAAAATGGAATATAGCAATTTTTAAAAAAAGGCTTAAAAATTATTTTTTTCTAGAGATTGCACAACATCCTCTTGACAGATTTGCACCCTCAAAGGCCAGATGGTCTGCCAGAACCCATAGCCTAGGAGGTGCCTAACAAGTAAGAGAAGCAAGAATATACTTATGAGAACTCCCGGTAGTGCCGGGCTTACTTCTTATATCGTTAGAGATTCTATCTTGGCAAATTTTTTTAATTAAATTTAAGTAAAAAAAAGGTTTTTAATATACCATCATGAGCTTTCGCGTATCCAGGCTAAAACAAAAGCGACACATAGATGTCAAAAAATAAGAAAAGCAAGTAAAATCCTATACGCAATCACATTAAATAAAATACATCAATAAATATAATTAATTCCTTAAAATAATGTCTGTAAGTAAATGCCCCATTTATTACAACCTATAATTATAAAAATTAAAAGTGGTCGAGCACTACTAACAACAAACCCAGATTCTAATCCTAAGATAGACATAAGTAGACTTTGAGTGGGATACCCTTCTATCTTCAGTCTCTCATTCTTCTCCTCTTCGAACTCCTTAGATTTATCGTACCTAAGTACCCACATGGAAAAGAAAACTCTACCCTGAAGAGGAGGTTATTCTTCTCACTTTGGGTAGTGGAGTGATCCAAAATTGAGCTTCTAAATGGAAAAAGGACTATCCCCTTAAGGGTTATCCTGTCCTCTTTGAAATTTAATTTTGGGTCTAAGTATCCCAAACTTAAAGACTCTTTCACAACTCAATACTATGAATAAATTACATTAGTATTGAAGTAAAAAATCTAGACTCTATTATAAGGCTATTTTAAGCATTTAAATATTAAATCAATCCCAAGTAGTTATATATAATAACATTAAAATACTCAAACTAGTCATGCTTGGCCATGCTCTTATTTATTTTGGGACTAAGCAGCTGAAGCATCTGTAGCATTTATATAATTATAATTTTTAGCCCCCTTTTATTGCCTTGTACGAGCATGATCACCTGCGGAAAACTCAGTGAGCAACCAGAACGATCCTAACATAAGAGTAAACTATCACCCATCACATCAATTCACAGAGTACAATAAAGAAAGTAAACAAACACATCATGCAATTTTAATCACAACATGCAATGAAATCTCAAAAAAATCGGTACACAGCGGTAAAGTAAACACCGGCTTAACCTAGACTAGAGTTGATTATTCTAGGAAATCATCTAAAGTATGTGCTAAAAGTCATGTGGCTGGGATAGGTTATAAGCTGGGTAGTTTCTTAAAGTTGTCTAATATTTGAGTTTGTTAAAGGTCAAAGAAAAAATTTATGTTTGAAGTTAAATATTAGTGTGTTAAAGCTTGACTTAGGATATGTTTTAAGGATTGATTGATTGAGTGAGTTTAATTAATTAAAGATTAAAAGGTTAACAAATTTTAATTGATTTGATTGGTGGTTGATTTTAAAGGTCAAATTAACTTACATTCTCCATCAATCGGTTCGTGGCGTTGTGCCACCAGACTTGAGGAACCAGGCCTCAGGATACGTAGCCCCGCAGCCCAGAGTAATCCATCCTAAAAACTTCATCTATGGAGTGTTTGTTATGTATTAGAATGTTGGCTAAGTGGTTTATTAATCAAATTAAAATTTTCTAAAATTTTAACAAATTATTGAATTTTTGGAATTATTTGAATTATTTAATAGCATTAATTAAGGGTCCAAATATTAACCTTTTAAATTAAAGTTAATTTGAAAGGTTTCAAATTTTTAATAAATATTAGACCTTATGATGAGTAGTTAGACTGTTAGTTTGCATAACTTAGAGTTTTTTTATAAAAAGTTATAAATTTTTAAAGTTTGAACCTAGATTTAAACTACGGTTGACCAAAAAGTTGACTTTTTAAGATTGACTTAATTTTGGAGGTTTAACATTTTTAGAAAATATTAGAGTTTGATGGCTTTTAGTTTGATTAAATTAGATTTTTCTAGAATTAATTATGATTTTTCAAAGTTTCCCTAATTAATGAATTATTAAAATTACTTAATTAGAAAGGATTTTTGGATTTTGATCCAAATCAATCTCAAATCTCTTGGAATCACCCCCGGAGGTCAAGAAGACCTAAGGGGATGTTCCCAAGTATTTAGAGATTTTTAAAATTTTAATTATTTTTAATTAATTATTTAAATTAATTGTTCATCAATCTTAAAAATTAAATTAAGGTGAAATTAAGGGTCAACTGATAGGGCTTCAATTAGGGTCGGTTAGGGTCCTTTTGTGAATTTTTTAGGTTTAATATGAATTTTTGGTGAATTAAATAGGGTTCTAGGCCAAATATAGAATGAGATTTTGGGGCTCCTAGTTGGTGGGTCAAATGGGCTCCAAACCCAATAAATTTTGGACAATGAGATCACCTGACCCCAAGGTCTAAGCTCCCTGAATTTGGGTCTAAATGGAACTCTCTAAGGTGGCTAACCAAGCCATCCAAGGTTACCTTAGAAAATTCCTAGGTTACTACCCTAAGTTTAGATTGGGGTGTAATCAATGGCTCTAAACTCCTTAGACTAAGCATAATTAACACACCAAAAAACAATTCTTAATTCTCATTGGAAAGATTGTAACTCCAATTTGAATTTAAGGGTCAAACCATGACCCTTAAATTCAAATTTACATGACCATGCCTTTAAACATCTCAAATAGAGGGGGGAAAATTTGGACATGTCAGGGACATGCCTAAATTCATTCCCCCATAATCCCAATCCATGGTGACTTAAATTGAGCACATAAATGCATTAATACTTAAAACATTCAAATAGAAATTAACATCAACATAGAATTGATCAAGGCTTAGAACCATAAGGCTTTTGAAGATCTCTCTGAGATCTTTCCAATGAGCCTAAGAACACCTACTTTGGCCAAGTGGATTGAGAGATCTAATTTTTGGAAGTTCCCTTGAATTTCTGGATTTAATAAATAGCCAATTACCTAGTCAGCCACACTTTTCAACGTGGGCAGCGCCTGATTAGCCAATCAATCATTGGCAGCTAATTAGATAATGCAGGATTAATCGCTGTCGTCTGATGGAGGATCAAATGGCTGGGATTAAGCATGCTCCGAAGCTACGAGATCTAATCAAAGTCGTTGATAGAGATCAACAGCTTTGATTACGTCTTCCACCTCCCACGGGATCCCGTAGCCATAGGGCTTCTCTGGCAAGATCCGAAAGATCCCCTTGGTGGATCTCAACCAAAATTTATGGGAAGGATCAGGAGATTGCAAGTCATCAATCCAATGATCAGATTTTGGTGGGTTGACGGTTTGTTTCACACTTGACTGACATTACCAGCTAGGAGCTCGGGATCAAAATCTTACCGTATAGAAAGCCCCAATGAATGGGTTCTTCTATCAAGAAGCTTGAGTGGATGAAGGGGAACACTTCTCCTTCAGACGCCTCAACTGGAGGATCATCGGAAGTAGGACTTCGAGTAGAGGGCGGAGAGCTTTCGCCGGAGTTAGCTTAGGATGGTGGCTGGGAATGGCTATGAAGCTGGGGAATGGGAGGGGATTGCTCTAGGAGCTCTGGAGAGTGATTTCAAAATACTGAATGCGAATGAGGGGATTGGGTCGAGGCACCCTATTCGAATGCCCCCCCCCTACGCACGAGCTTGGACAGTCGTGATGAAGTAAGTGGACAGCTGATAGGTGATAGGGGGCATCCTCCCAGAGGTCAGTGACCTTAAAGCCGGCGAGCCCAAGCTTTGGAAGCCTTTGGATAAGGCTCGAGATGGAGGGAACCACTGGAGCTGGATCTCCATTGGTTCTAGTCACCGCCGGCCAGAGACTGGGTTAGGTCGAGCTAAAAAGTTTGCTGGGGACGTAAAGAACCTAACTGAGGGGTCAATTGGCCAAGAGGCAGCCCGATTGTTGGAGGTGGCTCGAATTGATCCAACTCTGTATGGTTTGGGTCAATTTGGGCTCAACCCAGGTCAAGCCATGTGGTGGGATTAATGTGGGAGGTGTGTTGAGTCAAAAGGAACCCAATGCAAGTGTTAATTGAGTCTGGTCTAATCTGTGGGAGAAGTTGACTCGGGTCAAAGTGGTTTTGACCACTTTAAGCTAGCCTAGAGGTTGACCCAAGTCAACCCAAGGGCTGGGCTGACCAGGGTAGGTGCCTCAGACCTAGGGCCACCTAATAGATGTCTTAGTTAGGTTTGATTAAGCTTGGGTTGAGGAATGACTTAACCCAAGGTAGTTTTGACCACTTTGGGTTAGCCTAATTTCTAACCCAAGTTGACCCATGGGCTGGGTCAACCAAGGGAAGTGCATTGGGTCATGGGGAACCCAATGCCACCATTGGCTTGATTTTGTTTGGATTTGGTTGAGGTTTGGCTCAAGGGAGACCTCCCTTTGGGCACTTGGGTCAAGCCAAGTGGCTAACCCAAGTGGGCCCAAAGTTTGGGTCCACCCAAGGGTCATCTTTAAGGGTTCAATGGATAGTCATAAGGGTTTTGATTTGCTTGAGAAAGCCTTGGTCAAAAGGTTTGTAAGGGTAGAAGTGGATGGGGGGGGGGGGGGGGGGGGGTTTAGTCAATCTTGGTTAACATGATCAACTAGCATCAAAGGGTTAAGTCCCTTGAGTTCAAATTAACCATATTAACTTAATGGAAGAAGTTTCATCTCAAGGGGAGGTCATTTGGTTTGAAATGGGTGTTTAAACACTTAAGGGTCACTTTAGTCAATCCTAGTTGACTTAGCCAATCAGGTCAAACCAAAGTGTGAGTTTGATTCCAATGTGTTCCTAAAGGCATTTAGGATTCATTGGGATAGGTTTTGAGGATTGATAAGGGAAGACCATGTTGGATATTTGGGAAAAGTCCCAAAACCCCTTAAATAACATTTTGGTCATTTTGACCCCTTGTCATCCTTGGGTCAAATTGGGTCTATGGAAGTGTAGGTTAGTGCTCAAAAGGTCTTAAAAAAGATCATGGATGTGGTTGGAGGGTTTGGAAAGAGTCCTAGGCTCAAATTTCATAGGGTGACTAGTCCAGTGGCATAGGACATAAATATTTAAAGATTTTGCAGCCTTTGAAAATCAACTTGATTTCTGGGGTTAGAGCCCTCCAAATGAGCTCAAATTTAGAGGGTTGGCATTAGAGACATGTCATATCAAAATGCAATTGATAGACCCTAAATCAAATGTCAATTGACAAGGTTTCAAGGTGATAGAAAAATTACCCAAAAAGGGTTTCAGGACCTGGGTCCTTAATCCTAAGATTTGATTTGGAATGCTGAATTTGGATTGGATTTGGGAGTCGAATGGCATGGACATGGGTCATCCCCACCAATGAAAGTCAATTGGATGATTGAGCTTGATTGTATGTGATTTGAAAGTTGATTGGAAGCTGGATCAGGGATTGAATTGGAAAGTGTGGTTGAATTTGATTGAGATTGAATTGGGTCTCAATTGGAACCTACATGATTAGGAAATAGACATTCTCCCATCATTAGGTCACTAGAAATGAACCCAAGTGGATCCCAGTGACCTCATAAAAAAATGAGGTCAACAGGTGGATGAGCGTTGCGGTGCGAGGCACTAAAATAAGTTTTTATATATTTTTTACATTAAATATCCCTGTCATCTCTCACCCCTCCCTCATTCACGTTGCTTGGCTAGGAAGGAAAGGAAAAGAAGAAGAGGAGGGGAAGAGAAGGAAGAGAGGAGAGAAGAGAGTGAAAATAGATAAAGCTCTTCAAGGTTGTTTCATCTATTGCTTCTGTTACAAATTTTAGTCTACTTGAAGTAAGTGATTATAAACTTACTCCTATTTTTATGACTTTATTTTTGCGATTTTAATCTTTCAAAAATTGATAAAGATACATTTTTTCATGTATTATCAAACTTTAATCAACAACAATAAACAACAATAACAAGCCTTTGTCCCACTACGTGGGGTCGGCAACATGAATCCTTTTTCTCCATTGTGTCCGGTTCAAAGTCAAATTCTCGTTTAAATCTAATAGAGAAAGATCATTTCTAATATTTTCTAACCAAGTCTTTTTAGGTCTACCTCTACCTTTCTTAACATAAGTCAAATCTAATACATCTACTTTCCTAACTGGGTCATCGGAAGGCCGTCGTTTTATGTGACCAAACCATCTAAGGCGACTCTCTCTAATCTTATCCTCCACTGGAGCTACTCCAACCTTTTCACGTATATGCTCATTTCGTATCCTGTCTCTAAGAGTAAATCCACTCATCCACCTAAGCATTCTCATCTCCGCAACACATAACTTAGTATTGTGCTTCTCTTTTAATGGCCAACATTCTGCACCATAAAGCATTACAGGTCTCACCACCATCTTATAGAATTTTCCCTTAAGTTTAAGGGGGACTTTTCTATCACACAACAAGCCCGATGCATTCCTCTACTTCAACCATCCAACTTGAATTCTACTGATAACATCCCCATCTATTTCACCATCACTCTGAAAAATAGATCCAAGATATCTAAAACGTGTACTCTTATTAATGACTTGATCGCCCAAAGTCACAATCCCCTCACTAGGTCTATTACTGCTAAAATTACACTCCATATATTCAGTTTTAGATCTACTCAAGCGAAAACCTTTAGACTCTAAGGTTGATCTCCAGACTTCAAGTTTACCTTCAACTCCCTCTTTAGTCTTGTCAACAAGAAGAATATCATCAGCAAAAAGCATACACCAGGGTACATCCTCTTGTAAATGTCTAGTGAGAACATCCATGACTAACGCGAAAAGATATGGGCTTAAAGCTGATCCTTGATGTAATCCAACCGAAATAGGGAAATACTTGGTCAAACCACCTTGTGTTTGAACACAAGTAGTAGCTCCTTCATACATATCTTTAATGATTTGAATATAAGCATTATTAACTCCTTTCTTTTCAAGAACTCTCCATAGCACTTCTCTTGGAACTTTATCATATGCTTTCTCTAAATCAATAAATATCATATGTAGATCCTCCTTATTCTCCCTATATTTCTCCATCAAACCTCTCAATAAATGTATGGCTTCCATAGTAGACCTACCAGGCATGAATCCAAATTGATTTTGAGAAACATTAGTATCACGCCGCAGCCTACGCTCCATAACTCGCTCCCATAGTTTTAAAGTGTGACACATTAACTTAATTCCTCTATAATTCGCACAATCTTGTGCATCACCTTTATTCTTATAAATAGGAATCAATACACTCATTCTCCACGCATCTGGCATCTTTTTAGTCTTCAAAATATTATTAAAAAGTTTAGTTAGCCAAGAAATTCCTTCATCTCCTAAGCATTTCCACATCTCTATTGGGATATCATCAGGTCCAACAGCTTTTCCACACTTCATTTTCTTTAAAGCCTCTCTAACTTCGGTTTTACTAATACACCAATAAAAACAGAAATCTTTATTTTCATTTAGGATGCTAAGGTCACTAAAGTCAATTTTATTCCTACAATCTTCATTAAAAAGTTTATCAAAATATCTCATCCACCTTTGTTGAATATCATCTTCTAAGAAAAGTACTTTTTGATCTTCATCCTTAATACACTTCACTTGAATTAAATCCTTACTACTCCTATCTCTTTGTTTGGCTAGCTTATACATATATCTTTCTCCCTCCTTAGTATCTAATCTATTATATAAATCATTAAAAGCTAAGATCTTTGCATCACATATTGCTTTCTTAGAATCCTTACATGCCTCTTTATATCTTTCCCAATTATCAGAATTTTTACATCTAAACCAATTTTTATAACAAATCTTCTTATTTTTTATCTTTTCTTGCACAATTGGATTCCACCACCAGCTATTTTTACTATTAGGGGCTTTTCCTTTTGATACTCCAAACACATCTTTAGCAATATTTTTAATATCACTAGCCACTTTTTCCCACATAACATTAGCAATATATCTTTCCCAATTATCAAACTTTAATCGTGTAATTTTTTTTATATGATAGATATGATCCTCACAAGTATTTTGACTATAATATTATTGAATTTTATCAGATACATTGATAGTTATAATTTTCTGAAATTAATGCACAGTGTACAGATTTTTCTGCATTTCATGGATTATTGCATTTTAATACATGATATTGTATTGGATAGAGAAAATAATATAACTAATATATGAGATAAATATGACATTTGCATGTAAACAAGGAAGGCTATATGTTAACATATAATTAATACAGGTTGGCTCTTAAAATATAATGCCCTACGTAGAAGGTTAGCCGATAGACTTTCCTTAAAGTAAAAGGTTGGTGATGTGATCCTAATTATAGCCTATAATTGATTGACTAATTATACTGATAGGTAGAGAGTGACAGCTCTTAAATATTTATTAAAAATCACTTATGAATTGATTTAATATAATGAATAATGACGAAAGGATAAAAATTGATGAGTAATTGGTCGATAATTGGGGTTAAATTAAAGATTGATGACTAACTGGTCAACAGTTGTTATGAAAGGATAAAAATGCCACATTAAAGCTAGATGTCCTGTTTTACTCTTCATAATCATATTTATGATTATATTTATATGATAGTGCATTGAGTTGTTTGATACATACAACTAATATAGAACTGATTAAAGTAGTATAAATATTAATACAACAGAGCATAACATACTAACACGATATAATGGAGTATTGTACTAGTTGTATTATGGTGTTACATACATCTTATAGCTTTATTGATCATATTAGTTTTATTATTGATTGATTTTGACTTTATAGATTACTTGGAGTTCACACTAATATCTTATTGATTGGTATTAACATTAATTAGAGCAAACATATTGATTATTTGTCTTGCATTAAATGCAGTGATAAGTATTGATGATTTGTTGGGCTTTTTATGCTCATTATGTAATTTTATATGATTTCAGGTAAAGATATAGAGTCTGTAGAATAAGGCTAAGCAATGATGATGGTTTCATGCTAGTCTAATTTTCTTCCAACTTTTATTTTTATTTTATTTTATTTTATGTATATTCTTTTGTAGCATGTGGTGACTATTGTATATATACTTTTGGATTTTAGACTTTGAATCAAGATGTAAATATCTATTTTAAAAATATAATTATGTTTATTATTATTTATATGTTTCCCTAAATATAATTAGTTAGCTCTGGTTGTTAATGATGTGCTTGTTAAAAAAAAAGATAATTAAAAAAAGAAGTAAAAAAAAAAATGAAATTCTTCCATTTTAGATACCGGGACATCACAGCTGCTCTCCCAGAGAATCTTCTAGATTCTCTTAGAATCTCACCATCAGAGGGCTTGGTGAGGCGGTGGCGCACCCAGTGCCGCAAGTCCCCTCATTTTCTCCTCCCAAACAAAGAGTTGAATGTCGTGCACTCCCAGAGAAAAATTTAATGAATTAAAATTTACTTCCTTAGTCCACTTTTTGACATACCTAAAGATTTATTAGGCATTATAGGATGTATAATCATCAATTAGATCAATATTAAATGAACATTTATTCTAAATTAGCTTAATTGCCTGGGTTTTGGGATCTGAAGGTATGACACAACAAATATGCTACAATGGTTGGGACAAAGAATCAGGATCCCATAAGGGTGAGCAAACTCCAAAGTCCATCCTCAAATTTGGATTGTAGGATGCAACTTGCCTGCATGAAGCCGAAATCCCTAGAAATCATTGATCAACCATACAACAATGAATTCATTCCTAGGCCTTGTACACACCACACATCACACTATGAGAGTTGGCCATGCTCGAAGTCGATACCGTAACCACAAGGAGGTGGATACCGAAGGGAGGGCTAGTGATTGTAGTGAAATCGTAACAAGGTGGCCACATTGGGAGTATTTAAGTTAGTACTTTATTCATTTTTCAAGCATAAGATTTCTAGTAAGGGGTCATTTGGTTGACAACAAAAGGAATACAGAGTAATATGGAATGCAATGTAAAAGGAGTATAATATATTTAAAATATTTGGAGTTATTTGTATGAGCCTAAAATAAATATAGATGATTTTTTTTGGCTTGAAGGAAAATAAATGTATTATAAAGCCCAAAGATGATGGTGGCCAGTTACTAATTGTGGATATCAGTCATAATGGCCTACAGTGGTGGTAAGGGCCATAGTTGAAAGTTGGGACTCATTTTAATATGATAAGGGCATTTTTTTGAAATAAAAAATTGAGTATATATATTTGTAATAATGAGTCAGTTAGGATATTTATTTAATTCTTATAAAAAAAGACATTATGGTTTGTTGAAAAAAGAATGCATAATAAAAATAATTTAGTGTAAAATAAAATTTGGTTTGTTGAAAAAAAAAACAATGTAAAATTTCAATGAATTTATTTTTCACTCTCTAGGCCGTTTTTAATATATTACAAATTTGTTCAATTTTGATCAAATTCATTTTTTCGCTGCAAACCAACTGTAATATCCCATCATACATCTACCATCACCCGCAACCACCGATTACCCATAAACATCCACCATCACCCATAACTCACAACCATAATTTTACTTTACCTTACATTTATTTTACTTAAAACCTTACATTTATTTTACTTAAAAGAAAAATAAAATCATACCTTATTTCTACAATCATTTGAACAACTTCAACATCACACTAATCACAGCCCCAAAGTCAAATTTGCTATTTTATTTGGATGAGCATGATACTTGCACCAAAACTTTTTCTACGGATTGGTGCCGGTGCGGGAATTTCCCTGTTACCGACAACTTCTTCATCTTCATACCGGCGAGGGAGATTAGCAAGCTGTAGACGCCTCTCGAGTGGATTCGAAGGTTTAAGCCAGTTAGGTTTTATTCTTTTTCAGCCTCGTGATTCAACCATGGACAGCGCGCCGGCCCTGAGCTCCACTCTTTTCTTAGATCGCGTCGGCGAGGTTGTTCTGAGTCTTAATCCTACTGGTTTATCGTGGAATCCTGCTTCTATTGTAAGTGCTTCAAAAACGAATATACCTTTTTTTTTCTTAGATTTTCATCTTCTTCACTTTTGTGCGTTCTAGGTTACCAGTTGTTATCTGGACATTAGTGGTTGAGATTGATGATGAGATTTCTGTCATACGAGACCCTTTTCTTTCAAACTCTCAATTTTTCACATTTTATATATTTTCTTAATTAAAATTCCGTCAAATTTTGGTCATACCAGATGTTTATAGCATATTTCTTCCAATATAACGAGTAAGGCTTCTGTTTGAGAAACTTCATAGATGATTTTAATTTATGCTTTCTTTGAGTATCTGGTTAATGAAAACTTTGTTTAAAGCCTTTCGGTTCCGTCTATGTTACTATTCTCAGCATTTTAGTGTTTAAGGATAGCTCAAAATAAAATGCTACCTCACTAATTCTTTCAACTGTCTTTGAATTACCAGGACTCAGAGGAAACTTTTTGCTGTCAGATGATGTTTCATTCGGAGGCTGAAACGGAGATCAGATTTTCAGATGTTTATGCTGTCGAATTTACTGGATTGGGTTTGATCAATGGTCATAATAGCACCGAGGTTTTGAATGTTTTATTGTGCATCGTTTCCATATTGTTGGAACTGGCACACGTGATCACAATATCATGTACTTATTTTTATTTTCTCAACTTTGAGTTAAACATGCTGTTTTTGATTCTTATTGAACTTTTGTTCATGCAGATGTATCGATTTGTGGTGCATGGTTTTCAAAGAGGAAAGAATAGCACTTCTCCATCTGTTCTTTCTACTTACACCTTTGGACATAGGGATTCACATACATGCCAAGAATTGTTTGACCAAATAAATGCTTGCATGAAGTTGCAAGTTGGAAGGCCTAAGAATCTTTTGGTACACCATTCTAAATTGTTACTCTTTTTTCAAATTGATCTAATTGTCCCAATCTCTTAAAATGGATTTGGATTTTTTTGTACATATCAAATCTCATGAGCTTGTTGGGTTAAGTTATGGTGATGAAGAAATTTTTTTACATGTTTTTCTAGGTTTTCGTTCATCCACAATGTGGGAAAGGAAATGGCCGCAAAACTTGGGAAGTTGTTGCCCCACTATTTTCCCGTGCAAAAGTGACTACAAAGGTTGCTAGTTATACTTCCTATTTGACATTTGTAATAATGACACATTTAATTATTGTGTGGAAGTCATCATCAATTGCTTACCATGGTTTTGCTTAAATAAGCGAGTAATTTTATGCTATTGAGCTTAAAATAAATGGTTTTAGATTGCTTGGTTACTTTTTTTAGGTAACGGTGACACAAAGGGCCGGACACGCATATGATATTTTGAAATCTTCAACGGACAGGGAACTTAGGTCTTTTGACGGCATTATTGCAGTGGTATGTATTTATATTCTTTTCCATATGGAATATGCTCACTTAAATGTGAACTGCATAAACATCTTAACCATTGATATATAAGCTTTGAGTACCTGATTTATAGTGGTTTTGAAATTGCCTATTTATACTTTTAAATCCCAAGATGAGCATGGCTTTCCAATTATTTACCAATGCTCTCAAGGCCCAATTGACAGTGGCCTTTCCAAAAGGAAATGATCGATTGTGGTTTTGAAATTGTCTATTTATACTTTTAAAGCGCAAGATGAGCATGGCTTTCCAATCATCTGCCAATGATATCAAGGGCCAATTGTATGAAACTATATAGAACATGTTGATCTCATCATCTGACCTTTAGTTCTTTTCAAACATTTTACTACCTTTTAGTATACCAAATTAATAATTTGTTGTGTCAACTTTGTCAAATGGTTAAACATTGCCTAAAATTTATATCAGACATGTTCCTCTTGTTATATGTTCTTTGGATATGTTGAGATTTGGAGCATTTGGGTAATATTGAAGTAATTTGGTTTACTCATATTTTCAATGGGGTTTCAAAGACTAAGAGAATGCTAAATTATTGGAGAAGCATTTTGGTACAACTATTTAAGAACAAATGAGATAGTTATGATTGTGATAATTTTCAGTGAATCAAACTTATGAACCAGGTTATGAAGTTATGGAGGGAGAGCAATGAAACATAAGAAAAATATGTGAATATTGGAGAATCAATTTAATATTATGCTGTAAAGATTTATTATGGAGGCATTTTTTGTATTTAGGAAATTAATGAAAAAGGATATTGGGCAGATTAAGAAATTTTATATAATTTTTGCTGATTATGAGAAGACACATATGATTGAATGTCATAATAATTGATTTGATAAATGAACGAAAAAATGCATGTAGAAGGTATGTTGAAGTTATAAAATATATTATGCTTGAGTATTGACTAGTATTATGAATAATTGTTGAATGGCCAAAGAGTTTTCAATCAGAATATAATTACATAAAAAGAAGGCATGTTGGGGCAATTAATGCTAAGGTATATTAAGCAAATAAAGGATCTTTTTATGATTTTATTGATCTTTTTATGATTTTATTGGTCTTTTAGAAGACATATAATCGAGTGTCTTATGAATTAATTTGCGTGCAACCAAGGAAAAAAATGTATGCTACTGGTATGTCGATGTTATTAAAGATTATGATGGAGTATATGACTAGCATATAAGTAGTTGCTGAGTAAAAAAATAGATTTCAGTAACAATATAATTACATCAATGATCAGTATTAAGTCAGCTTCTTGTTGTAATTTGGTTATAGTGATGGTGATACACTTGGACCGATCCAGTCAGCCCAACTTGTGGGCCGGCTCCTGCAATACAGCAGGCGCAAGCCTGCTAGTCCGCAGGCTCCCTATCCTGCCCCCTTGGGGTGGGGTCCACTACCTAGGGCTAAGTGTTTTAGGGTTGTTTAGTCCTTTTATGTTATTTTTGTATTTGTTTTAAGTAGGAGTTTGTATTAGGGTTAGGGCATCTTTTTGGTGGCTAATTTCTGAGTGCTCTTTGGTGTTCTTGGGCTCTAGTGATGTCTCGAGAGTTTTGGAGAGATTGATCCTCCTCTCGAATAGAGGATCACTTGTATCTCACTATTTTCTTTTCTCTTCTAACAATTAAGAGTATTTTCCTCAATAAAAAACCTAAAAATTTGCTTGGCTAACTCGCTGAAATTCTAATTTCAACGATTAATTTCTGTTTTTCCCTATTGTTTCCTATCAAATTGGTATCAGAGCAGTTTTTGGAACTGTTTTTGTGAACTATGGTGACTGAATTTTGTCCGAAGAGGGGCTGTTTTGTTGTTTTTGGGGCTGAGATTCAGATTTTTGAGTCTAACAAAAATCCGGGTATCGATGGCGGCCAAGAAAGTGGATGCGTTGGAAGAACGCTTTGAGGGGGAGATGAGTCAAATGAAAGTAATGGTGGAGGATAGAATATCATCCATGGAAGGGAAAGTTTCAGATCTTCATGAGATGGTGAAGAAGATACTGGGCAATTAAAATCATACGGCGGCATCGAAGGTAAGAGGTCCTGTAGGGAGAAGTACAAATTCTGAAATTCGTAGGAGTGAAAACGTTGTGGAGATCATAGAGGAGAGAGGTGGAAGGTATGGAGAGAGGCGTGATTATGGGGGGCATGAACCAAGGGGGTGCTGATTGGGAAAGAAAAGATGAGATTATGGTAGGAAGGGTGCTGATTTTGAAGAAAGGAGGGGAGAAAGTGAAGATGGGTATGGGTATGAGCATGGAAGGGAGGATCGGGACACTTGGGGACGACAAAACACTTGGTGAAGGAAAACACTTGGGGAAGGGAAAATTATAGAAGAATCAGGGGAAATGGGGGAGATCCAAAGGTTCGGAAGCTGAAGATGCCCATTTTTGAAGGGGAGGATGCACATGGGTGGATCTACAAGGTTGAGAGGTATTTCACCATCAATTGGTTGACGGAGGAGGAGAAATTGACGTCAGCTGACTTATGTTTGGAAGGGAAGACGTTGGCTTGGTACCAGTGGAGAGATATGAGGAGACCCATATGGAGTTGGAGGGAGTTCAAGGAATGCCTATTGGAACGTTTCCAAACCGGCATGGCATGTGATTTCTATGAGCAGTTCTTTGCACTAGTGCAAGAAAGCTCAGTGGCAGATTACCGCGAGAGATTTTAGTACCTGGTGAGTCGATTAGATCGACTATCAGAGACTGTTCTAGAGGGGAATTTCATGAAGTGACTCAAATCAGAGATTTGTGCAGCAGTGAGGGTCATGAGGTCTCATGATTTGGGAGAGGCTATGGAGCTGGCACAACTAGTGGAGGATCAGAAGTACCAGGAGAGGGGAGCCAGAGGCAGCAATTCAGGTGGCTCTTACAAGATGATTACCACTCTCTTAGCACCCAAGGGGCCTGCATTGGGCAACATTCGTGAGACCCTAAGGGAGAAGCCAGTAGGAGGAGGAAGTGGAAGGAACTTCAAAAGACTGTCTGAGAGGGCGATGCAGGATAAGAGGGCGAAGGGATTATGCTTCAGATGTGATGAAAATTATACTCTAGGGCACAGGTGCCGTGACCGAATTTTTTAGGTTCTCACCGTCTATGATGACGAGGAAACTGAGGGAGGTGAGAGTGAGACAGGGGGAGAAGAGGAGGACAAGCTGCATTTTGATGTGGCAGATGTCTCGCTGAACTCAGTGGTAGGATTCACTTCGAGTCATACCATGAAGTTGAATGGGGAAATAGCAGACAGGGAGGTAGTGGTGTTGATTGACAGTGGGGCTACCCACAATTTCATCTCCAACAAGGTCGTGGACCAATTGAGGGTGACATTGGTGGATACAGGGTGTTATGGAGTGATGATGTGTATAGTGGAGACGAACTAGGGGATCTGTCGGGGAGTAGTGTTGATCATACAAAGGGTTCAGGTGAGGGAGGATTTTCTCCCATTGGAGTTAGGGAGCACTGATGTTATCCTGGGAATGAAGTGGCTGCAGACCTTGGGGAACACCAAGATCAACTGGGGAGCATTGATGATGGTGCTGGTGGTGGAAGGGAGAAGGGTAGTGATCAGAGGAGATGCAGGGCTCTCCAAATCCATGGAATCATTTAAAACCATGGTGAAGAGCATACAGGAGGTGGAGGAAGGTTATCTGGTGGAGCTACAGAGGTTGGAGGGGATCAAATTAGAGGAGGGTGGGGGCATTCCTCTTTCAGTATAGCCATTGATTCAACAGTTCAGTGAGATTTTTCAGCTATCTCAGGGATTGCCACCGCCAAGGGAGTAGGAGCATGCTACCACCTTAAGGGAAGGTGTGTCACCCATCAGTGTCAGGCCCTACTACTATCCTCAATTTCAGAAGGATGAAATTGAGAAGTTGACTAGAGAAATGCTGGAAGCAGGGATTACTAGGCCCAATGTGAGTCCTTTTCTAGCCCAGTGTTACTGGTTAAGAAAAAAGATGGGAGTTTGAGGTTCTGCGTGGACTATAGGGCGGTGAATAAGGAAATTGTGCCATATAAGTTTCCTATCTCAGTGATAGATGAGTTGCTAGATGAGCTTAGTGGGCAATTATCTTCACCAAGATAGATCTAAAATCAATGTACCATCAAATCAGAATGAAAAAGGAGGATGTGCCGAAGACTGCTTTCAGAACTCATGTGGGGCATTATGAGTTCCTAGTGATGCCTTTTGGCCTCACTAATGCCTCAGCCACTTTCCAGTCCCTCATGAACAAGGTTTTTCAACCCTATCTTAGGTGATTTGTGCTGGTATTTTTTGATGATATTCTAGTTTACAGCAGTTCAGATGGGGAGCATTGGGAGCACTTGAGGAAGGTTTTAGGGGTGTTACGAGAGCATCAGCTGAGGGCTAATATGAAGAAATGTTGTTTTGCCCAGACCAGTGTGGAGTACTTGAGACATGTAGTATCTTAGGAGGGTGTAGCTATGGATCAGGCCAAAATTGAGGCTATGTTGAGATGGCCACTGCCTAAGAATCTCAGGGAACTGAGGGGATTCCTAGGACTGACTGGCTACTACAAGAGGTTCGGGAAGGGCTATAGTACCATCACATGGCCATTAACAGAATAGTTGAAGGACGGTTTCTTGCAGGGGGATGCAACCACAACAACTTTTGAGAGATTGAAGAAGGCCATGACTACTGTACCGGTCTTGGCCTTGCTAGATTTTAGCCGGGTATTTGTAATAGAGATAGATGCATTAGGGTATGGTTTGGGAGCAGTACTTATGCAATGCCACAGACCCATTACTTACTTCAGCCAGGTGTTGACAGCTAGAGCTAGATTGAAGTTATTCTATGAGAGGGAGTTGATGGCGCTAGAAGTGGCGACCTTATTTGTTGAGCCAACATTTCATTGTCAGGATGGATCAATGAAGTTTGAAGTACCTGTTGGAGCAGAGGATGGTGACAGAGGAGCACTAGAGATGGCTGTCAAAGTTACTGGTATATGACTTTGAAATTCAATATAGGTTGGGGATAGAGAACAAGGCGGCAGATGCTCTGTCCACATATATGGGGGAGCTCCAGGAGCAGGCCGTGTCAATACCTCTGATGTTGGATTGGGGGGACATTAAGGAGGAGAGTGGCCGGGACGAGGAGCTGGGGAGAATTAGGGCAAATTTATTGAAGGATGGGAGAAGCCACCCTAGCTATATTCTAGAAGGGTAGAGGCTTTGTATCAGGGGCGCTTTGTGATGCCCAGGACCTCCGTTCATATTCCACACCTGCTTCATGAGTTCCATGGTAGTGCTATTGAGAGTTATTTAGAGGCGCAGAAGACATACAGGAGACTCTCCTCATAGTTGTATTGGAAGAGGATGCACAAGGATGTGGAGAAGTTCGTCGTCAATTGTGAGGTCTTTCACGGAATAAGTACATGGCTAGGGCTCTAGGTGGATTATTGCAGCCCCTAGCTCTACCAGATCGGGTGTGGGAGGAGGTCTCCATGGATTTTATAGACGAGTTATCTCGATCTGAAGGATTCATCGTGATTCTAGCAGTAGTAGATAGGCTGAGCAAGTATGCTCATTTCATTCCCCTACGACACCCCTACACAGTAGTGATAGTGGCATAAGCTTTGATTAGGGAGGTGGTCAGACTGCATGGGATATTGGAGGCTATAGTATCCTATAGGGATAAGGTGTTCCTCAACCATTTTTGGAGAGAGTTATTCAGACTACAGGGGACAGTACTGAAGAGGAGCACCACCTACCACCCATAGACCGATGGGCAGACGGAGGTGGTAAACAGAAGTTTGGAGACATACCTATGATGCTTTGTGTCAGAAACCCCTCGGCTTTGGGCCAAGTGGTTAGCATGGGCAGAGTATTGATACAATACTTCATATCATTTTGCTTCTCAGATGACCCCCTTCAAGGTGTTGTACGGGAGAGATCCACCTCACCTGGTGCTTTTGGGCAGATTCACACTTCATTTTCTTCAGTAGAAGCATACTTGGAGGAGAGGGACAAGGTTTTGGAAGAATTTAAGAAGCATCTGTTGAGGGCTCAGTAGATTATGAAGAAATAGGCAGATGGGCATAGGAAGGACATCCAGTTTGAGGTTGTTGAGAGAGTGTTCTTAATGCTAAGGCGCTAGAGGCAGAGGTCTGTCACCTCCAGGCGGAACAAGAAGTTGGCTCCAAGATATTTTGGCTCTTATGAGATATTAGAGAAAATTGGAGTAGTGGCATATCGTTTGAGGCTGCCTGCAACAACGACCATCCACCCAATATTTCATGTGTCACAGTTGAGGAGAGCTTTGGGGAGGGGTCAAAGAAGCGCTGATCAAGTGGAAGAACCTTCCTGATTATGACGCTATATGAGAGCCCTACGAAGGGTGAAACATCAATTCCCATCTTTCCACCTTGAGGACAAGGTAGTTCTTTGGGAGTGGGGTATTGATACGCTTGGACCAGTTGAGCCGGCCCAACTTTTGGGCTGGCTCCTGCAATACAGCAGGCGCAAGCCTGCGGACCTTAGGCCGGCTCCTGTAATACACCAGGCGCA
Organism: Dendrobium chrysotoxum; assembly: GCA_019925795.1. Lineage (NCBI taxonomy): Eukaryota > Viridiplantae > Streptophyta > Magnoliopsida > Asparagales > Orchidaceae > Dendrobium > Dendrobium chrysotoxum. The sequence goes on from JAGFBR010000819.1 coordinate 268,292, forward strand.
AGCCTGCTGGTCTGCAGGCTCCCTATCCTGCCCCCCTTGGGGTGGGGTCCACTACCTAGGGCTAAGTGTTTGAGGGATGTTTAGTCATTTTATGTTATTTTTATATTTGCTTTAAATAAGAGTTTGTAATTGGGTTAGGGCATCTTTTTGGTGGCTAATTTCTGACTGCTCTTTGTTGTTCTTGGGCTCTAGCGGCATCTAGAGAGTTTTGGAGAGATTGATCCTCCTCTCGAATAGAGGATCACTTGAATCTCGCTATTTTCTTTCATCTTCTTGCAATTAAGAGTGTTTTCCTTGTGTTTTTCTCCATAAAAACTTAAAAAAATCTGCTTGGAGAACTTGCTGAAATTTTGATTTCAGCAATTAATTTTTTTTTTCCCTATTGTTTCCTATCAGATGGTTATAAAGGATATTTAAAGTGAGGTACATTGAGGTATGCTTTTTGCAGATGCCATAATTAATTGGTTAGACATGTTCAAATAAGTTGAATGTTAAAAAATGGAGAAAATATTTGGAAGACATAGGCTTAGTATTAGTTAAACCTGCACCGAATATTTGATATATAATTTTAGTGCGTTGTTAATAATTATCAATTAATATTTTTTTTTTGATAAAATCATACTTAGAATTGATAGGTTTAAATATTATCTATTATTAATAAGAGTATGATTTAGATGAGGATATAATATTTAAAGTAAGTGTGGTTGATTAAAATAAAGAGATGCCTCATAGTACAATAATATATTAGAAAATATTATTGAGACTCATAAAAATTTTTATAAAATTGAAATTAGGTATATGATTTTGTAATTTGAATGTTGGGCTACAATGAAGTCCTTGATAACCAAGTTGAACATGATATAAATTAAAATATAATGATGGATGGATGATAAAACTAGGATTGAGAGATTCATAATTGGTATAAAGAGATTTTGGGTTAGCATCTATTGAAGATAAGGTGGTGGAATATGAACTTAGGCAATTTGTATGCACAATGAAGGTTAGAATACAATAATGAGGCATGTATTAAACTATGATGATGACAACAATTTTATGTATAATGCTCTTTAGTTTTTTTATATTGATGTGATTAATATTTAATTAACTATACTTATGATTGTGCTATTCGTACTAGAACTTTTCTCTAGAATTCTAAGCATGATATAGCGAGTTTACACTTTTTTCCCAAGGATGATCCAAAGTTAGTTTGGAATACAAGTCAATGCTTTCTCATATGATAATTTCAATGGATTTTTAAAGAAATTTGTGAACATATATATGGATGAAGGCATTATGTGTCTTCTTGTTGATGGCTCAGACTAGCTAGCGTCTTGCCCTCGAGCCTGCTATGTAAATGAAAAAAATATGGGGGTAATTTTTTTGAGGTTGATTACTTCTATTTTAACTAGATTTTCCCAAAATTTAGATCAAAATTTATTTAAATATGTTGTCGAACTAACTATGAGCCTAAACCCCCATAGTTACCATTTTTGCTTGCCTGAGAGCATTATCAATTAAGTAGGTTTCTTAGGCTCAAATTTAGGCTTACCTTTGGTTTTTAGGTGTGAATTTAATTGAGTGGGGAATGGTAGGGTTGATATAGTTAAATTCGATCAATATTTCGTGGTTCCATCATTCTAAATATATAAGTGGACCTAGTCTACCAATGTTAAAGGGATTTGAACTATAACATTTTGGGAAAATGATTAGCAACCATGAGTTGTCTCCTGTCTGACATCCTAAGTAAATCAAGGTAAAATGTGAAATGTATGTATGTCATAGACATACTCTGGAGATTGATCTTGGCTCATTTACTTGAAAAGGATTTGTTATACTCGTTTCACTAAGTAATTTGAGGGACAAAGTATGATTGCTTGTGGTTTAGAGGTGCTAAACATGACCAAAAAGAGCTTAAATATATTCCATTAGTTTTTCATAAGTTTCAGCTCGACTTGAAGAAGCATGTCTATAACACATGGGATTTTTTGTGTGTGGCTTTAATTTTTGGAGTTAATTTTGATTGTTGTGCTTGTTAGCATGTTAACTAGCTCGAGTTTAAGTTAGGATGGGTCTTGTATCAAGTAAAAGACCCAAATATTGATTTAATGGATTTATTGGCTTTTTGTTAACCCAAATTAATTGGGCTAGGACATATATCTATTGAAGACATGATTGGGACTTATGACCTATGCAAAGACATAGAATGAGCTTATTCTCTCTTTCAAAAGAATGTTACCATCGGTCATCGATGAGAGTTTTTGTCATATCCCTCAACCTATGGTACTTCTCTCCAATGATCGTTTGAGGTGGGAATGGCAGATTGTTGCAAAGTTTATGTAACATAATTTTATTTTTTATGGTTCTACAAGTCGCTGGACATAGAAGCATTTATTTCTTACATCTACAAGTTGCTGGTCATTAAAGCATTTATTTCTTACAGCTGAATGTCCCAACTAAGACAAACATTTATTGTTGGTTATTATATGTATCAATGCAATTGTGTAAATTGTGTTGTAGAGATGTTTAACCTTGCAAGTAGCTGGTGTGGATCAATCTTGCGGAGGGAAGTTTGTGTGGGAGCATATGATGTAGAACGGATATGGGGGAGGGGGGTCATTTGAAATTTGGAATTTCAAATTAAATGGAAGAGAAAATTATTCCTTGAATTAAAGGATGAATTAAGGCTCCAAGAATGGGGGAATTAATAAGAATTAAGTGGATTGGAGAGAGAGGGGAGGGGCCGGCCTAGAGAGGGAGAGGAGAGAGGGTGTCCAGGTTCGTTGAATGTGGTGATTAATTTAAATCTAAATTAATTTCAAATTTGAGAATATTAGGGAAGTTTCCAAATGAAATTGAACTTATTTTTAGGAAAGGATTTGAATTTCAAATTTTTTTGGATTTGAATTCAAAAACTTTCCAAATTAATTTCAACTAATTTAGGAAATAAGAAAATTTGGATGGAAATTAAGAGGCAAATTAAATTTGAAAATCAATGGTTTGTGGAGATGTGGCCGGCGGTTTGAAGGTGGCTTTGACCTAGGGTATGGGTGGAATTTTCGGCCAAGAGGAGAAAGAGAGACGAGGAGGTGGCGATTCGAAAAAATAAGGAGAAACAAAATGAAGAAAAAGAAAAGATAGAACCGCAAGCCTTGGACTCTTTCAAAGACTGACGGGTGATACGATGCCCTTCACCAAGGGACTTCAAGCCACGAACCTGGACCAATCCTGCGGCTGGTGGAAATCACAATTCCCTCCATAGGGATTCTCACTAATGTCCTCCCAAAGAACAAAAGTGCAGAACAAAATTTTTATTAAAACTTCATCATACCTAATACAAGAGCAAGAGCCTCTATATATAGGCCTTAAAATAAAAGAAACTAAAAAGATAATTTTGCCCCTTGGGCTTACATAAGACATGACTCTTAAATAAGGGTAAAAATAGAAAATGCATAATTAAAATCAAAAATACAATTAATAAACTACGATAAAAATGGAGTGATCTCGGCCGTCGGTCTTCGCTCTTCCTTTGATTAACGTCCACCGTTGGATGTCCGCATCATTCTCCCGGGGTGGAAAAGAGCTCGACTCCGTCGAGTCCGCATCTCGGGCAACCATGCTCTGATACCAAACTAATGTAGAACGGATATGGGGGGAGGGGGGTCATTTGAAATTTGGAATTTCAAATTAAATGGAAGAGAAAATTATTCCTTGAATTAAGGATGAATTAAGGCTCCAAGAAGGGGGGAATTAATGGGAATTAAGTGAATTGGAGAGAGAGGGAAGGGGACGGCCTAGAGAGGGAGAGGAGAGAGGGTGTCTAGGTTCGTTGAATGTGGTGATTGATTTAAATCTGAATTAATTTCAGATTTGAGAATATTAGGGAAGTTTCCAAATGAAATTGAACTTATTTTTAGGAAAGGATTTGAATTTCAAATTTATTTGGATTTGAATTCAAAAACTTTCCAAATTAATTTCAACTAATTTAGGAAATAAGAAAATTAGGATGGAAATTAAGAGGCAAATTGAATTTGAAAATCAATGGTTTGTGGAGATGTGGCCGGCGGTTTGAAGGTGGCTTTGACCTAGGGTATGAGTGGAATTTTCGGCCAAGAGGAGAAAGAGAGACGAGGAGGTGGCGATTCAGAAAAATAACGAGAAATAAAACGAAGAAAAAGAAAAGATAGAACCGCAAGCCTTGGACTCTTCCAAAGACTGACGGGTGATACGATGCCCTTCACCAAGGGACTTCAAGCCACGAGCCTGGACCCATCCTGCGGCTAGTGGAAATCACAATTCCCTCCATAGGGATTCTCACTAACGTCCTCCCAAAGAACAAAAGTGCAGAACAAAATTTTTATTAAAACTTCATCATACCTAATACAAGAGCAAGAGCCTCTATATATAGGCCTTAAAATAAAAGAAACTAAAAAGACAATTTTGCCTCTTGGGCTTACATAAGACAAGACTCTTAAATAAGGGTAAAAATGGAAAATGCATAATTAAAATCAAAAATACAATTAATAAACTAAGATAAAAATGGAGTGATTTCGGCCGTCGATCTTCGCTCTTCCTTTGATTAACGTCCACCGTTGGATGTCCGCATCAGCATAATTCTACTCTGACCCATGTACCCATCATGGGCGCCTTGGTTACTTGGATTGCCAGCATGCCATTGATTATTTAATCTTAATTGAGTTTTATACTTCATGATATGCTACTCTGTTAACCGAGCAACACATCCTGTATATGTGCAATCTGCAGTCATAATAATGTATGCTGTGTAGCCTTCCATGGACTTCTATGGTTGTGGCAGGGGGTTTCCTATTAAGCTGTGGTTTGCTTCTTCGTTCTATTTACATATTCAGGTGTTGAATAGCTCTGGCCTCTGGATTAAGGCAGGAAGATCCGGATCATTGCTAGACTTCAAAGATACTGGGTTTTTGAAATAGTAATTTTTCAGCAGAAGTCCATTTTATTTATTTTCTATATTTTTGCTATGAGTATTAAAATCCAGGAATTGGTACTGAAGTTAGAGTTGAACCGTTTTATATTCTGATCATTAGTTTTAGCTTTTGCAGTAGTTTTCTTCAAGCTGTATATGCCTGTGGACTTAATTACTCATCAAATTAAATTTTCTTTAGTTTATTGGGTGTGTGACAGGCATCCTAGAGGAGCTTTTAGGGATAAAAATATGGGATTTTATTCCCATTCAACATCAATGACTTCCTATTATGGCTGAGATCCTGCTGATCTACCCCTGTTATGTGAATAAAAATTTAGGAATATGAGAAAATAGTTATCCCCTTTCTACTCCTTGACGTATCTATGTAATATAATGTTCTATGAGCAATCATTAATTGCATTTCGAATGATAAATGTCAATAGGTTCTATGCACGTTCAGATTGATTTTGGGTTATTCTGGATTGAATTGGCTTTAATTTTGTTTCAGTCAGCCCCATACCATAAGCAGTTAATGGGAGTTTCAATCCGTAACTCCTAACCTATCTCTTATAAATTGATTCCATACTAGCCTAAAATGTGTTGGTTGTTGTTCAGATAGAACCTGCGATTGAACTTAAAGATGAAGGACTAGTATTAGTATTTAGTTTATGTTTAACTCCTACGTTTATACTCACGCATTTTCATGGGATTTCTTTCATTTCTTTTAATCATCTGGTAAACTTCCCTTTGACGGTCTTCATTACAGGGAGGTGATGGACTTTTCAATGAAGTTCTTAATGGGCTTCTGTCTTCTAGGCATAAAGATCCTTATCCACCAGCTCCTACGAGGCTTAATACTACTGATGTCAAAGACCCGCTTCAGCTGCATGTTTACGAGGATAGCAAAAATGTCAGAAACTCCCTGACCGGTCACAGTGACATTTTCGTGGAGACTGCACTAAAGGGTGAAGATCGTGAGCCTCTTCTCTCAGCTTCAGAATCTCATGGCTTGGGTATCTCAAAATATAGCGTGTATCTGGATATTTATTTCTTTTCCTCTGTAAACATCACTATACACAGTATTAAACGACTGTAGTTGAGCCTGATTTATTTATTCATTTGATGTCAACAGCAACCAGTGAACAGGAATCATTTTGCTCAGGTTTGTTTGTGGCATTTTGTCATCTTGGTATTTGACTAGATTTTTGTTAACTTCACTACCATTAGAGTGATTAGGTCGTAATCTTAATTTTATATTAATTTGAATTTCTTAGCATAATTGCTTTGTCCAACAGTACAGATCAGAGCACTGCAGTTAGCTTTCCCAACGATTGGCTTAGACTCGGAATCATTCCTGCTGGCTCAACTGATGCCATTGTCATCAGGTACATGCTTTGTTTCTGTATTATTGAGCGTCTTTGGCCTGGAAGGTTTCCGTAATTCTTTGAACGGCTACAATGCAAAATGCCAGAGCTAAGAGAAAAATTCTATTTCATAGTAATTTGTTCTACAAGCCTGGTTCTAATTTGTTTTGCTGCATGCCACAAAGCATGTTTGATTACTGATAGAATTCAAGTTATTGGGTTGTTTTGAGCCAGATGTTGTGTCTTGCACGCAATCATCAAAACAATATCATTAGGTGAACCCAGGATTTCATCCCTGTGAAGACCCTCTGGGGCTCAGGTCAACGACTAAGATTGAAGGTGATAAGAGCAACAACAACATCAAGCCTTTGTCATACTACGTGGGGTCGGCTACATGAATCTTTTTTTTCCGTTGTGTCCTGTTAAAAGTCAAATTCTCGTTTAAATCTAATAAAGAAAGATCATTTCTAATATTTTCTAACCAAGTCTTTTTAGGTCTAACTCTACCTTTCTTAACATAAGTCAAATCTAATACCTCTACTTTTCTAACCGGGTCATCGGAAGGCCGCCGTTTTATGTGACCAAATCATCTAAGGCGACTCTCTCTAATCTTATCTTCCACTGGAGCTACTCCAAAGTTTTCACATATATGCTCATTTCGTATCCTATCTCTAAGGATAAAGTCACTCATCCACCTGAGCATCCTCATCTCTGCAACACTTAACTTAGTATTATGCTTCTCTTTTAATGGCCAACATTCGACACCATAAAGCATTGCATGTCTCACCACCATCTTATAGAATTTTCCCTTGAGTTTGAGGGGGACTTTTCTATCACACAACAAGCCTGATGCATTCCTCCACTTCAACCATGTAACTTGAATTATGCTGATAATATCCCCATCTATTTCATCATCACTCTGAACAATAGATCCAAGATATCTAAAACGTGTGCTCTTATCAATGACTTGATCGCCCAAAGTCACAATCCACTCACTAGGTCTATTATTACTAAAATTACACTCATATATTCCGTTTTAGATCTACTCAAGCGAAACCTTTAGACTCTAAGGTTGACCTCCATAATTCAAGTTTACCTTCAACTCCCTCTCTAGTCTTATCAACAAGAAGAATATCATCAACAAAAAGCATACACCAAGGTACATCCTCTTGCAAATGTCTAGTGAGAACATCCACGACTAAAGCAAAAAAGATATGGGCTTAAGGCTGATCCTTGATGTAATCCAACCAAAATAGGAAAATACTTGGTCAAACCACCTTGTGTTTGAACACAAGTAATATCTCCTTCATACATATCTTTAATGATTTGAATATAAGCGTTATTAACTCCTTTCTTTTCAAGAACTCTCCATAGCACTTTTCTTGGAACTTTATCATACGCTTTCTCTAAATCAATAAATGTCATATGTAGATCCTCCTTATTCTCTCTATATTTCTCCATCAAACCTCTCAATAAATGTATGGCTTCCATAGTAGATCTACCCAGCATGAATCCAAATTAATTTTGAGAAACATTAGTATCACGCCGCAACCTACGCTCCATAACTCGCTCCCATAGTTTTAAAGTATGACACATTAACTTAATTCTTCTATAATTCGCACAATCTTGTGCATCACATTTATTCTTAAAAATAGGAATTAACACACTCATTCTCCACTCATCTCTTTGAGAGGACCTATAATTCACCCGGCATGAAGGTGATAAGAACTAAATGCCCTCATCTCTTTGAGAGGCAGCTGAATGTTTAATAAAAAATTGTCACAAAGGATTGTCATAAATTCTAAATAATAACTATAATTATTATACAATATGATTAATTACTAATGATTTTTGAGAATAGCAATTTAAGAGGTCATGATGCTGTCTTTGGAATTTTTTCCCCTAGTGAGACCTATGTTCAAAATGCATTGTTTTTATGTTTTCCTTTATGAATTCTTTCATGAACATAAATTTTCTAAAAGTCAGATATCATTTGCTTTGTTGTTTGGAGAGAATGAAACAATATTTTGTTGTCATTTATGTGCTTGTGATGTACCTTTCAATTTAAGAAATCTTTTGGGTTATTTTTTCCCAGTTAATGAATGAACTTTGTATTTTCCTGCTTTCTATATTATTTGAGAACCTTCTTTTTGCGTATATTGTTAATGCGTTCCTCCTGTGAGAGCTTTAAAGATCCTCATGGGCAGCTGAATCCACCCGTCTATCTCCTCTATAATCCCTCCTTTCCTTCCACATCCAAAACCCCCAGTCTAAGCAAGAGCATCATTCCATAGACTATCCCATACTTCAGAACTCTTGAAATCATCTTTTAAACTTCAACGCCTCTTGCTCATTCATCACATTTATCAATTGGCATGGGGACCAAAAGTTCCAAACATGACCTTAGGAGTTAAACTATCTGCTTTAACTTAGCTGTAAGTAATATTGGCGTTGGAATCTCTGGGGTTGCCTCAAATATGAGGTTCAGAAATCTGGAGTGTGGTTTTGTTAAATTGGCTAGTATTTGAATGCACAAGTATGGGCATTATACATGAATGTACACATTGCTTTTGTATTTGGGTTCTTACCAGTGATACTTTTATCCACAAAAATGACATTTTCAAATGTTGCACATTACTCTTACTGCTGGTACTCGCCAGGTACTGTGGGTTAACCCTTTACGGGATTGATTGGGGCATGGGTTTAGACCTTCTGTCTGCCTTTTCCTCGTGCCCTCTCTCCCACTCCTCATTCCATTTGAGATTTCTAACTGAGAAAGAAGAGATGCAGTGCTTCCTACTCCCTTCTCCACACCCTGATTAAAAAAGAAGGATTTATGTACGTATCACAAATTCCTTATTTGCATATCTAACACGTACCACTTCAATTTTTAAATCACATTAAAGCACATGCATGAAAATGTGTGTTTTATTTTAAGTAAGTGTTTTTGATGTGATTTAGTATAAGTAAATATAAGGATTTAGGTGTTAGGCATGTAAATGTATAAGGATTTTGTGGTCCAAAAAAAAAAAAAACGTTTGGAGTGGGTTGGTGATGGGGGTCAGAGGTGTTGAGGGTTGCTCTTTGCTGTTTAACTACTGTGGTAAATTGAGAAACCAAAAGAAAAGCTATCATTTCGTTTTACAAGCATCAATACAATATGTTATTTTCTCCAAGGGGTATCTCCATTGGCAATTCTGATAAAGAGGGCCTGGTTTTGATAATTTTTTTTGGTTTTAATCATCGTTAATGACATAAATTTCAAGTAAATCTTGATTTTTTTTGAATGGAATCAATTTTTCAACAATACGCAATTCTCCTTGGTTTTTTGGCTGGGAGCTTTTGGCTACCAACTAAGAGGTCTTGGGTTCGAGTCTTGCGTATGTGATGTGTATATGAGTTTGCTTTAATTGGCCTAAATGTCAAAAAAAAGTTCTTCACCAGTCATTTAGTATTCCAACTAACAATTTACTTGCATAATACATGTCTACAACTTATTTTTGTTATTGGTAAAACAAATATTTAATCAATTTATAAAATATCAAAAAAATTTCAAAGCGTTATTTTTCAGTCGAATCAAACAAAGACATTGAAGCTCGAATATAAAGGCCAAATCAAAGACAAATAGCCAAGCAAAACTCCTTCAATAAGTATAACTGAGATCGCAATCAACATTTGAGTTTTGCTGTTTCCTGCATCTTTTTTGAATTTATAATACTATTAATCATGCATTTGAAAGGATCTTATTAAACTTTGGTATACTGCTGTACAAAATAGCCAGTTATGTTGTTTAATGCAAACTCAATATGCGTGCAAGATAATGGGCCAAATTTTAGCACTTAAAAAATGGCCTGGTAAATCCTGACCTGAAAGGACCACTTTTTAGGTCCATTTCACTCTCAATCTTGCTTGCAGAAGGGTGGCAAATTGGGATTGATGTTTGGTTGAGGCTTTGAGCCCGATGAGCCAGCACCTCATCCTTTCAAAACGCTCCTTCTCCATGAAAAACTTGGTTTAAGGGGCACTCATGCACAACTTTTCCAGTTTAGCTTTTCAAGTTTTAGATTCTTTTTTTATTTTTATTCTCTCATTCAATTGAAAATCCCACATTAACAAAAAAAAGACACATAAAAGGCCATAGTTTGATAAGTTTTACTATTGAATCATGTATTGACCCATGGTAGTGGTCAAACCACACGCTGTTGTTTATTCAATATTCAAATTAGTATTGAAGGGTGTCATGCATTGACTCATATATGCATGTATGCCTAACTTTCATGATTTACTTTACCCATCAAAATATTATCTTTTATAAATTACGATGAAATTAATGGGATGCTATCATATATTAGCATGATCATACAAAGGCATGCTTATATTGATAACTTTGGTTGGGGTTTTTTTTTCTTAAACTTTGTACTGCTATTGATATATAATGGATCTTTTCAAAGTTTGGCACATTATGTACCAATTAAATTTATCATGTTTTAATGCAGTACGACTGGTGTGCGGGACCCTATAACATCTGCATTACACATTATCCTTGGGAAAAAGATCTCTTTGGATGTAGCTCAGGTGGTTAGATGGAAAACCACTCCATCTTCAATAGATACGCCTTCAGTGCGCTATGCTGCTTCTTTTGCTGGGTAGGTATCATATTAGTGATTAGAGTTGAATTGAAGATTATACTACTCGGCCAAAGTTATGTTTTTCACTTCAGAATTGTTTTTTTGTGATAAGAATAGGGACATTTACCTGCGAGTGTAGGGCTCTATGGATTTATTTTTACCTATTTAACAACCTTAATTATTTTAAAATTGCATTTATGACTCTAGTGAGTGTATGACTTTATGGATTCATTTTTACCTCTTTAACAACCTGAATTATTTTAACATTGCATATATGACTCTCTAATCCATTGCAGTGTATAATATAGCATTCACACGTATTCTTTATATATATTGTGGACATTTTCAAACTAAGCTTCATCTTTTGGTTAAAACCTAATTGACAATTATTATATATCCTTTCCATACACTTTTAACGCAATTATCATCTATTAGACATGATGTTGAAAGTCTAGTAGCACTAATATTGCTGCTAGTTTTAATCATTGTACCATGCTTCTGCACCAATTGATTTTGAAGTTTTTCAGTCAGGCATTTTCATCCACTTCTAATCAAATATGTTTTATTATAGATATGGATTTTATGGAGATGTCATCAAAGAAAGTGAAAAGTATCGATGGATGGGTCCTTCACGCTATGATTTTACTGGAACTAAAGTGTTCTTGGAGCATAGGTCGTTTTCTTCTCCCATATCTTGAATTGATGCAGATACATGATGCATTTGAACAATATTCCATTTTTTATTTACCTTTTTGTAAATTTTTTTCAGAGCTTATGAAGCTGAAATTGGTTTCTTAGAAGCTAAAGCAATTGATGCTGATGATGAAACACTAGTGGCTGGGACACACCAAACACTTCTTCCTAGAAGGAGCCCTAATAAAAGAGTTTGCCTTACTAAGTGCAGTGTTTGTGTTGGACCAACTAAATCAACTCAGACTCTTACAAATGGAAGCTCCTGTAGCTCTGATGGTCATGCTGAGGATTGGAGATGGTTACGAAGCAAGGGGCGTTTTCTTAGTGTTGGTGCAGCTGTAATTTCATGTCGTAATGAACGGGCGCCTGATGGTTTGGTCGTAGATGCACATCTCTCTGATGGGTTTCTTCATCTTATACTAGTCAAAGATTGCCCACGACCTTTTTATTTGTGGTAATTTTAACAGTCGCGTTATCCATTTCACATATTTCTACTTAAGTTTTACAAATCTCAAACCCTCAACACATGCATGCACACATGCGAGCTCACGCAGACTTCTGCACACACATGCAAACTTAACGTATCTATGCACACACGCCTTCGCGCACGCACTTACACATGTGCAGGGACACACAAAAAGAGAAGATAGGAAATGCATGTACTCAATTATGCCATCATTGGTGATAGAAAAAAAGCAAAACATTTAAATCATGAATAATTGTGTAATTCAAGATCAAAATGCATAGAATTGGCACTTGCCTTTGCCAAATGAATGAGTTGTGCATGGCTCTTGCATTATTTTAGTCAGGTATACGGATACAACTTCATTACTTTAGAAATTTGAATTGATTGACCAATAATACTGATTGAACAATGAACTGGTTGTCTTGCTTGCCTGATATAACCAAATAATCTGATTGTTAAAAAAAATAAAATATAAATTAGTTGTGATATTGAATTATTACCAACATTGATTTGGGAGAATCAATATTCAATCTAGAAAACCACCAAATCTATGAGAGTATTAATAATGAAGTTTGATTCGTAAGTGGTGTTGCAAGATTGTGAGTGTTTGAGCCAAACAACAACCTAAACTTACACAGCTCCTAGAAAGTTACTTTCAATTTGTCCTTTTAGACGCCACCTCCCTCCAAGTTGGAGCACGCTTATCCAAAGCTTTTTATACTCAGCACTCATGACGTCAATTGATGGTATCCATATGATCTTGATTGATATAATTCCTCATGATAATGGCTTCTGGTGGCAATGTGGCATAGGAGCACTTTGAAATTGTCGATCAACCACAAAGTGTTAATAAAATTAAATAAGTGATCAACACTAGAACATAAGGTAAAGGAGTTTTTACAGTATGTGACACTTTTATTGGAAAAATATATGCGATCTTATTATGTAGATCTTTTATTATGAGATTAGATTTTTTATTTATAATGAACCTTTTTTTAGTATATCTATAGATATTAATTGTCAATCTATTTTCTAGATTAAATTATAAATTGGCTCTACTGTCTTAAGAGGTGCTAAGCTACTTCTCATTTTTTAAAAAATCTTCATTTGGTCCGCCCTCAAAAGTATGAAAGGGTACTTCACATTTGTCATTCCATTATCATAACTATTAATAAATAATAAAATTTCAAAAATATCTTGCTCATTCTCTTTCTCTTCATTGCCCTCTACATGAGTTATTAGCTGTTTATGCAAGCTTATCTAGAATTAATCAACTCATCGACAACAAGAGGTTGCACCAACAAATAACCTGCACCAGGGGCGACAAGGAATGTTATTACATGAGCTCACATGAACCGCTAGGCTCAATGAGCTTACATGCAAGGATGACCTCCTACAAGAGTGATGTGAAACCACTAGGAATTGCATTAGAGATTATAAAGAAATTGATTAAGCTTTGTAATATAAACTAATGTTTCACAAGATTGGATGCTTAGAATTTAAGACTATCAATAATGTAAGGGCAATCGATTACAATGTAGAATAACAATTACTTGAAAATAATTTCATCCATAAAGATAAACTTAAATACTATAAACAAGAAATCCCACACTTAACAAATAGAAAAGCCACCTTGAGATTCCCTCACTCACGCTCGTTTAGTAGGGGTTAGCGGAAAAAGGATCTTAGCAAGCCAAACGATGCCACCAAAGTTGAGAAGACACCTATGGTTGTAGTCCAACGAAAGTTCGCCGGAGGAGGAGAAGACGCGGGTGGATGTCCAATGATTTGCCACGATCCAGATGGTTGTTGTTCGTCGATGATTTCAGTCAAATAGAAGAGTATGCGGTCGATGTACTCCTCGACGGTGTCGTCGGATCCAAAACTGAGATCGAAGAAAAGGGATCGTAGAATGTCTATTTGGCCTTGTTCGTCGTACGCGAATCCATGATCAACCTCGGGATCCGCCATCCATGGACAATGAATTATCTCTACTCTTGGGGGCTCTTGGTGGTCGGCGGCTTGTGGAGGAAGAGAGGAGAGAGGGGCCGGTGGTGGGGAGTCTCGGGTAAAGAGGGAGAGGGAGGGGTCGTTAGGGTTAGGTTTGGGTTAAGGGGATTCCAAGAAATCTGAAATTAATTTCAGGTTTAAGTGATTTTGGAGGATATTGAATTTGAAATTGAATCCAAATTCAAATAGGGTTTAGGGCTTGAATAGGAAAACCAAGGGGAGCCCAATGATGGGGGCCGGCGGCATGAGGAGAGGAAGGAGGGAATTGGAGAGGGTTTTAAAAGCTTCCAAACAAGTCTTTGTAAATTAGGAAGGAGAATAAGAAATCCAATCTAATTTAAATTAAATTAGACTTTGATTGAGGAGCTTTCCTAATTTGACTTGGTTAATTTAGGAAAGTATTTGAAATTCAAATTTGAATTTCAAATAAGATGAAATCTTTCCTAAATTATGTGGACTAAATTAGGTAGGTCTTAATGTTGATTGAAATCACATTAAGAGGGGAAGAAAAGGGGTGGCTGGCGGTGGGCTTGGGAAAGAGGGGCTTGGCCGGGTGGGGTGGAAGGGGAGGGGAAAGGCTAGCGGTCTAATGGAGGTGGGAAGGGTGGCCGGTGGAGGAGGGTTGTCCGGCGGTTGTGGGGAAGGGAGGGAGAGAGTGGCAGTCAGGTGAAGGGACTTAGGGAGGCCGGCGATGGAGCAAGAGGAGGAGGAGGAGAACCATGAGCCCCGGACACTTCCAGCGACTGGTGGGTATTGCTTTGCCCACACCTTGGGACTTCACCACTCAAGAACTCACAAGCTCTAGAGAGAAATCAGAAAATATTATTTCATTCATTAATTCTCTCATACAAGATAAGGACCTTATATATGGGACTCCAAACAAATAGAAAAAGAAAGACAAGAATGCCCTCAGGGCTACAACTCAAACACTAAACAGATAAAGGGTACAATCGTCAAAACTCAAATAAAAACAACTTAATACAAAACATATATAAAAAATAAAGACTCCTAATTGTCGCCGTCGATCTGCGATGCTTCTGGTGATAAACATTCCGGAATCTGCTGCTGATGTCCTCATCAAAGAGCTTGCACAAAATACCTTCCTTGCAAGTGTTCATGTAGGGATGGTCATCTACCAGCTTTACTAGTAGGTTTAGCTCACTCTGCACATGCTCACTATATGAATGTCTTCTTATTGTTCATGGGAGTTCATTGTGCCAATGACCTTGCAATCTGTGCAAGCTCTAGTAAGTTAAGCTAAAGCTTTAGTCCCATCCTTTTATATTAATAGTAATTCAGCTAAAATATATTAAAAAATTGAAATTCAAATAAAAATGTATTTCATAATTGAATTTAATGGAACAATTAATAGGACCTTTATAAGGATTGACGGCTTATCTCTAGGACTGACTTGTACATTAAAAAGCTTACTAGAATTTTAATGGAAGGTTTTTAAGAGCATGAACCAATGTGAAACAAGCCCTTGTCCTCAAGGAGTAGCATGTAATTTGCCCTAATTTTTTCGCATTGCCGCCCGCATCCATATTTTTCATAACTCTTGAAATCCTATTTATAATTGAGTTTTTATACTTTGGTTTGTTTTATTTCAAATTTCCTTAACAAATTTGCTATAATTGGTTATAAACATGTAGTAAGATAACTTTTTGTAATTTAATGATAGTTTCATGAAATTATGAGATTTTATTGTATTTAGTTTATTAATTATTGAATGTATTATTATTATTATTATTATTTCATTTTTATCATTTAAGTGATGCTAATTATTGTTGAAAATTATAACTTCATTCTATTTGAACCTTAAGTTGAACCCTAATTTTGATGCAGATCATGAATACTTTGATACCAAATTGATGGAGAGGCTTATATAATTTACTTTTAATTGTCCAATTGGACTAGGAAGAGGCCTAGGGTTTGGGTCTTTTGTAAGGAGTTTATGGGAGAAGGATGGTACTTAGAGTTCACGAAGGGGAAAGAACAAATATGTATATGAAATTTTATAAAATACCTTGAATGACGAGGGGAGAGTAGAGAACTTCATGTACACGATTAGGTTAAATGGATGAAGAACCAATCAGCCTTTTATGGCCCCATCAAATAAATAATTCATTAATGATTCATCTAAAAGTCCATACATGAGGTCCTATTTATACAAACTACAAATTAAGGATGATATAATCTTTTTTCTTATCACATTTAATTTAATGAAAAAGAAAAGATATGGAAAATTCAACCTAAACTGATGAGTGGTCTAGAAAAGCTTGAAAATTGATCTAAACCAGCAATTTTGTAGCTTAGTTTTAACTCATTAATAGTTGGCCTATTAAAAATTATACCTGAAATATCATAAAAAAATTATGTTGATCAGGCATGCATCTCGAAGCAAAATCAAGTTGGAAACTTCAAAAATTAAATTGAAGACCATATATACTCCGATTTTAGCAAACTTATAGTCGAACTGAACGTCTCGAAAATACGAACCCAACGACACCAAATTCGACTCAATCCGAGCCCAAATGAGTCCAAATCCAAGACCCGAAGCATATTTGGAAGGTTCAAACCATAATTTGGATTGCCAAACGGTTTCCAAACGTGACATGCTTATAGTCGAATCGAGCGGCTCAACTAGACGAATCCAACAAACCTAAGATTGCTGAATTATGATATCATTAAGACATTCAAATGCCCAATAAACGGTCCATGATCAATGGATTCAACATTGGTCGTCCATTCAAACCAATCCCAATTTACTCTTGATCTTCCTCCTATTTACTGGTCATGCCACTCTCGGAAAATTATAAATAGACCCCTCATTTCTCATAGAGGGGAGGCCCAAGCAAGAAGAGAAGGAAGAGAAACTTGAGTTCTCTTGCCACCAGACTCCTCGACCACCGTCGGACTTCCACTCCGCAGATGACCGACGCTAGACTTCCACCCGGCCGCCGACTAACGCCGGACTTCTTCCTGGCCTCCAACTGACGTCAAACTTTTGCCCGGCCATCGACTTTCATTGGACTTTTGCTCGACGCCGGACTTCCGCCCTCCGCCGGACTTTCGTCGGACTTCTACCCGACACCGGACTTCCACCCATTGTCGGACTTCTGCCTATCGCCGGACTTTCTTCTGAGTTCTAACCGACGCTGGACTTTCGCCCATCGCCGGATTTATGCACGTCGCTAGACTTTCGTTGGACTTCTACCCGACGCTGGACTATCACACATCCCCGGACTTTTGATCGTGCCGGACTTTTGTCGGTCTTCTACCCGTCGTCGGACTTCCGCCCGTCCCCAGATTTCTGCCCATCGTCGGACCTTCGTCGGATTTCTGCCGTCGCCGGACTTTCGTCGGACTTCTACTCGACGCCGAATTTCCGCCTGTCGCCGGATTTCTACCCGACACCGGACTTCCACCCTTGACCAGACTTCTGCCCGCCACCGGACTTTTGTCGATCTTCTACCGACGCCGTACTTCCGCCCGTCACCGGATTTCTACCCGATGCCGGACTTCTGCCCGTCATTGGATTTCTACCCGATGCCGGACTTTCGCCCGTCGCCGGACTTCCCCCTGTCGCTGGACTTCTGTCCCTCGCCGGACTTTTGTCGGATTTCTACCTGACACCTGACTTCCCCCTCTCTCCGGACTTTTACCTGTTGCCGAACTTTCGTTGGACTTCTCCCTAACGCCGAATTTTCTTCCGTCGCCAGACTTCTGTCCATCGCCGGACTTCCACCAGTCGCCGGACTTCTGCCGTCTTCAGACCTCCATCATACTTCTGCCCATCACCGGACTTCCGACCTCCGTTGCCAGCTGACTACGATCCTTTCGACATCTGTCGCTACACAACGGTCTTTCTGACCACTGTCACCCGCCGAATATGGTCCCTCTGACCACCGTCACCAGACTACGATCTTTCCCTCCGACCACCGTCACCAGACTACGGTCTTTCCGACCTCCGTTGCTCACTTACTATGATTCTGCCGACCAAACAAATATATCAATAGTAATTCTTTCAAGTCCCATCATGTAATGCACTTTATATGATGTATATTTATTACATCAAGCCAAGACCTTCCCTCAAGGAAGGGCCTCATTTGTAATCAACTGCAAATAATAGTGGATTCATTCAAACTGGGTCAGACCCCATAGTTTTTCCCCTTTTCAGGATTTTCCACGTAAAAATTTTGGTGTCTCTTATGAATACTGCACCCTCTCTCTCTTATCTGTTTGTGTGCTGGATCTTCGTACAAAGCCAAGACGTTAAACTATATATTTCTCTATCGTCGCGAATATTCCAGGACGCAACAATACCTATATTAGTTGATTTGGTTAATGGTTAGCCAATGCTAATAGATTTGCAAAAAGTTGCTAAAATAGCCCAAAATCTGCATAAAATTTGACTTAATTTGATTTCGAGCTCCACTCCAAATTCGAAATGGATCTCAAGTTTGCACCAACTTGCTTGAATTCGATTCAAGTCAACTCAAAATATGACTCGAAATAAGTATTTATATTAAATATGTAATGTATATAACATAATATATGTATAATACATATTATTTGTTTTCATGTATTTACCTAAAAACTAATTTCAATTCAACTAGAAACCGATTTTGAGTTAACTCAAAATTGAGTCATTTGAGTTCAATTGACTTTACTTGAATGATTTTAATTTTAAGCCAAATTCAAGCCAAGTATTTATTTTTGATTTTTTTAAGTTTTAAGCAGAGCTTAACATGTTCAAACTTGACTCGATTTCACCCTAGAATGACATCAAGTAACCCGACCAACAGAGAAAACTTCTTCAGAGTTGTAAGAATCCAGCCTTAGTATTGTAGGTGGTGGAATTTGTTCATGTACATCTTTGAGGTTGTACTCTAAACCAACAATGGCATACACAAGCATAAATGCATGAGGTGGAGGCTGCGGAGGAGCTACCCAAGTCGTAGAAAGTTGCCTTTGATCTTGAATGTATGATATAATCTCCTTGTACATGTCTGTATGGTAGGAGGTAGCCTCAAACTTGATCTTTAGGCAACAACTTCTCATATTTTTCATCATCATTTGACATGACCTGAAGTGGCTCAGTTTTAACAATATCTCTGGAATGTGTAAATTTGTGTGAAGTTCAGACACCATTGACAATTACTTGTTCAGGTTTAGGCAAAAGGAAATCATCATCAAGATGCTTTTTGTATATCCTGGATCACTTTCTCACACTTCTATTAGTCTTATCCATGCTCTCTAATGATTCCTGACGGATGCATTGTTTCTTCTTTAATTTATGACTTGGGATGAACTTTTTGGTTGTATGTTCTTTTCTAGCTATTTTGTGTATGGCTACCTCTTGATATTGCTGATGTTGATTTTGAATAGGTGAAAAAATAAAACAATAAAATCTTTAATCACACTATTTAACATTATCATATGATTGAGTTGCAGTCTGATATCCATGAGTTTGGTACTAGGTTTTATGATATGAAATCTGACAAGAAGATCAAAATGGTTTAGGCTTCATGCAATGGATACGATCACATGTTGGAGATGAATATAAAGCTTGAATTTTGTAAGTATTTGAAGGTCCGATTCAGGAGATGTGTGATCGTGATAATTTGCACAATCATTTTGCTGATATTGATCATGATGATAATGCCTTCAATATGGTTTGGGGTAATAATCATTATAGCCATATGATTGCATGATATCTAACAACCTGAAGGGCTAGATTCATTCCAACGAGAGGACTTGGTTTTTTTGGTTTTGAGTTGAGTAGGTATTGGGTAAGATGGTTTAGAATGCTTTAGGGTGTGGTCAAGATACGTTGGTTTAGGGTTTCAGGGCAAGAGGGTTATGTGGGAGTAGCTAGAATTTAAGGAATTAGGGTTTGATTGGTAGGCTAAAATCATCGACTTGTGAAGAAATTGAGAGTATATGCCATTAAAATTAATCAAAGTTTTGGACACACAAGTTGTAGAGGATTAAGTGATGAACTCATAGAACCAAAAGGCACAGTTCCTATGAAAACGAGGGGGATAAAACCAAAATACTTATTGGGGATCACAAAGGTTCCGAATTAGGGTTTAATATATAGACTTAGGAATGATTAAGGTTTGTTGAAGCCATGTCGAAGAACGAGATAATGAAGAGATGGGACAGAGGAAAATCGTTTTATTGTAATAATTTATATTTTCTTGAAAATTAATATCACGAAATCCTTCTTTTGATGTATGGAATCTTTGCTTTTGATGTTAGAGTTCTTGACAGTTATATTAAATTCATGTAGATGGTGAATAGTCCAATACCAAATTAATAGAGAGGCTTATGGAATTTACCTATGTTGGCCAGTTGGATAAGGAAAAAGCTAGGGTTTAAGGTCTTTGGAGTTTTTGGGGGACAAAAGGTACTTGAGAGTTATTGAATAAAGAAGATTAAACGTAGAAATTGACATATGGAAAATGCCTTGAATGAGGAGAGAGGAACAAGGCACATACACAACATGGAGTGATCCACAAACACAACATAGATCAATGGAGGAAGAAACAATCAACTATCAATGGCCTCATCAAATAATTCATTCATTGTAATCATCTAATAGTTCATACATGAAGTCCTATTTTTAAAGAAAAAAAAAATTTAAATTAAAGACGAGATTATCCCTTTTTTTCTTTATCAAATTTAATCTGATAAAAAAAGTAAGTATACTAAATGCGAAGTCGGCTTAAATTTGTTTGGTTCAACTTCCTTGCAGCCTGGCTTGACTCGTTATAATTAGCCTATAAGAAATTGGACCTTTGTAGGTTGATTTAATTGAATGTTTAGCCAATACTGATAGTACTGTATAAAGTTTAGCATGAACCTCCATATCTTTCTGACTCAATTCCAGGGTTGGTGGACTTATATTATAGCCTTGTATGGAGGAAAGCTAACTTCTTAGGTTCACGAATGATGCACACTTATATTGAAAAACAATTTTTTTATCTAAAGGTCTTAAAGATGGTAAAAATTATTGGTTGTCTTGCAAAACAATTTTTTTATCTTCATTTTATTTGAAGTGATGAGTATTGGATAAGTTTTTTGATATGTTTAGAAAAATAAACTGATGTACATTGTTTTAGGCACCTAACTAAGCTAACAAGGAGGGGTTCTAATCCACTGGATTTCAGTTTTGTAGAACATCATAAAGTAAGCCTTTATTCCCCCCACTTTATTATCATTTGTTTGTTCAGAGAAGTTATTGTTTATTACCGTTTTTGTAGACGCGTGCATTCACCTTCGTTGCAAATCATGACTCAAGCGTTTGGAACTTGGATGGAGAACTCTTTCAAGCTTGCCAAGTAACAGTAAGGGCATGCCATGGCCTAATAAATTTATTTGCATCAGGTCCAGAAGCTTAATACCGAGTGAAGGTCCTTCCAGCTTTGCAAACAAATTTGTTATTTTCAGTCTAATAACAGAGTAGGTAGCTGCACCAATGGTTTCTTACCAAAATGTTTGATTAAGCCTCCGTTTGGGACGGTTTTTTTACTGTTTTCTAAAATATATTTTTTTAATTTTTATATTAAAAAACTGTTTTAAAAAACATTAAGAAACCCGCTCCAAACGAAGCCTTAATGCATTCCTTCGTAGTTTTTTTTTTTTTTTTAACGATGCGGGGCTGAATTTGTGTTGTAATCAATAAATTTTATAATTGTATGCCCTTTTTTATCTTATTTTGGAATAGCGAGTGATGAATAAATGTTAAAATATGCGTGAGAAACAAGTTTCTCAAAATTTTCAACTACTGGGTTCTGGATCCTGTAGCCAATATCTTTCTTTTTTTTTTTACTAATTTCGCTTAGTGTACGAACTAAACTTATGAAGTGTTATCTATCAGATGCATCTATTTCTCTGTACAGCCATGATAGCCTTTGATTTCTCGGGGGAGAAATTTCTACTCTTAACGTTCTAATTGAGAGTTAAAGAAACATTGCATTTGTGATTTGTGTGTGGGAGTTTATTTTAATTGGCTCAAAAGAAAAAAAAAGTTCAAAGAAAAAATGAGAAAAAAAGGATAGAGTTCTTTTGTTTATTTTAGATAAAAAGTTAAGAGAAAAATTTGACTCTTCATCATAATGTGTTTATTCAAGTAAATATATTCATTATATTTTTATTTTTGATAAATATATTTTAAAATTTTATTTAGATTGAAATATTATCAAAGAGGAATTATCTCGTATATTTTTGGGTAATTTATCAAAAATAAAAAAAATTCAAATTAGGGGTGTTAAAATAGATTTTTAGGTTGGGTTTGAGTTTAATCTGAAATTGATCTGCCTTCAATGCCTCAATTGACTTGACCTGATTAGTTAAATGGGTCACAAGTTTAGATTGAAGTCTAACTCACCTCTAACCCAATTTGACCCGTTGACTTGATTAGCCGGCAAGAGTGACCAAGTGCAAGTGGTCGAGCTCGGCTAGCAGGCGAGTGATCGAGTTCGGGCGAGCGTGAGTGGACGAGTGGTGAGGCAAGCGAGCGCAGGTTGCTTTCGGGTTTACTCGAGCTTGAATTGAATTTGCAATCGAATTAGAATTTGAAATTCGAATCCGACCCACTTTTTAAACAGGTTGACGGAAATCTAAAACTTTTTAATCGAACTTTTGAGTCATATCAATATTGACACTCTTAATTCAAATCTTAATAATTAATAAAATAATTTGCCCGTAAAAAAAGTGAATTACATACATATAACTGAAATCAGAAGGAAAAAAAAAAAGTTCTTCCTCTTCTTAGTGGGCACTCGCATGTTCGAATCTCATGCCTAGAGGCATTCTATACGACTAAAGCATTTGAGCATTAATTCCATAAATTTTTTCAACTAATCTCCCCAACTTTCCACTTCAAGAGTTCGGACCTTTGCAAGTCATTAACAAGTAAAAGATGGATTCGATGATAAGTATCAAAGTGTTAGAAAATAAAATTATTAAAATAAATATTTGATACAAATTGGCAAATAATAGCATTGATACGTTATCAGAAAATTATCTCGATCGGGCACGAATCTCGAGGAAAAACTCAAGTTGGAAACTTCAAAAATTAATTTGGAGACTATTTAAACTCCGATTTCAGCAAGCTTACAGTCGAACTGAGCGTCTCGGAAATACGAATCCAACAACACCAAATTCGACTCAATCCGAGCCCAAACGAGTCCAGATCAAGTGCCCGAAGTGCTGTTGGAAGCATCAAACAGCAATTTGAGTTACCAAACGGTCTCCGATTTTGACGAGCTTATACTCGAATCGAGCGGCTCGACGAGACGAATCCAACGAGCCCAAGATTGCAGAATTCTGATATCATTAAGACCTCCAAATTCTTGATAAACGGCTCACGATCAAGGGATTCAATATCGACCGTTCGTCCGGATCACTCCTTATTTGCCCTTGATCCCTCACATATTTACGGGCTATGCCACTCCAGAAAAACTATAAATAACCCCTCATTTCTCTTAAGAGGGGACCTAAGCCAAGAAGAGAAGAAGAGAAGAAGAGAAGAAGAAGAGAAGAGAAGCCTAGGAGGGAACAGCTCCTCCTCGACCACCGCCGGAACTCCGCCGAAACACCGCCGGAACTCCGCCGGAACACCGCCGGAACTCCACCGAAGCACCACCAGGCGCCCGAGGGACGCCGGAGCTCTGCCCTACACGGGAGCAGCGTCGGAATTCTGCCCGACGCCGGAATTCTACCCGACGCCCGAGTGACGCCGGGTTTCTTTCAAAGTGACGCCAGAATTCTGTTCGACATTCCGAGTGACGTCGGAACTCAGCTTGTCCTTGTAACGGATACTCATTGTAATCTGATCGCCCTTGAAAGCGAGTCAGTCCCCTGTAATCTGCTCAAGTTCTAGTAGAATCATTTCAACTGGGCGTGGCCCCGTGGTTTTTTCCCTTTCCAGGGTTTTCCACGTAAAAATTCTGGTGTTACTTTCTCAATTCTGTTTGTGTGCTGGATATACGTACAACGTTGAGACGGAAAATTAAAATCTATCGCCGCGTATATTTGAGTCCGCAACAGTTTGGCGCCGTCTGTGGGAACTCTTATCCCACAATTTCAAGTATTGCTACGATGGTCAATAGGCGTAGCAATCGCCTCATAGGAGCCTCCCGCTCCCACTCTCCCCAATCCAGAAACCAGTCTATAAATCGTGGACATCAAATTTCTGCCTCCTTTCTTCCTGGGGGGCAACACATTGCTGGAGAAGGAACCTCAGGGCCTTCTTTAGAGGAGCGAATCCGAAAGATGGAAGAATCTCAAAACGAGATCCTACACCTCCTGCGAGAGACTCGACAACCGACCCTAGCACCTCAGGAGGAGGTTCTTCTCCCTCGAGATCCGCCACGTGTTGAAGCTGTTCAAATCGAACATCTTCAGGCTGAGAATCCTCTTCCTCCACCCAGGAGGCGTTTACAGTCACATCAAGAGAACGAGCTGGTTGATACAGCAAGTTCTACCCATCCACCGCATGCAAGTCAGCGATCTCGCCTTCCTCAAGACCTTCCTGAAGAGCTAGCCCAACCTCACATTGCTGAGCTCCCTCGCAACGCCCTACGCCACGAACTGCGACAATTAGTCCGGGAGGAATTCCCTACAGGAGGCATAAGGCCACCTCTTCGTCAGTGAGATTTCCAGGAATCGTCACCCCTGGCAGAAGCCATTCTTCGACACCCTATCCCGGTTGGCTTTAAGCTGCCAAGCATTGAATCCTACGATGGGACATCCGACCCGTACGAGCACATCGACCATTACAGGACCATCATGCATATTCAACGAGCTTCAGATGCACTCCTTTGCCAGGTTTTCCCTGCTACTCTTAAAGGACAAGCTCGAACATGGTACTATTCACTTCCAGCCGGAACGATCCCCACATTTGTTAAATTGGCCAAGGTGTTTGTCGAGCAGTTCGTGGCCAACCGAAGAATTACTAAGGATTCTTCTCACCTTTCCGGGATTCGTCAAAGCGAGGGAGAATCGTTGAAAGAGTACTTTCGACGATTTTCTATCGAGGCTCGACAAATCCCAGGAGTAGACCCAGAATTGCTCAGAGGGGTCTTTCTTGGAGGACTTCGTCTTGGCCCCTTCTATTCGGCACTCATGCGCGATACTGTTCATACATATGCCGATCTGATCCATCGTGTGGAAGCACAGATATCAGCAGATGAGGCAATAAACGCTCACAGAAAACAGTTCGAGCAACCCACTGGGAAGCGCAAGGGAGCACCTGAAATGGATAATCCGTCATCACAACAGAAAAAGCAAGGGAAGCGCAATCTACCTCCTAGACCCCCAATGCCACGACGAGAACCCCGACAGGAGAAGGAGTACACTCCGCTCAACACCTCTCGAGCAAATATGTTGATGGCGATTCAAGATCAGGACAAAGTGAAGTGGCCGCATCCTTTAAAGCAGAATACAGGAAACCAAGATCAGTACTGCCACTTTCATCGTAGTCGTGGCCACACTACTGAGTCCTGTAGGCAACTTAAGGAGGAGATTGAAAGACTCATCCGTCAGGGCTATCTTCGACAATTTATTGGGAATCCACCTGCCCGAGAAGAAGCTCGTCCCACTGGGGGGCAAAATCAATCACAAAGGCAGCCAGTAAACAACCGGATAACGGTGGGCGAAATTGAAACAATCGCAGGAGGCCCCTTACTATCCGACCAAGTCTTTTTGACTGTAGAAGAAAACCCAACTCCAAAAAAGGCTCGTATTGATCACTCCATCACATTTGATGATTCCGACCTGGAAGGAGTGAAAACCCCCCATCAAGATCCACTTGTCATAAACGCAGGCATTGGTGACCCGTGCTACAATGTCAAAAGAATTCTGGTGGACAACGGAAGCTCCGTAGATGTCCTGTTCTACTCTACTTTTCTCAACATGGGTCTCTCAAGAGAAAAACTTCAACCTGCTGCAGGTCCTTTATATGGATTTGATAATCGACCTGTACAAGCAGAAGGAATAATCAGTCTCCCGGTAGTCCTTGGAGAATTTCCTCGACAGACTACACACTCCATTCAATTCATCGTGGTGAAGTCAGAATCAGCTTATAACGCCATTTTCGGGAGGCCGCTCCAGTCAATTTTTGGGATCATCGCATCCATTCCTCACCTCAAGCTGAAGTTCCATACCCCATCAGGAGTTGGTACAGTATGTGGAGATTAGCAAATAGCACAAACCTGCTATCTTAGGCAGATCAAGTCTCGTACAACGGTTACCCTGAGCATCGAGGACTTTGATCTACGAAGCGAAGATATTCCTCAGAGAGCTTCCCCTGTGGAAGACCTTACTACTGTATCTATATCTGAAGAGCATCCTTCAAAGACAGTGCGAATTGGATCACTTCTCTCAGATGATGAGAAGAGAAACTTTACAGCTTTTCTACGAGAAAATCAGGATATTTTTGCATGGAGTCCAGCAGATATGCCTGGGATTGACCCCGAAGTGATCGTTCACTCCCTCAAAGTCAATCCAACATGCAAACCGATTATCCAGAAGAAGCGAAACTTTGCACCAGATCGCCAGCAAGCAATTGAACAAGAAGTCGATAAACTTTTAGAAGCCGGATTCATACGAGAGGTGCACTATCCTACTTGGTTAGCAAATATTGTCATGGTACGGAAGGGGAGTGGAGCCTGGAGAATGTGTATAGATTACACTGATCTCAACAAAGCTTGCCCGAAAGATAGTTTTCCGCTCCCTCGCATTGACCAGTTAGTTGATACGACTTCCGGTCATCAGATGTTAAGCTTTATGGATGCATACTCCGGTTACAATCAAATAAAGATGAATCCTGCTGATGAAGAAGCAACAGCTTTTCAAACAGACAAAGGATTGTACTGCTATCGGGTGATGCCCTTCGGGCTCAAAAATGCTGGAGCAACTTATCAGCGCCTCATGAATAAGGTTTTCAAAAGCCTTATTGGACGTACTATGGAGGTGTACGTAGACGATATGTTGGTAAAAAGCCTGGAAAAAACCCAACATATCTCTGACCTAAAACAATGTTTCCACTTGTTAAGACATTACAATATGCGACTCAACCCCGCTAAATGTGCTTTTGGAGTCGCTTCTGGAAAGTTTTTAGGGTTTATGGTAACCCATAGAGGAATCGAAGCCAATCCAGAGAAGATCAAGGCACTAAGGGACATGGTGCCGCCGAAGAACATCAAGGAGGTCCAAAGGCTGAATGGGAGGATTGCGGCACTATCTCGTTTCCTGGCACGTTCAGGAGACAAATATCTGCCCTTCTTCAAGATACTTAGAGGTGCCCGTAGCTCCGGGTTTCAATGGACAGATGAATGTCAAGAAGCCTTTGAGCAATTGCGAAAGTATTTGGCATCCCCGCCACTACTTTCTAAACCAATACCAGGAGAGAGATTGTATTTGTATATGGCTGTATCTATCCAAGCCATTAGTTCAGTTCTGGTCCGAGAAGAAAATGCTATACAACGTCCTATCTACTATGTTAGTAAGATTTTATCTGAAGTAGAGGGACGTTATCCTTTGGCAGATAAGACAGCATTGGCGTTAGTTTACTCCGCCAGAAAACTACGCCCTTACTTTCAAGCCCACTCAATTGGAGTTTACACGAATCTGCCGCTAAAAAGCATTCTGCAGAAGCCAGAAGCATCAGGCAGGCTTGTCAAGTGGTCTGTAGAACTGGGAGAATTTGATATCCACTACTTGCCTAGACCTGATATTAAATCTCAAGCACTAGCAGATTTTGTAGTTGAATGCACTGTTCCAGCATCTGATGTACAACCAAGTGCTTCACCTTCTTCTCCATTCTGGATGTTGTACGTCGATGGAGCTTCAGGGAGTTCTGGGGCTGGGGCTGGAATTTTATTAATCTCTCCACAGAAGGTTACTCTTGAGTACGGGCTTCGACTCAAGTT
Organism: Dendrobium chrysotoxum; assembly: GCA_019925795.1. Classification (NCBI taxonomy): domain Eukaryota; kingdom Viridiplantae; phylum Streptophyta; class Magnoliopsida; order Asparagales; family Orchidaceae; genus Dendrobium; species Dendrobium chrysotoxum. The sequence continues at coordinate 296,341 of JAGFBR010000819.1, forward strand.
CCCAGCAACCAACAACGTAGCAGAATACGAGGCCCTTATTGCTGGGTTGAGACTAGCCATCGACTGTGAAGTCCAGAACCTAATAGCCCACACTGATTCCCAACTAGTCGCCTCTCAGGTGGAGGGGGATTTTGATATTCACAACCCACAATTGGCTCAATATTGTAGCATTGTGAAGCTACTCTTAGCCCGTATAGGGGAACATCAAATCATACATATCCTCCGAGAACAAAATGCAAGAGCAGACACTCTTTCTAAACTTGCTACATCAACAACGGGGGATATCTACAAAAGAAGATGTATCGAGGAAATCCACTTTCCAAGCATTCAGGGTCCATGGGTCATACAGTCAATTGACGAGCCAAGAGAGATGTCTTGGATCGAACCCATCTTGTCTTTTCTAAAAGATGGAGTGCTACCTGAAGATCCTATAGCTGCAATACGACTTCGGAGACAAGCTGCAAATTTCACTATTATCAGCAACGAGTTGTATAAGCGCTCCTTCATTGGGCCCTACCTCAAGTGTCTCCCACCATCAGAAGCCGATTACGCGCTTCGAGAAGTGCATTCAGGAGTATGTGGAGAACATCTGGGAGGAAGAGCGTTAGCTTACAAGATCATGAGACAGGGATTCTATTGGCCTACAATGAAACAGGATGCACTTGAATTCACACGAAAGTGCGAAAACTGTCAACTGCATTCTAACCTCACTCATACACCCGCTCTGGAGCTTGCATCTCTTCAAGGCCCCTGGCCTTTTGCCCAATGGGGAATTGATATAATGGGACATTTTCCTATAGCAACTGGACAGCGAAAATTCATTATTTTGGCTGTAGATTACTTCACCAAATGGGTAGAGGCGGAACCTTTGGCGAAGATTACTGAAGCAAATGCCAAGCAATTCTTATGGAAGAACATAATATGTCGCTTTGGCATTCCCGCAAAAATCATCACTGATAACGGGACACAGTTCACTGGGAAAATCTTTACATCTTTTTGTAGGGATTTTCATATTCAGCTCATTCACACAGCTGTTGCCCATCCTCAAACTAATGGGCAAACAGAGGTCACAAATCGAACAATCCTGAAAGGGCTGAAGACACGCCTAGGGAAGGCTGGGGGGCAATGGGCCGAAGAACTCCCCAATGTCCTCTGGGCTTATCGGACCACCGCCAGAACTCCTACAGGGGAAACCCCATATAACCTTTGCTTTGGTACAGAAGCAGTCATACCGGTTGATATCGGAGTTCCTAGCCACAGAGTTCAGACTTTCGACTTCATAAGTAACGAGGAGAAGCTTAGAGCAAATTTGGATTTCCTCCCAGAAGTAAGAGATGAAGCCTCACTCAGAACCGCTGCATACCACCAAAGAGTTGCCCGTCACTACAATCGAAGGGTGAAACCTCGCCCTATCACTATTGGGGACTTAGTACTACGAAGCATTGAAGCCGCTGGAAAAGGCCCTCAGCGAAATAAGCTCTCCCCCCTCTGGGAGGGTCCTTATTTGGTAGCGGCTATGGTCAAGCCTGGAACCTTCAAACTGAAGGATGCTGGCGGGAAAATGCTTCCTCGAACTTGGAACGTGGGCAATCTTCGCAAATATTATCAGTAGGAGTTGATACTGCTATCAGTCTATGTATTATGTTTATCTTATATTCGTGTTATAAAGTTTTTCGTACATCCCGTGTGTGTTGATTATGGAAGAACTTTTCTCTTGTATCCCTAAGTTATTCTAGGGAACTGTTATCTCATATTACAAAGCAATATGATATTCACTTCGTCGTGCTAATGTTTCTTCTCTCCAAACTCTTTTTCTGTGATTCGAGAAGTACACAATCTATATTGTATCTCAATCACTGAATGATCAATCCCAAGGGGATTTGATCCGACCTCTTCCGCACAGGTTAATGTCATCAATCAAATGCTTTGACTAACAACCTCGGATAGGTCAAGTATCCTAGGAGGATATCTTGAATATCAAAATCATTTGATGATCAATCCCAAAGGGAGTTGATCTGACCTTTTTTCGGACATGTTAAGGGTATCGAGCAAATGCTTTCACTAATAACCCCGGATATGTCAAAATCTTTAAAGAAAAGGAATGCCTCACATTTGTTCAAGTCAAAAGAGAGCTCATTAAAGTCCAAACTGAAGTAAAGCTAAGTAAATTTCATTTGCATGTGAGAAAAGAACATCAACAACATCTTTATATATCACTGAACATCAAGTACACCAGATAGAAACATCAACATCGAGCATACATACAATCACTAGAAAGGAATCAAAGAGATACAAAACTACATCAAAGACACCCTAGAGAATCTCAACATCATCCTCGTCCTCCTCCAAGGCAAAAGCTCGCTGTAACTCACTCTCCAGCTCTTCACCACCAGAGTCCGAAGAAGCATTACTAGAAGCCTGGCTGGGAGTCAGTCCCTCGATCTCTGCTCCGGTCTTGCGATGTACTGTCCGAACACCCTTCATGAAGCCCCTGATGAAGCCATCCTCTGCGCACTCTGCCTCCAAAGCCTTCACCTCCACATCATAAATATGACTGCGAGCCTCCTGAATGTGGTCCTCAATAATGATCTTGAAAGCATAAGATTTTTTGAACTCCTCAATAACTGCTGACGGCAATTGCTGGGCCTCCTTCTCAGACAATACACTCCGAAGCCTCTCATTCTCAGCCTCAAGGACTTGCTGAGCCTTTTCCTGCTGCTTGATCGTCGCTTGTGCCTCCACCAGCTCTATATGCAGACGATCCATCCGTTCATTCTGAGAAGAGACTGAAGTGATCTTGTTCGCCAACTCAGTTCTGCACCCCTCAAGCTGATCCTCCACCACCTTCATCTCCTTCACTTTACTTTCATATTTCTTCTTGTACTCTCCCTGAAGGTATTTAACCTTCACAAACTCTTTGTTCCAATCGTTCAGAGTCTTGGTCATCTCAAGCTTGAAATCAGAATACTGAGACAAGAAAAGTATCAGAAATATATTCCTTAAGAAATGTAAAAAAAAAGGAGAAGAAGTGAAGGAGGACTCACCAACTCCTCAGCCCGTCGGCGACCGATGCACTGATGGTTTAACACATCCTCTGGAATATGTGACTTGGATGGAGAAGTTCGGGGACCTTTACTAACAACTGTCAAAACTTCACCTGCCCTTTTCTTCCTCAATGCCTGCAAACCTTCCTCGCTCCCTGGACGCTTGGAGTGGTTCTTTTGGGGAACCACTTCTGGAACTCTAGCAGACTTCTTCAACATTTGAGCATGTGATCTCCCTGCTTGAGTAGATAACCCAACCTTGAACAAGTACTCCTCATCTACATATCTACTCAAGTAACGCACCTCGTAGTGTAGAGCATCCAGATCAGGGAGTTTGAGTATCCTCAGCAAATCTTCTGCTCCAATGTGAAGGGGGACAGGTAGCTCTTTCAACTTCCCCCACTTCTCCTGAAGACCCCAATCATTCTGCACATAAAAGAAGTTGCTGATCCAACCTTTCGAGGGGTCTCGGGTGCGGATATCCAACCACTTGGACCTGAATGAAACACGTCCCTGCGCATCGCTAAAGAGACGCCCCATCCGAGAAAGGCACTCTGAGGAAAGTACCACTCCGCGGTCTCTGAAAAGCACGATCAGGCCCATCACAATCGACATTGCTCTGTAGGAAAATTGAGACAAGCACACCCCATAAAGCGTCAGAATGTCGATCAGTTCGGTGGAAGGAGGAAATCGTAGTCCCGCTCGCAGACTAAATTCATACACCGTCACATATCCAGGGGGAGGAAAGCAAGCACGATCAGTTCTGGCCGGCACCTTCATCACCAAATCATTAGGAAAATGAAACTTCTTCCTAAATGAGATGAAGGAATCCTCAGTGACGGTGGAAATCACATCGTCAGCCTTCGGCGCCTTCTGGACCCTCTTTGGAACTTCAGACCGTTGCACAGGATGATCTTCTGAAGGAATTTTAGAGGAGGCAGGGTCACCCATTTTTGCTCCCTTTACTAAAGAGGGGCGCAGATCTAAGTAGGGAAAATCACCTACGAAAGACTGCGGAAAGCCTCCAAAGTAGGAAGAAAAAGGGAGGAAGAACGAGGGGAGGAAGGGAGAAAGCCACTAACTTCTGCACAAAAAGAGGGGCGCCAAGTCAAGTAGGGAAAGTCACCTACTTAAAAAATGGCGGAAAGCCTCAGAATGCCAAAAGCTAGAAAGCCAGAGGAAGAAGGGGAGAAGGGGCGAGTTTCTACTAAGCCTTGGGGGGTCTATTTATAGTTTTCCTTAAGGGGGGGAGGATTCCAAAATTCTATTAAATTCCCTGAAATTTTTCGGAATTTTTTGGGATTTTTTCGGAATTTTTCGGGCCCCATTTGAAAAAAAAAAAATAATAATATTATAATATTGTAAAACCGGCCAGCGGTTCCCCTAACCGCCGGCCAAACCGCCCGGCCAAGGGGCGCGGCCAGCAGGCGCGAAGGCAGGCCAGGCGCGGGCCAAGGCGGGCCGCGGGCGGGCCCCAGGCGGGCCGCGAGCAGGCCGCGGGCGGGCCCAGCGCGGGCCGAGCGCGCTCCGGCGCGATTCTGCGCCGCCGGCGGCGGCGGCGGCGGCGGCAGCCGGCCGGTTCGGCCGGTACGGCCGCCTACCCGTTCCCGGGCTCCAATTTCGGGCCCGGACGGTCCAAATTCGACGTTTTTGGGGTCCCCGGACACGTTTTTCGACGTTCCGGACTCAATTTTGACACTTTCGGAGCTCAACGGGGCCTCTATAATCAAGTTCGAGTAAACGTGTAATTTTCGGAACGCAAATTTTTGCAATTTTGCCAAAGTAAAGAGCCGACACATATATTTTTGGACTCCTGGAGCTTTGACGTCCAAAAATAGGGGGGCAACTGATACGTTATCAGAAAATTATCTCGATCGGGCACGAATCTCGAGGAAAAACTCAAGTTGGAAACTTCAAAAATTAATTTGGAGACTATTTAAACTCCGATTTCAGCAAGCTTACAGTCGAACTGAGCGTCTCGGAAATACGAATCCAACAACACCAAATTCGACTCAATCCGAGCCCAAACGAGTCCAGATCAAGTGCCCGAAGTGCTGTTGGAAGCATCAAACAGCAATTTGAGTTACCAAACGGTCTCCGATTTTGACGAGCTTATACTCGAATCGAGCGGCTCGACGAGACGAATCCAACGAGCCCAAGATTGCAGAATTCTGATATCATTAAGACCTCCAAATTCTTGATAAACGGCTCACGATCAAGGGATTCAATATCGACCGTTCGTCCGGATCACTCCTTATTTGCCCTTGATCCCTCACATATTTACGGGCTATGCCACTCCAGAAAAACTATAAATAACCCCTCATTTCTCTTAAGAGGGGACCTAAGCCAAGAAGAGAAGAAGAGAAGAAGAGAAGAAGAAGAGAAGAGAAGCCTAGGAGGGAACAGCTCCTCCTCGACCACCGCCGGAACTCCGCCGAAACACCGCCGGAACTCCGCCGGAACACCGCCGGAACTCCACCGAAGCACCACCAGGCGCCCGAGGGACGCCGGAGCTCTGCCCTACACGGGAGCAGCGTCGGAATTCTGCCCGACGCCGGAATTCTACCCGACGCCCGAGTGACGCCGGGTTTCTTTCAAAGTGACGCCAGAATTCTGTTCGACATTCCGAGTGACGTCGGAACTCAGCTTGTCCTTGTAACGGATACTCATTGTAATCTGATCGCCCTTGAAAGCGAGTCAGTCCCCTGTAATCTGCTCAAGTTCTAGTAGAATCATTTCAACTGGGCGTGGCCCCGTGGTTTTTTCCCTTTCCAGGGTTTTCCACGTAAAAATTCTGGTGTTACTTTCTCAATTCTGTTTGTGTGCTGGATATACGTACAACGTTGAGACGGAAAATTAAAATCTATCGCCGCGTATATTTGAGTCCGCAACAAGCATATATTAAAAATAAGATAGTACAAACAAATATAAAAACAAACATTTGCGCAGTAGATAAAATTAATTTAAATAATAAAAAAAAAACAGAAATATACAATAAAAAACCATAAATAATGAGAGCTGCGTAAAATACATTTTTTTGTCACCAAACAGTTTGTTAGACTAACAATTGATGATGATAACGAAGAATCGGTGGTTTCTTAATTCTAAGTAACAGGACATATGCTAAAGTTTCCGAACAAAATAGCCGAATTTCATGCCTAAATAGTAAATCCAAATGGGGCAAATTAATTGGAAGAGATAGAAAATAAAAGATATATGATATGCTTCAGAACATTTATGTGATCAAAACACAAATCTTAATACAATATTTGAATTGAAAATTATAAGAGCAGCTTCAGTGCTAGATAAGATTAGAGAGAGCCGTCTTAGATGATTTGAAGATATAAAACATCAGTTTTTTTATGGAGAAATTATTCTGTGCGGAGTCCGGACGAGAAGAACCATCCGGACATGTGAGTGTACACATTGTATATAAATTTGTACTTACTGTGTATCAGCTTTTTGTACACACTGTATGTACACTCACAGTCCAGACGGTTCTCGTCCGGACTTCACACAGAATAATTTCTCCTTCTGATGACCCAGTTAGGAGAATATATGCAATGCATTTGACCTATGTTAAGAAAATAGAGGTAGACCAAAAATGACTTGATTAGAAAATATTAGAAATGATATTTTTTTATTTGATTTAAATGAGAATTTAACTCTTAACATGACACAACGGATAAAAAGGACTCATATAGTTGACTGCACGTAGTAGGATAAAGACTTGATATTATTATTATATTGTTGGTTCCTTCTGAAGAATAAATTGACTCTGAGTCTTCTTTTATACTAACGTAATCAAATCCTTTATGAATTCCAACAATTAAAAAAAATTATTATTGCCTGTGCCTATATACGTGCATTCATTTATATGATGAATTAAAAGAGATTCTTGACGTGAATGTGATGCTCACAATAAGAGATAAGAAAATAAGTTATTAAATATTAATAAATTTAAATGGCTGTCGCATAAGCTTCAACATGGACTATTATAAAAATAAAAAATTAAAAATAAAAAATAAAAAAAGTATCAAAATTCCATATAGAAAAACTTAGATTCTGAGAGAATCAATCTAATGCAGTCGGTGTAGGGGCGTTTGTGAGGTTCAGAGAATAGCACTGTGGTCTGCAGGCGTAAAGAATATGACAAGTATTTTGTCTCTTTATCCTTAGCTTACATTTCTTTGGCGTGGGACCAACGCTATCTAATATGCAAAGCACCTTTTTTATTTAATTTTTTTAGTTTAAATAATATCATATGGGAATTAGGGGAAGCGCCTAAACACATACGTAAGACTCGAATTCAAAACCTCTTAGTTGGGAGCCAAACTCCCAACCAACAAATGAAGGAGAGCCGCGTTACATAATTTTCATTACGTTAAGCATTTTAAGGTTGTACCGCTTGACGTGAAAATCTTACACAACTTGCATGGATAACAGACATTTGTCGTTGATCCTTGGTTGTTGTTGGACGCCGATCAATGGCCAAGGAATGTTAGAAATTGGATGATAGTCAGTGATGATCGTATACAATTTTGTCATTGGTATCTTGTAGAACCTAATTGGCCGGTTAATTGACCAAATTTATATTCATGCATGCATGAAAATTATATATGAATTGATTAGGAATTTTCATGATCGCAATAACAATAATTTAAGTTTAATTTATCTAGATCAAGATATTTAAGTTGATATTGCTCCATTTTCATCTCTATTTGATAAGTCCTCTCTTATGCATGGATAAGTGTTTAATATATTTTCCCATAGATATTCTCTAAAGTAGAGATTAGAGGTGTCCGTCTCAATAATAATAAAGAGTAAGTTGAACTTTGACATAATAACTGAACCACACTTTTAGCTTGTTCACCCCTAGTAAATTTGTTTACTTGAATCTACATGAATGCTAGAAATTGTGGTTTTCTAGAATAGGTGAAAATCATTTTGTTAAAAAGATTAGTTATCTCATCCATCCAAAGTAGATTGGATAGCTAAGATTTGAAAACTTCACTTCTCAATTATCAAGATAATCTGATAGGTCAACATATCTATCTGAATTTAAGACATATTATTAGTAAAGTTTGGAGTTCAAATTTTGATAAAATGATAGACATTTTGGTATATTTCTTAGAAGCAAAGCAAAAACTCTGAGAGCAAAATGAAATTCCAGACATCAATCTCTAACATAGGCATTCCGAAGATGCTCCATTCATGTAAGAATTGCAGGGAATCAAAGTTCTCCTCAGCATTAGAGCCACCACCTCAAACTTCACGATTCCGAAGCTTTTAAAAGCTAGCGTATGTGCTCCAAAAGAAAAATCCTAGTCATATCCGTTTCTTTCAATCACCTTCTCTAATAAACCCCAGCCTTGCTGCTACTCCTCAAATGTTCTTATTATCCTATGGCATCTACTGGTAGAGTCGAGATTTTAACTTGAAGATTAAATTAGTTTTTTATTTGGATTGTGCTTGAATTGAGCGATACGAATCAAGTTATCAACTGAACTTTTGGCTCAATCTCATCTTCGAGCTGATCTTGAGTTAGGGCCGAATTAGATCAAATTGGCTCGAAATTATAATTGAATCATAGAGTTATTACGCTCTTTAATTTTGAGATAATTTTTTCCTCGTAGGCTCATACGAGCATGCTATCATAGTGGGTAGTCAACCCATAATTTATGAGTCCTTTCAATTTTAAGCGCTTATTTTATAACATTCTTTTTATTCAAAATTGTATAGCACAGAAAAATTTTATAACAGCTAATGGAGACTCGATAACCAATTGTCTATTATAGCACTTGTCTTAGATTACTTCGCATTTTCACCATATTTGATTTGGATTGTCATAACCTAATACCTAACCCGATAAAGAACAAATGCAATTTTATTCCCCCAAAGGGGCTATGTGATGGTTTCCCTTAACCTTCTGCTTCTATTTTAGCCACTATAATATAATGTGAATGTACAATTTTTTAATGCGCTGTGTTGCGAGATTCTTCACCTTATCTGTTGCTTCGGTAAAATACTGCATTTTTTTTCAGCTTAATATGAATTTCACCTTTGGAATTAAGTAAAAGAAAGAAGACTTCGTAGATATATAATTATTAGATGACCAAAGCGCGATATAATTTTCTTCAAGAAAAATATTTTTTATTTGAAAATTTTGCATTTAATCAAAAAAATTTTTCTAGTGGTGAGAGAAGAGGACATTGCTGCAAATTCTGAAAGCAGCAGAGGGGCCTTTCTGCGATTCTCCACCAACGGTAAAAAAAAAAAAAAGCATCAACCAACCTTTTTAAATTGTGCCCGATGCCTCGTCACTTGTCCCTCGGCAGTTCTCCGCTTTATTGCCCTCCGACCTGTTTCCTTCGCCACTAAGTCTTCTTCTTCTTCTTCTTCTTACTCTCTCCAGCTCATCAAGGCTTCCAAGACCAGAAGCAAAGCAAAGCACAGAGCCAGCAATTGAAGAAAAAAAGAGAATACAGGAGGAGAAGCAAACCAAAGAAGAAGAAGAATCATCCAACTTCCAAACTCCACCTTCTCTAATGGCGGAGCCAAACTCTCCTGTAATCCATTCTCCCACCACCAAGAATCCAGCTTCAGATCTCGCTGCGCAGAAGAACAACCCACCACCCAAAATACTGTCAAGCTTCCTCTACAAAGCCATCATCTTCGCCATTTGCATAGCTCTACTTCCCCTCTTCCCTTCCCAAACGCCTGAATCCGCCAACCCCACCTTCCTCTCTCGAACATGGGAGCTCCTCCACCTCCTCCTCGTCGGAATCGCTGTCTCCTACGGAATTTTCAGCCGTCGAAACGCCGACCCCGACCTTGACAAAGATAAAGAAAAAGACGCCGCTCTTAAGTCCGACACCAACTCTTATGTCTCCAGAATCCTCCATATCTCGTCCGCCTTCGATGACGAAGACAGCAAGGCTGAAACTTGGAGCTCGCAGTACCATCGCGCAGACCCCGTCATCGTTGAGAGCAAGCCTTTGCTTTTGCCTGTTCGTAGCTTGAAGAAATCTCGAGTTCAGAACTCGGATTCTTTAGGCTCGTCGAGCGCTGTGCTTTCTTCTCCCATTCCATGGAAATCGAGATCTGGGAGAATGGAAGCGATAGATGATTGTCCTGCCATGAACGATGCCTCACCAACCCCATCCTATTATGCGACAGCTAGCTCCTTTTCATCAAACGAGCATTCCATATCAGACAAGAGTTTTCATGTAGCCTATCCTCCACCGCCGCCGCCGCCACCACCTTCTTTCAGTCATGGACCCGTCATTTCAACAAGGAGGGAAGTGAAGAAGAGCTTCAAGGATGAATTGAAGGATTTGAGCATAAAAGGAAGAGAGGGATTTCTCAAAAACAGTTCATTGGACTCGTCTCCACCGAGATCAGTCCGAACTGTGAGAGCAAAGGAAGCGCAATCAACCGAGAGTGCTCCAGCTCTGCAGCAGCAGAAGTATCAAGCTGAAACAAAGAAGAAGAAGAAGGTTGAGTTTATGGAGAAGATGATTGTAATGTCTGATGATTCTGAAAGTGAGAAAGCAAGCGATTCATCTGATGTTGAAGAGGTTGTGCACAATTCTGCAGAAGTCAGGGCAGAAGCAGAGGAGAACGAGGTGGACAAGAAGGCTGATGAGTTCATAGCCAAGTTCAGAGAGCAGATAAGGCTTCAGAGGATAGAATCTATCAAGAAATCGAGTGGGCATCGAGCAGTTAAAAATACTAAGTAGTTAATGTTGCAGAATCAAGCACAGATGGCGATTTCCATCGTTTATCTTATGTTTTTGTACTTTCACTCTATTTGCCCTTTTTTTTCTTTTTCTTTTTTTGTGTGTGTACCTTCTGCTTCTTTTTTCAAACTTCTGAATGTAAGAATCGAGATTCCATACACGGATGGAACTCATTGTGATTCTATGTGAAGTGAACAATGAAAAGGCAGATAAAGCACTACGTAACATTAACCAAATCTGCGAAGTGTTAAAAGAAAAAAATTCTGCTGGCTTGGTCATGGAGCTAGCATTTCTACAGCGGTTTCTAGTATGCTGGCTGGCATTACAGAAATTCAAACACATTGATATAAAGAGTGTTGGCCTTCTGACATCGATGCCATGCTTGTAATTCATTTTCTTCGAACTGCAGGACCAGGCAAGGCCACTCTCATGAGGTTCAGCCACATAGCCATGATTGGTTTAGGCCATAAGAACTAGCATAACAATGGCCTGATTTCATGAATTCCACTAATAGGCAGGTGATATCTACACAATATTTGGCTAATGATCAAGCCTCTTTGAGGACGAGTTCATTGCATCAAGTTGGCCATTTAGGCGTAAAAACTAAGCTGACATTGACATGCCGGGGGCACCTTCTGCACTTTGTTGTTTTTTAAATTAACTTTTACTTTTCTATTTGATTTCAACATTTTTTTCAATCAAATCTATTAGGGTTGATGACTGCAAGAAAGTTGAACATAAAAAACTAAAAACAAACAAACAAACTCCATAATTATATAACTATTTTTATAAATAATTGTAATAATCTCAAATGATCGTGGTAAATGGTGATGGTAATAACATGCATGGCTCATAAAGTAGGACATAGTTTTCCTGGGTCTTAATTAATATTCAATTATGTTTGAATTGTCTTGCCACTGAAAGAATGATCATTGTAAGAATTATCCATGAGGGTTAAACGCGAGGACTTTCATACAGTTCACTCAAATAAAACGACCAATAATCTGTATCGTGTTTAGACTGTAGGAGAGCAATGAACTGCACTGCTGCAGTATTTTATAAATGTCATCATGAATTTATTGTAGGAAAATGAACTTTTTTAAAATCGATATAAAATTTTAAATATATATATATATATATAATATTAAATAACAACTTTCTTAAAACTATCACATGGTATCAATTCTGATCGTAAAAAATAAATTATCATCACAAAAATATTCTAAAAAATAGCATGAAAGAAACAAGAAAACAATAGTCAAATAGAGTTGCAGTTGCGATATGAAAAATATAGTGAGTAAACTATCCCAAACAGAAGAAATTATAACTTGCAAAGTCCAAACATAGAGTTACATCTGGACTCCAATCAAATGACAAATGGCTAATATATACTGTATATTAGCAATGTATTAGCAGTGTATTAGTTATGTATTATTAATGTATTGGTTAGTACACAGTACACTATAATACACAGCTAATACACACCAATACATAGCTAACACACACCAATATATAACTAATACACAGCTAGTACATAATTTATATTATAATACACAATGTGTACTACTCAAAACATAGCAAATACATAATATGTATTAGCCACATGTCGTCATTTGATTTGACACCGCCTTCTCCAGCATGCCAAGATTTCAACAGTCAGGAAAGAGATTCTCATGATAACATACTCCAACAAATCGAGCTGGAACTGCTTAAAATCTTTCAACAGCCTGAAGTTAAGGTTCGAACGGGTGTACAGGTGGATCCAACAAGCCCAAATATAATCGAATCACTTACAGCTCCATCCACTTAACATGTCATAAGAAAGGCCGTAATAGTGAAACCCCCACTTCGTCAACCCGTCAGCAAGGACTGTAAGAAACACAAAGGCTTATCTGACTCGATGAGTTCAAGCAGCCATAGTCCATTAAATTTTCCTAAATGACTGAAAAGTCAAAGTTACAATGGAAAGGGCGAGTCTCAATCAACAACTATCAAATATGTGTAAGCTCTGAGATCTCGAACCACGAAGGATATCTTCAAATCCCGGCAAACTTCAATAAATCTAGCTTGATGAGTGCGGTTCTCCACAGCTCAAGTCTAAAGCCCAAACGGGCGTATGAGGTCGGACTCAATAAGTCAAGATGTGGCAAGTCATTGATAGCTCAGTCTACTCAATAAGCCATAAGAAAGGTCATAGTAAAGGAACCCCCATTTCATCAGTCGGGTGACAAGAGCTGTTAAATCCTAGCTCACCCAATTTTACTAGTTCAAGTAACCCAGATTGAAGTCTTCTCATCCGATTAAGGGTCAAAGTATTACCTACATCTGGTACTACCGATTAAACTCAAAATCTGCAAAGGAAATTTTTTCTTCAACAAGTCTATCAAAACACAAAGCAAAGAACCAAAGAAACCATCCAACAGTTTGTATAAAGCATAAAGCTAAACTAAGAGGATTTTCATTATCAACAAGTCTGCCACGCACAAAACTCTAGACCGATGACTCCTTGTCATTGAGCTGAGATAAACCTAAAGGGTTTAGATCACTGTCATATACTCCTTCATCAAGCCCACCAAAACAAGAAGCATAGGGCCGAAGATACAAACACTTCCTGATAAGTCGGTAAAGACAAATTAGGTAATCCTTCACCAATGTCCGTCGCACGTAGCACAAGGTATAAGGAACTAAAACCTCAAGAATTCAAGCTAAGCTACAATTGCCGACTCTAACAGGTGGCAGAAGCAACAACGCTCATAATTATCCTAAAAAATAGATAACATTTTAAATATTTATTTGGGTTGACATCGTGCTGTGTGCTTAGATCCCCAAATAAATATTTAAAATTATCTGCAATGCCCATCAATAACTGAATTTATAAAAGTATTTTATTTTATTAATTCAAAATTTATATATAAATTTTTAATTTACATTCCTTTATAAGCTTACATCAACTAAAACGAAAAAAAAATATACAATATCCTTCGGAGAAGACAAATCTGTCTCTTAAATCTATGTCAGAAGAGGAAGTTAACAACTCCACTATGCTCCTTCCAAAGACTTGGCACTCTACACTTCTGGGGCCTACACAAAACAACAGAAATGTCAACAGAATGAAAGGAGAAAAATTATGCAAATATATGTAAAGCTACAAAAAGATATGTACGTGAACAGAGGTCTCCTATAGTAGCTCACGAACTGGTCCTGCTCCTCCTGAAAACTGTGTAGGACAACAAAGGTACCAGTAAACAGCTAAAGAAAGAAAAGGCACTGCACAAACTAACAAAAATATACCTGAGCTGAAGCATTCCGTGGCAACTAACTAGTTGATATCCTGTCCCTGTGGGGACCTACGCAAAATAGTGAGGCATTAATAAATATGAATAAAATGAGCAGTGTAAAAATAAAGTGAAAACTAATAAAGAGAACGCACCTGAGCTAAGATCTCTTGTCGTGGCTAGCTAGCTGACATCCTGCTTGTCTGGAACCTGTACAAGATACGAAGCATCGTCAATACAATTATAAAATCAAAACTTAAAAGAAAGGGAAGAGAGTCTACCTGTGCCAAAAACAAATGTAAAAAACCTTAGGCAGCAAAATCCTGCGAGCTGGTAAATCTGCAAAGCTCGGGCAAATTCTGAATGACACATGCAATTATATAGTATAAATATTACATTCAAATATGAATACGGTAATGACAAATGTTGAGCAGTTATAAATATACAAGAAATTAAAGTGATGATGGTGTCGTATTATAACTGCTCAATATTTGTCATTATCACAATCATATTTGAATGTAATATTATTCTATATAATTGTAAGTGTCATTCAGAGTTTGCCCGAGCTTTACAGATTCATCAGCTTGCAGGATTTTGCTGCCTCAAGTTTTTTACAGTTGTTTTTGGCACAATTAAACTCTTTTCCCTTTCTTTTTAGTTTTGATTTTATACTTGTACTAACGATGCTTCGTGTCTTGTGTAGGTTCCAGACGAGCATGATATCAACTAGCTAACCACTGCATAAGACCTCAGCTCAAGTATGCTTTCTTTGTCAACTTTCACTTTACTTTTATACTGCTTATTTTATACATATATATATTAATGTCTCATTATTTTGCATAGGTCCCCATAGGAATAAGATACCAGCTAGTTTGCTGCCATAGGAGGCTTTCGCCTATGTACGTTTTATTAATTTGTGCAATTTCTTTTCTTTCTTTAACTGTTTACTGATACCCTTGTTTCCCTACACAGGTTTCAGAAGAAGCGAAACACCAATTCATGAGCTACTATAAAAGACCTTGGTTCATGTACACCTTTTTGTAGCTTTAAATATATTTGCATAATATTTCTCTTTTTCACTGACATTTCTGTTGCTTTGTGCATATTCCAGAAGTGCAAAGTGCTAGTCTTAAGAAGGAACAAAGTGGAACTGTCGACTTCCTCTTCAGGCATAAATTTAGGAGATAAATTTTAGTCATCTATGAAGGACATTATACTTTTTTTGTTAGCTAATGCAAGCTTGTAAAAATATATAAATTATAAACTTGTATGTAAATTCTAAATTAATTAATAAAATAAAATAATTTTATAAATTTAGCTGCTGACGAGTTCTGCTTTTACTGCTCTTGTGACTTCTGTGGTTATTGTGCTCACAGCTTTAGACCCTCATTTGAGTTAGCAGTTGTGATCTTTTCCCAGCTTTGATTTGAGTCTTGAGATTTTGGTTCCTTCTATCATGTACTTTGTGCGGCATATATCGGTAAAGGATTACCTGATTTGTCATTACCGACTTGTTAGGAGATTTACGTACCTTCTGCCATTTGCTTCTTATTTTGGTGGGCTTGATGAAGGAGTATATGCCAGTAACCTAAACCCTTTAGGTTGATATCATGTCAGTGACAAAAGGTCATCAGTCCAGAGCTTTGTGCGTAACGGACTTGTTGATGACAGAATCATCTTAGGTCAGCCTTAGACTTTATGTGAACTTTGAGATAATTTCTTTAATCCTTTGCTTTATACTTTCACGGACTTGCTGAAGAAGGATTCATTCGATCCTCACTTTGTGCTTTACAGATTTATTGAAGGATTTGGAAGTTTTGGGTTTATATGGTAATATCAAATATAGATAATTCCTTGACCCTTAACCAGTCGAGAAGACTTCAATCTGAATTACTTGAACTTATCAAATTAAGGGAGCTAGGATTTAACAGCTCTTGTCATCCGACTGCTGAAATGGGGGTTCCTCAACTACGGCCTTTCTTATAGCTTGTTGAATAGACGAAACTGCAAGCAACTTAGCTACATTTGGCATGTTGATCCAACCTCATACGCCCGTTCAAACTTTAAACTTTAGCTGTGGAGAAATGCGCTCCCCAAGCTAGATTTGCTGAAGTTTGCGAATTTGAAGTCATCCTTCATGGTTTGAGATCTCAAAGCTTACACGCATTCAATAGCTATTGATTGAGACTCGTTTTGCCTACTATAAAGTTAACTCTCCGGTCAATTAGGAGGATTTTATGGACTACGGCTACTTAAACTTATCGAGTCAGATAAACATTCACGCTTCTTACAGTCCTTACTGACGGGTTGACGAAATGGGGATTCCTCTACTGGTCTTCGCCTCCAAATTTTAGTCTATCTCTAGATATCTTCTCTTTTTTAGGCCTTGGCCTCCAAATTCGCTTGCCCTTCCACTAGGACCTTTCGGCGGTGGATCCCAGAACATACGGTTTAGGTGTCAGACCTCAATGCTCATTGAGCGGAGCTAGCTTGAATTTTCTCTAGTTTACCATGGGTGGCAACTCATATGGTGGGGTTCTCCTGACCCTGATCAACAACGGCCTTTGGAGCTTCTTTTTCATCAGCCCTTTCTCTTTTGTGGCCTTCAGAACCCTATACACCCGAGCGGAGAGGGTTTTAGGTTCCTTATTCTTCTGAGGGACTTGGGCTTCACGCCGCTGATCTAAGAAATATTTTTTTAGCTCGCTAGAGTTATTTCTTTTCACTCACCTTAAGTCGGTAAATCTGTTCCAAGTGGGAACATTGACTTCGAGGCAGATTCGATGGGTGCACTGGCAGCAGTTGCTGTTGAGCTCGGAGCTCAGCATTCTTCTATCTCCTTTGCCTCCTTGTGAGCTTTCCTCCATATGAGGAAGCATCAGTATTATGCTTTCCAGGTGCAGGGAACCCGGTCGGCAGAGTAGTGGTGTTGGCATTCACCATTGAGATTCTTCCACCAGCCACAACTTTTTTGGTAGTTGGGGCTTCTGGCTGTGATAGCCTATGAGGATTCTCAGCGGCGACGACAGCTCATGACGTTGGCAGATGAGCGCGGCGTACAACAGTTATAGAAGAGCGGGGCCTCCAAACTGGCCCTCTGGAGTCCATACCGCACACAGGGATGGCAGCAGCCATTGCAGTGACCATGAAAAATTAGAGCCCACCAAGCTGGATGGTGGCTCTGAAGCTTCCAGCATTGATCACGACATTTGTTAGTTTGATGCTAACGCCATGTCCCAGTTGGACGGTGAAAGAAGCGTTCTGTGAATCTATCTGCACACATGAAAGACAAAAGTTAATAATCAGCGTCTGATACATCACCCCACACTTTCAAAATATAGAGACTACACAGAACAAAACAAAATAATACAAGCAAGTACAACAACATCAAGCCTTTATCTCACTACCTGGGGTCGGCTACATGAATCCTTTTTCTCCATTGTGTCCTATTAAAAGTCAAATTCTTGTTTAAATCTAATAAAGAAAGATCATTTCTAATATTTTCTAACCAAGTCTTTTTAGGTCTACCTCTACCTTTCTTATCATAAGTCAAATCTAAGACCTTTACTTTCCTAACTGGGTCGTTTTATGTGACTAAACCATCTAAGGCGAGTCTCTAATCTTATCTTCCACTGGAGCTACTCCAACCTTTTCACGAATATGCTCATTTCGTATCCTATCTCTAAGGGTAAAGCCACTCATCCACCTGAGCATCCTCATCTCTGCAACACTTAACTTAGAATTATGCTTGTCTTTTAATGGCCAACATTCGGCACCATAAGCATTGTAGGTCTCACCACCATCTTATAGAATTTTCCCTTAAGTTTGAGGGGTATTTTTCTATCACACAATAAGCCTGATGCATTCCTCCACTTCAAGCATCCAACTTGGATTCTGCTGATAATATCCCCATCTATTTCACCATCACTCTGAACAATAGATCCAAGATATCTAAAATATGTACTCTTATTAATGATTTAATTGCCCAAAGTCACAATCCTCTCACTAGGTCTATTATTACTAAAATTACACTCCATATATTCCATTTTAGATCTACTCAAGCGAAAACCTTTAGACTCTTAAGGTTGACCTTCGCAATTCTAGTTTACCTTCAACTCCCTCTCTAGTCTTATCAACAAGAAGAATATCATCAGCAAAAAGCATACACCAAGGTACATCCTCTTACAAATGTCTAGTGAGAACATCCTTGACTAAAGCAAAAAGATATGGGATTAAGGCTGATCCTTGATGTAATCCAACCGAAATAGGGAAATACTTGGTCAAACCACCTTGTGTTTGAACACAAGTAATAGCTCCTACATACATATCTTTAATGATTTGAATATAAGCGTTATTAACTCCTTTCTTTTCAAGAACTCTCCATAGCACTTCTCTTGGAACTTTATCATATGCTTTTTCTAAATCAATAAATATCATATGTAAATCCTCCTTATTCTCTCTATATTTCTCCATCAAACCTCTTAATAAATGTATGACTTCCATAATAGACCTACCCGGCATGAATCCAAATTGATTTTGAGAAACATTAGTATCACGCCGCAACTTATGCTCCATAACTCGTTCCCATAGTTTTAAAGTATGACACATTAACTTAATTCCTCTATAATTCGCACAATCTTGTGCATCACCTTTATTCTTAAAAATAGGGATTAACACACTCATTCTCCACTCATCTGGCATCTTTTTAGTTTTCAAAACAGTATTAAAAAGTTTAGTAAGCCAAGAAATTCCTTCATCTCCTAAGCATTTCTACACCTCTATTGGAATATTATCAGGTCCAACAGCTTTTCCACCCTTCATTTTCTTTAAAGCCTCTCTAATTTCGATTTTACTAATACGCCGATAAAAATATAAATCTTTATTTTCATTTAGGGTGTTAAGGTCACTATAGTCAATTTTATTTTCACATTCTTCATTAAAAGTTTAGCAAAATATCTCATCCACCTTTGTTGAATATCATCTTCTAAAAAAAATACTTTTTGATCTTCATCCTTAATACACTTCACCTGAACTAAATCCTTACTGCTCCTATCTCTGTTTGACTAACTTATACATATATCTTTCTCCCTCCTTAGTATCTAATCTATTATATAATTCACTAAAAGCTAAACTCTTTGCATCGCAAATTGCTTTCTTAGGTTCCTTCGTGCCTCTTTATATATTTTTCAATTATCAGAATTTTTACAATTAAACCAATTTTTATAACAAATTTTCTTATTTTTAATCTTTTCTTGCACATTTGGATTCCACCACCAACTATTTTTACTATTATTTCCCTTTGAAACTACAAGCACATCTTTTACAATATTGTTAATATTACTAGCCACTTTTTCCCAAAAAATATTAGCATCCTCATGCACAGACAAAATCTTAAGATCTAAAATCTTACTCTCAAAAATATTTTTGTTAATATTCTTTAAATGCCCCGATCTAATCCTAGAATATCGTATTGCTTTATTTTTTATGTTCTGCCTCAGTATCTTCAAGCCCAAAATTAATAAACGATATTGGGTACATAAATTTTCACTCGGAATAACTTTACAATCTTTGCAATCTAAACGATCTAATTTTCTTATAAGAAAATAATCAATTTGAGTTGTACTATATCCATTTTTATAAGTAATGAGATGCTCATTTATTTTCTTAAATAAGGTATTAGCAATTAAAAAATTATAAGCTAAACAAAAATCTAATATGAACTTATCACCTTCATTTGTCGTTCCAAACCCATGGCCACCATGAATACTCTTAAAATCATCTACCTCTCTACTAACATGTCCATTTAAATCTCCTCCGATAAAAACTCTTTCTTCAAGAAGTATCTTTTGTATTAATTCTTCTAAGTCATTTCAAAATTTTAATTTTGAACTCATATCCAAACCCACTTGAGGAGCATAAGCACTTATAATGTTAACAATCTTAGCATAAAAAATAATCTTTAAAGCTATAATTCTATCTACAATTCTATTAATATTTATAATATTATCCTTCAAACTCTTATCTAAAATCACGCTTACACCATTTCTAATACGACTCCTACCCAAATACCAAAGTTTAAATCCTAAATTATCAATCTCCTTGGCCTTCTCTCCAACCCATTTAGTTTCCTGAATGCACATAATATTTATCTTCCTATGAATCATAATATCAATTAATTCCATTAATTTTCCTGTAAGGGAACCTATATTCCAAGTTCATATTCTAATTTTAGTTTCATGGACTAGCTTCTTTGCCCACATTCGTCCTTGATGTGGGAATCCTTGCCTATTTAACATTGCATTCGGGCGGCGATGCAACGGCCCTTGCACACTTGTCGTTGTATTCAGGCCATACAGTGCGTCGCTTCCAGGGGACGCCCTAACATTAACAAAATTTCTTAAAAGATTCATGTCATTATTATTCGACAAGTTTTATACTGGTTGTCGACTACCTAACGCAACCCTCCACTTTTCTCATCTAGGACTTGGGACCTGGCAACGACAGTGTTAAAATAATACAAGCAAGTAATTAAAATAAATTTAAAACCCTGCTTGATGGATTTTTAGTAAATTTATTGAATGTTCATTTTAGAATATTTAAAATTTTAATTCGTTAAATGATCATTTTAAAAAATTAAAATTTTTTTTAACCTGTGTTGATTTAGTTGCTACTATAGTGCTTAGATGACGAGCCAAAGATGAAAAGAGAAACCATCCCCAGCAAAGTCATCAAAAATCTGTGGGCTGCTACTGTTGAGTGGAGTTTGGGCTGTTGTGGACTGGTTGGGTAATAGTGTGGTGGAGATTAGGTTGGGGTTAAGAGGGGGGTCGGCCAAGTGAAGAGGTAGAGTGAGGGCTGAAGCGTGCTGCAAGCGGTTGATGTGATTGGAGCTGTTCGTGTGAGGGCCGACGACTGTAGGAGGCGTGGAGGTCAGGTGAAGGACGAGATGTTTGCGACTAGGTTGAGGTCTGTAAAGCGTTAAGAAAGAGATCAAAGCTAATGTGGGGAGCTTCGAATGGATTGGGAAGGTAGGGAGGATGGAGTCGGCTAGGTCTTGTTTGGTTGCTGGAAGCAAATCTGGCAACTCGGCAAGTTTGGGGCGTGAGGGAGGTCGACGGGTTCAACATGCTATGGATTCGACGAGACCTTTGCGTGAGAAGAGGAAGAAGGCAGGCTATGCTCGCAGATGGGGTCGGAGTGGGTACGACGTGCGTGCGAAGTCGATCGTGGCTTGCAAACAGTTATGGAAGATGGAGGAGGGGTAGATCGCGCGCTGTAAAGATGTGGGCTGGTGTCGAGAGTTTCGACTATGTCCAGTGGAGGATTCGAATGGCTGCTGGAGTTTGGTGTGGATTCGTGCGTGAAGTCCGGCTTGGTGAAGGGAGATTGATTTGCTTGGAACTAACGGGTAGAGGAGGTCGGGTGTAGTGCGGGATTGGAAAGAAGGAAAATGAACGAAGCTTCGCTTCATTCTCATTTTAACGACGTAAACGAAGGCGCGATATTTCACGTGGGAGATGGGCGACTGAATTCGGCGTCGTTTGCAGGGAATGGGCCGCTAGCTACAAGGATTTTGAATTGAGATTTGTACAAGCTGTGGCAGAGGTCTTTTCTTAAAAAAAAATTGATTTCTTTTGGATGTGTCTGTTAGAGGTCAACAAAAGATTATCTAAATTAACTGGTTGCAACTTGATTCTAATTGCAGTTTTCTAGGCATTATAACTGGAGGGAAAACTATTAGAGCGTAAAACACAATGTCAAGAGTAGATCTTGTAGCAATAATTGAATCAACTTTGGCCTTAATAGTAGAAAGATATTGGGTCATAGTTTGATCTTTCATGGAGATATTATGAAGCTCATTTTATGTAGAATAAGATAAGAACAATTCAAGGATTGCGATCATTTCTCAATGGTACTCAAGATTTTAGTACAAGTGCTAAGATTAAGCACATAAAGGCAAGAGAGAAAATGCAATCATAGATAAAGCCGCAGCAAGATACTGCCCCACAAGCAATCAAGTTTGATAATGTAGATTGAGACGGTGGGATTTGACAAACATCAAAATGACCTTCAAAACTATTTGCACAAAAAAGTTTTCAGTGCTTGTGAACCCCAAATGAGGTGGTTGTTTGGAGTTCATTGTGTAGTTATCATGGTTTTGATATTGGACATCAAAAACTTCAAAGATTGGGCAATAATTCCATGACATTGAGCTGAAGTGTTACTGTCACCAGCAAAGTATTTGAATCAAGACATGATCTGATCTTGCAAGAAGGAGATAAGATTAAGACCATTGGGGATCTTGCAACAAGGAGATAAGATTAAGACCATTGGGGGTGAGTCTCTGATACCACGAAAAATTTTTAACAAAACAAATACAGAAATCTGTAACAGAGAATAAAAAGAAAGAAGATTAAAGATCAGATGTTCGTTATATTCCATAGGCTTAAACAGTGCTGTATATTTACACAGAAGCATGTATTGCAATCAATTACAAAAGCAGGAAATTTGAAGGCTGAGATTAGCAAGTCAGTTTCTGATAAATGTCCGAGATGAAGAACGGTGGGATAGTGGCCCCTATGTACTGGGGAAGTGCTGAGAGGTAGTGGCTGCTGTGTAGTGTAGTGCCGTAGTAGTTTTTATTCAGTTTACCTAATTAACATGTACGCCTTAAATACAGTGAAAATATCAGCACAGCGCATATCAATTTGAAACAAGAGACCCAAATCCAAAACTTCAACATTGTAAACTATTCAATGTACAGCAATCGACAGGCATGATAATGTTATTACATGAAAACCTAAAGAAAATCCTCCTTATTCTGTAATTTCAACACATGATAATGTTATTACATGAAAACCTAAAGAAAATCCTCCTTATTCTGTAATTTCAAAACAAAGCTTGGCTTCGTCCCAAGGACCATTAATCTCAAACTTATATTCCTGTATCTGAATAAGCCAATAAGGACAAACGATTGAAATGAACACAATAAGAGCTAATAAAAGAACAAAGAGCATCCGGTGCATAACAAATATGATGCCAAGTGTCATGGACATTAGTGAGAAGGAAAACCACAGATGTAGCCAGAAAGAGTATTTTTTAATGCAGAAAGTCACCAAGGGGGCGAAAAGGAAGACCTGCAAGGAAAAGAGCATTAATGCAAAGACATGAAGCCTGGATGGGAGACGAGAGGCTATTAGAACTGAAGCTATAATAGATGCATTCAAAGAGATGTTGCTAGCTAAAGTTGGATTGTTCTTAGCACCTGGGGGTCTTATAGTGTAGCCAGAAAAGTCATGCAAGAAAAGATGGATTAGTAAAAGTGAAACTGAAAGCGCCCATATAGAATCAGAGCTTATAGACCGTGTAAGAGTGTGGTATACTGGTGCTAAGATGTACAGCCCACTAATGAAGAAGGAAATCTTCATAAGGTAATGCAAGAACAGATGAAAGGAAAGCTGGCTTGTTGTGAGCAAGATTATCAAGAAGCCTAAGCCAAGAAGGCCAGCATCCAATGAAAGGAGAGCTATCTCATCAATCACGGAATGTAAAGTCTGTATCCAGACAATAACCACAAGAGCTGCAATGCAGAGATATTGAGATATGGAAACAGAATCCAACATCACTTTGAACAAATCCCTCTTCACAACATTAGCATTCATGACCATGCCTTCCAAGAATGAGTCATCAGTATAGTTATCATCATACCCTGGCTGCATCCCTCCGTAGGCAACTTTTCTCCATTTATGCTTACCGGAACTCTTCTTAGCTTCACTCTCCATGTATCTTTTATACTCTTTACCGCAGATTATTTGACTTAAGCAGCACCTTTCGTGCAGATAAATTCACGGAAATCCGAAAGTTCAATGCTTCAACAAATTGTGCTTGTCCTTCAGAACTCTTCAAACATCTGGTCATGTTGTAGATCACAGCCAATAGTCGAGACTTTTTATAACCTGAAAAAATAATTGCTTACATAACATCCTTTATAGTTTATAGCAAATATATGATGACCATCAAAGCCCGTTAGCTCCTCGTAATTGAGGTTTTGGACACTAATAATTTTTTTTTTTTTGTAACAGAAAGGGATATACTGTTCACAACAAACTAATTTTGAGCAACTATCTAGTTAAAAAAACATAATTTCAATTTCAAGTCAATTAAAATTAAAGTGGTCATGAGCAAAATATGATGAAATTGAGTAATTGGCATTGGTAGCCCATTTATTATGTACGAATAATTTAACAAGCCAAATAAACATGTGCATATTAGCTTTTTGTCCACTGCTTTATAAATATAATGCATGTATGTTTGATCAAAAACTCTAAGTGGTTTGGTTTTTTAGTAAATTAGTTGCAGATCCATGAGGCTTAGATTAGGCTTCATTTTGGTCCATGTTTTTAAAACACTAAAAATATAATTCTATTACTTTTTAAATTTCATGAATGTCCCTCAATTAGTATGGTCTTCAATTTGGCACGACATGGCATAACATCGCTAACCAATTGTTGCTAGTTTCAAGCAATGGTCCTCCATGTGATCTCTAACCAATTGTCATTATTTAGGCTAAGGGGTTGTTTGGTATCCTATTTTAGGCGGGATTTAAGAAAAGTTTAGCTTAAATCTTGTCAAATAAACTTTTAGGGAGAGATTTTAAATCTCATTATTTTGACAAATGCCATTTTAGCCACGTTATTGATTAAACCTAGGATTTATTAAATACCACCATTCACTGGATGATTTAAGGAATTCAATGATTTCTCCTTCTCATAATTCTTGAATCCTCCAAAAAAAATGCAAATAATTTATCAAATTTAACAAGATTTAATGATTTTAATGTCAAACAGTTTTCAGATTTTAATACTCCCAAATTTTACTAAATATGGATTTACAGGATTTACTAAATCCTAATTGTAGCCAAACAACCCCTAAGGCTCCTTTAATAACGAACTTTAAGAAGGGGAGGAAGAAATCAAGAAGAGAACATCCTCACAAGACTTCTCGTTTCATGAATACAATCCTAATTAAAAAAATATTTCTGTACGAACAATATCTTGATTAGGATAAGTTTACAACCCTTCGGGGCTGTTTGCCAGCCCATCAGAGGCTGTTTACTAGCAGGTTGAGCAGGATTTAAGCAAGATTTAATTTAAATCTTGCCAAACAGTAAATATAGAGAGCCTATGTGCTACATAATGTTAAATCCCGCTTCTTCCCACCTCTTACCTTGAATGCCAGATCTACTAAACCAAGGTATTCGTCGGATTAAACTTAGCGGCTGTTTGGACACAGGATTTATGCAGGATTTGAGCAGGAGCCAAACGGGATTTAAGGATGATAAATCTCACGGAGAAATAAATCCCCCGTTCCCCTCTTTGTACCGTAAATCCCGGATTTACTAAATCCGGGAGTTCGGCGGATTTACGGGATTTGGCAGAAGAAGCGCGGGAAAGGGAGAAAGATGGCTACCTTCGCAACAAGTGAGCCCCGTCGTCGTCGTTACTTTCGATCCAACACAAGAACGGCGAACTGTCGTGACTTCCGATCCGACACGAAGGACCGTCGTCGGAGAAGGCGAAGAACTCTTCTAACGGTCGCGACTCGTTCAAAATTCAAACTCACGCGAGGCGAAGTCGAACAACACGAAGGTACGACTTACGAATGGCAGGAGAAATGGAAAAGAACACCCTAGGGCAGGAGAAATGGAAAAGAACACCCTAGCAAGCCTACGGCTACGAGTAGGAAGAGCGAAAAAATGCCGAGAAGTATATAGCATTAAGAATATAATGTTAACTAATAATTAATTATTCATTTAAATTAATTTATAATTAACTTAGATTTTTAATTATATTATTTATAATGATTATTTAATAATAAATTAATAATTCTTATAATTAAAATTAATAATTAACTCAAATAATTGAAAATATAATCAAAATTGGAATTAACTCGTGCAAACAACGAGCCTAAGGTATAATTAGTAATTAAAATTTTATTAAAACAATATTTATATAATTAATTGAATGTTAATTAAGAAAATAATTAGTAGAACAAAAAATAAGTAATTAATTATTTTAAATATTGTTTGTAAAAATTAATAGAATTCATAAGTAACTTTTATTTAAAATACTTAACACTAAATAAATAGTTATAGTACTAATTATTAATTAAGCAGGATTTAATAAATAGAAATTAATTAGTGATACATCATCAAAAAACTATCATCAACGGGCACTAGTCTCGAGGCAAAATCAAGTTGACAATTTTCAAAATTAAAATTAAGATCATTCGAACTCCGATTTCAGCAAACCTTATAGTCAAATTTAACGTCTCGAAAATATGAAACCAATGACAATAAATTCAACACAATTTGAGCCCAAATGGGTCCAAATCAAAGGCCTGAAGCGCTATTGAAAGGTTCAAATCATAATTTGGATTACCAAACGGTTTCCAAACATAACATGCTTATAGTCGAATCAAGCGGCTCGACGAGACAAATCCAACGAGCCCAAGATCACTAAATCTGATATCAATAAGACATTCAAATATCCAATAAATATTTCCTAATCAAAGGTTTTAACATCAACCGTCCATCCATACCACTCCAAAAATACCCTTGATCTTCCATCTATTTACAAGTCATACCACTCTAGAAAATCTATAAATAGAGCCCCCCTTTCTCATGAAAAGGGGCCAAAACCAAAGGAAGAGAAGTAAGAGCGAGATTGGAGATCGCTCTTGCCTCCTCGCTCCTCCTTGACCATCGCCTGGAGTTCTATCGAACCACCACCTAATGCCCGAAATCTATCGGACCACTACCTGACGCTGGAGTTCTGCCCGATCATCACCTGACGCTGGACTTCTGCCGGACCACCACCTAACGCGGACTTCTGCCCGATCACCACCTGATGCTGGACTTCTGCCAAAGCACCACCTGACGCCAGACTTCTGCTGGAGCACCACTTCACGCCAGACCTCTGCTGGACCACCACTTGACGCCGAAGTTCGGTCGAACCACCACCTAACGCCGGACTTCTGCCTGATCACCACCTGATGCTGAACTTCTACCGGAGCACCACCTGACGCCGGACTTCTATCGGAGCACCACCTGACGCCAGACTTCTGCTGGACCACCACTTGATGTCGAAGTTCTGCCGGACCACTACATAATACCGGAGTTTTGCCGGACCACCAACCCACCACCTGACGCTGAAGTTCTGCCATACCAGCACCTGACACCCAGACTTCTGCCGGATTACCACCTGACGCCGTGGTTCTGCTGGACCACCACCTGAAGCCGGAGTTCTGCCAAACCACCGCGTGATGCCGCAATTCTGCCAGACCCCCACTTGACGCCCGGAGTTCTGCCCGACCACCTCGCGATGCCGAAGTTCCGCCGGACCACCTCCTAACACCAAAGTTTTGCCAAACTTCCACCAAACCACCGACTGCTGCCGGAGTCCCGCCAAACCACTGATTGACGCCAAAGTCTAGCCAAACCACCTACTGACGCCGGAGTTCAACCATGTGTCATTAGAATTCAACCACTGATTACCACGGACTTTCATCTAACACCCATTTGTCATTAGAATTCAACCATACAGTTGACATTTGTAATCTGATCGCTCTCAAGGATGAGTCAACCCACTCATTGTACTCTACTCAAATTCTAATGAAATCATTTTCAACTAGGCTAGGCCTCATGATTTGTCCCCTTTCCAGGGTTTTCCATGTAAAAGATCTTGTGTCCTCTGATAGTGTGATGGATATCCGTGACGTAAAATTCTAACTCTACCACCGTGTATATTCTATCCCACAATAATTAGTAATAAAATACTTATTCAAATAACATCTAAATAAATAATTAGATAATTAGTACTACAAATAATTAATTCATTAATTATATAAATATTTCATTAAATAATTAATAGTGTAAGTAGTTATTAAATAATTGTTTATTTGAATAATTATTTTGAAAATTAATTGAATATTTAAATAATTACCAATATAATTAGTAATCAAATATTTATTCAAATAACATCTAAAATATGTAATTAGATAATTGATATTATAATTAATAATTAAATTATTAGTTAATTTATTATATATTTAAGATATCTTCTAATTATCTTATTTATAATTATAACTTATTGATGGTAGTTAAAATTAGAATTCATAAGTAACTTTTATTTAAAATACAAATTAAATTTGAGTTTTTAATAAACTAACCATCTTAAATCTTGAATTACATTGCCAAATAATTTTTAGGATTTATTAAATCCTATTTGTTGCCAAATAACCCCTTAAAACCACAGCTATGCCTTATTGTAGCGAGCCCCATCACAAACTCCTCTCCTCACATGCCGCCGTACCATCAATGCCCTCCCCAAATTAGCTCCGATTAGGAATTCCTCCTTCACATGCCGCTAGTCCCCTTTATACCTTACCCCAAAGAGCTCCCATCACGAACTCCTCTTCAATATAAATTCAATGATATTCATTAAAATTTTAAATATTAATCATTAAAGTTTTATAAATATTTTAATATTATTTTATTATACCCCATAAATTATTAATTGATTATTTATAGTCTAATTATCATGCATAAATACCAATAAATTTCAATACTCTTAATTATAACTTCAATTAATCTCTGATTAGTCTAATTAATGAAGATTAATCTTCTTAAAACATTTAAAATTATTTATACATGTTTTTAAAATTAAAAAAATAAATTTTTTTAATAAATATTTAATACTTTTTATTATTCTCTTAATTAACCTTAGTTATACTAATTATTGAAGTTGTTATTTCATTCTAATTTATTTAACTGTTTTCTAAATAATAATAATAATAATAATAATAATAATAATAATAATAATATAATCTAATTAATTTTAAAATTATTTTTTGAAAACTAATTAATCCTTTATTTCTTTAAATTATAAAACATGAAAGACTATCGAATAGTTTATCAAAGTTTTAGCTAAATATAGCATTTGTCATCCCAAATAAATTTTCATAATCTAAAACTCTCAAGATTTACTAAATCAAAATTTACAAGATTTACTATCCACTTATGACCAAGCAACCTCTTAGACTTTGTTTGACGTAGTTTCTTTTTTTTTTTTTTTTTCTGCTTTCACTTTTAAATTTTTTTTTTAAACTATGATTTCTAACATCCGCCATACGTAGATGCACCTGCACCATTTTTCAGAAGCAAACCCACCACCTCTTGGTGTATAAACCATTCTCACACACTCTCCTCCAACACAAATCCTCTCATCTTTTCTTCACCTTTTGGCCCTCTCTTTTCTCATCAAATGGCACCTCGCAATAAGCATAGCGACCAACCATATCCTCACCCGTATCTTCATTAATTAAGCATGTGACATCCAAGCTTGATATAAAATGTACACAAAGTAGTCGAAATTTTTTAATCATAAATAAAATAACACAAAAAATCATTTAATTTAAAAGACATGTATAATAAATAGTATTTTAATGAAGGCCACGAACAAAATTCAAGCAAGACAATAATGACTACTATAATTGGCTAGAGACTTCTACCAAAAATGATCAACAAGCATTTGGATATCCAACCAAAAACTTCTCCAAATTACTTGCACTTCGTGGTGATTGATTTGATAAATGCCACCAGCTCAGGTCAAGTGATTCTCTACTGAACACCAATTCCCATATGGCTGGTTTCAATTAGCTGCAGATGACACTGAGGTTACTCCGTACTTCCACGGAAAAATATGTATTCGTTCATTAGCATACATCATCTTCATGCAGGTGAAATAAATGGCAGGCACCAAAAGCCTCCCCCAGCAAATCAATGAAAAATATCACAGATATTGCTTCAGGCTTTCACCGCTAAGGACCTCCATCTCCTTGAGAATATCCTGTGCCAGTGTTTTCACAGGAAGCTCGACATCTTCAAGTAGTTCACCCAAGAAAGGAATTGTCTCAGGTAAGAAAACTAGATACTCCTCTCTCAAGTGTTCCAGTAAGTATTTAATCACCCTTAGACCGAGAATCTTTGGCCGGACCTTCTCATTCCTTGTCTGCATCAGCACCTGTATAAACGGGAATTCTAGTTTAAGTCTCCACTGATAGGAAACAGATTTTGAATGCATAAACAAAAAAAAAAGAAGGGGGTGGGGGGGCTTTTTGCTGCGTAAATGTAGCCAAATTGGCCGCCTTACTTTCCAAGGGTTTGAAAAGGAAATTAAATAAAATTCAGGTTGATGTTAAAGGTAAATTCCATGCTTACGCAGCAAATCAAAATACAAAAAGTAAGAATATCTGCATTCCATTTACTTTACACATAATTAACACAGTAAACCTTAGCAGTCTGTTTGCTATACAACTGCAAACCAAACAGCAGAAATTGCATAATAAACACATTGATTCCAATACTTATACTCCCAAAAACGCATCACCACGATGTGAAGTTAAGCGAAGTTGATCACTGGGACAACATAGGACTAAAAAGAGAAGGGACGCAGCTGTACCTCATGGTTAAGTGGCTTCCATAGAACATCAGATTTTGCTGTAACAGCCATTTGTCCCAAACATAAGACCAAGTATTCATTAACGTCCTCCACAGTGGGCAAATCTGCATAATCATTCAATGTGGCTGGTGGTTCCACTATAAGCTGAGAAATAATGGGTTTCAATAGAACCTGCAAAAGGTTATTTAACCAGTAAATATAATGAGAAATGCAACAAATGCATAAATGTGATATGCATAAGTTGCTAGTACAGACTTATAATCACATTTAATTGAAGTTGTCAATCAAATAGCACTTTGCAGGGGATTTCAGTGAGGAAACATCGAGCTCATATAGGACTTCCTCCTTGCCTAGAATCTATCTGAAATCATTCTTTCCCTTACCAAACCCGGGCCCTCCAATGCAACGAACATGAGGCATTAGTGCAAGGAAAATAAACCTTAGGCAGCGATGGAGAAAAGTCATGCCAAACAAATGGTGTAGATATGTGGCATCAACAAATGGTATATGCTCAATAATAATAATAATAATAGAACCGAGTGCAATCATGTAATCAACGAGTACAGTCCAACACTATCGTTGCCAGGTCCCAAGTCCTGGATGAGAAAAGTGGAGGGTTGCGTTAGGTAGTCGACAACCAACGTAAAACTTGTCGAATAATAATGACAAGAATTCTTTAAGAAATTATGTTATTGCTAGGGCGTCACCTGGAAGCGTCGTGCTGTATAGTCTGAATACAACGACAAGTGGGCAAGGGCCCCTGCACCGGCGCCCGAGTGCAGTGTTAAATAGGCAAGGGTTCCCACATCAAGGATGGATGTGGGCAAAGAAACTAGTCCATGAAACTAAAATTATGATAGGAACTTGGAATATAGGTTCCCTTACAGAAAAATTAATGGAATTAATAAATATTATGATTCATAGGAAGATAAATATTCTGTGCATTCAGGAAACTAAATGGGTTGGAGAGAATGCTAAGGAGATTGATAGTTTAGGATTTAAACTTTAGTATTCCGGTAGGAGTCGTACTAGAAATGGTGCAGGTGTGATTTTAAATAAGAGTTTGAAGAATAATGTTATAAAAATTAATAGAATTGGAGATAGAATTATAGCTTTAAAGATTGTTGTTGATACTAAGATTGTTAACATTATAAGTGCTTATGCTCCTCAAGTGGGTTTGGATATGGGTTCAAAATTAAAATTTTGAAATGACTTGGAAGAATTAATACAAAATATACTTCTTGAAGAAAGAGTTTTTATTGGAGGAGATTTAAATGGACATGTTAGTAGAGAGGTAGATGATTTTAAAAGCATTCATGGTGGCCATGGGTTTGGAACAACAAATGAAGTGATGCAGGACTAATATGCTTTGAATAAAATTTAGGATTTGCACGAGTTATTTTAAGAGCAAGTACTTGATTAAACTACTAGCAATTAGAACGATAAAATAAAACAAAGGAGGGGTGCTTGCGTTTAGGCCAAACCACGGTAAAAGTACTTGAACAAACAAATAGATTGGAAAATCAAACTAAAGCTAACATAGTAGATGTTCATTCATAATCCCTAAATTAACATTAAGATAAGTAACCATATTAGGAGCTCTCAAAGTAACCCTACGTTTACTAAGCTTTTGTTTTAGCAAATCAAGCGACGTAGATCTTTTGCAATTTCATCATCACCTACAAGGATTGTAGAAAGACGAAGTGACTTGACGAGGAAGGGAAGTTCACCTTAACCGGGAAGGAATCGCCGTCGGAAAATAGTCACTTGAAGGCCAATGGTATGGGTGAGGAGCCGAAGGATTTGAGTGAAATATCCTCTGAGTGGAGAAGTATCCGGAGGGGAAATAGTCGTGAACCTGCCGAGGATGGTCCACCGTCCTTTCTTCCTCTGATCGTCGATCGTGTCCACCAACGTGATATGGATCTTGTCGAAGTATTCTTCGACGGTGTTGTCGAAGTCAAACCCAACGTCGAAGAAAGGCGAACGGAGGATGTCAACGTTGTCGTTTTCGTCAAGAACCAACCCGTAGTCCCATTCGAGGACTTCCATTCATGTTGGTGAAGAAAGGAGAGGTTGGAGCCAATGATGCTTTGCTGCCCTTGAAGTTTTCCTCCAATGGTTTGAAGATTTCCTTGGAGAATCAAGTGGGAAAAGGGTTAGGGAAGGGGCCGGCCAAGGGGAAGGTAATGGGGAAATTTGGTTCAGATTTTAGAGGGGTAGGGTTAGGGTTTAGAGTTCAAAATCTGAAATTATTTTCAGATTTTGAAATTGGAGGGAGGTGGGTAAGGAAACTATGTTTAATTTCCAAAGGGAAGATTTAATGTGAGAGAGGGGCTTGGGGAGAGAGAGGGAGAGGGATTGGAGAGAGAGAGGGGGCGGAAAAGGGAGGGGGGCCGGCAGCAATTAGAGAGGGGTGAGGGGATTTGGGATTGATTTGGAGTTACCTAATTTAGGATATGAATAATTGGAAAGGTATAAATTACTCCTAATCTAATTAAATTCAAATAGGAGTTATTTAAGGCAACCTTCCAAAAATAGATTTAGTAATTTTGGAAGGTATTAGATGTTGAATTTAAATTTGAAAACTTTCCAAAGATACATCAAGTAAATTAGGAAACCAAATTAGAGAGGGGAGGGAGAGGGGCCGACGGCTTGGTGAGGGGAAGGGGAGTTGGGTGGCCGGCGGTGGAGGGAGAGGGGTGGTTGGGCCGTGGGTGGGGAGTGGGGTCTTGGCCGTGGGTTGGGGTTGGGCCGTGGGGGTGGGGAGGGAGGAGGCCGGCGGTGAAGGAGTTGAGGGAGGGGTGGCCGGCGGTGAAGGAGTTGAGGAGGGAGATGGGAAGGAACCAAGAGCTTCCAGAGGCCGCTGTTGGGTGCTATGGGTTAGCCTCTCATAGGCTCTTCCACACAACTCACAAACTCTCACCCAAAGAGAACACTAATGCAGGAAATTTTCGTAATAATCATTCATTACCAACAAAAGGGAATAAAGGGCTATATATAAGCCTCATACAAAGACTCAAGAAAGAAAAGACGACATTGCCCTTAGGGCTTACAAACAACTCCCTTAAGAAAGGGTAAAACAGGCAACAGAAATAAAACAACATAATAAACTTAGAAATATAAAGACTCGATCGTGGCCGTAGATTGACGGCCACGTCTACGATAAACTTTCCAAGTATGGATGTCCTCATCATGAAGGTTGTAAGTCCATATTAGATTTTTATTTAGCTTCAAATCATTAAAGATATGTATGAAGGAGCTACTACTTGTGTTCAAACACAAGGTGGTTTGACCAAGTATTTCCCTATTTCGGTTGGATTACATCAAGGATCAGCTTTAAGCCCATATCTTTTCGCGTTAGTCATGGATGTTCTCACTAGACATTTACAAGAGGATGTACCCTGGTGTATGCTTTTTGCTGATGATATTTTTCTTGTTGACAAGACTAAAGAGGGAGTTGAAGGTAAACTTGAAGTCTGGAGATCAACCTTAGAGTCTAAAGGTTTTCGCTTGAGTAGATCTAAAACTGAATATATGGAGTGTAATTTTAGCAGTAATAGACCTAGTGAGGGGATTGTGACTTTGGGCGATCAAGTCATTAATAAGAGCACACGTTTTAGATATCTTGGATCTATTGTTCAGAGTGATGGTGAAATAGATGGGGATGTTATCAGTAGAATTCAAGTTGGATGGTTGAAGTGGAGGAATGCATCGGGCTTGTTGTGTGATAGAAAAGTCCCCCTTAAACTTAAGGGAAAATTCTATAAGATGGTGGTGAGACCTGCAATGCTTTATGGTGCAGAATGTTGGCCATTAAAAGAGAAGCATAATACTATGTGTTGCGGAGATGAGGATGCTTAGGTGGATGAGTGGATTTACTCTTAGAGACAGGATACGAAATGAGCATATACGTGAAAAGGTTGGAGTAGCTCCAGTGGAGGATAAGATTAGAGAGTCGCCTTAGATGGTTTGGTCACATAAAACGGCGGCCTTCCGATGACCCAGTTAGGAAAGTAGAGGTATTAGATTTGACTTATGTTAAGAAAGGTAGAGGTAGACCTAAAAAGACTTGGTTAGAAAATATTAGAAATGATCTTTCTCTATTAGATTTAAACGAGAATTTGACTTTGAACCGGACACAATGGAGAAAAAGGATTCATGTTGCCGACCCCACGTAGTGGGACAAAGGCTTGTTATTGTTGTTGTTGTTGTTATAATTTTTTAATTGCTAATACCTTATTTAAGAAAATGAATAAGTATCTCATTACTTATAAAAATAAATATAGTACAACTCAAATAGATTATTTTCTTATAAAAAAATTAGATCATTTAGATTGCAAAGACTGTAAAGTTATTCCGAGTGAAAATTTATGTACCCAACATCGTTTATTAGTTTTGGACTTTAAGATAAAGGGGCAAAAAATAAAAAATAAAGTAAAATAATATTTTAGGATTAGATGGGGGCATTTAAAGAATATTAACAAATATATTTTTGAGAGTAATATTTTAGATCTTAAGATTTTGTCTGTGCATGAGGATGCTAATGTTATGTGGGAAAAAGTAGCTAGTGATATTAAGAATATTGCAAAAGATGTGCTTGAAGTTTCAAAGGGAAAAGCTCCTAATAGCAAAAATAGTTGGTGGTGGAATCTAAATGTGCAAGAAAAGATTAAAAATAAGATTTGTTATAAAAATTCATTTAATTGCAAAAATTATGATAATTAGAAAATATATAAAGAGGCACGTAAGGAAACTAAAAGAGCAATATGCGATGCAAAGAGCTTAGCTTTTAGTGATTTATATAATAGATTAGATACTAAGGAGGGAGAAAGATATATGTATAAGTTAGCCAAACAAAGAGATAGTAGTAAGAATTTAGTTAAGTGAAGTGTATTAAGGATGAAGATCAAAAAGTACTTTTCTTAGAAGATGATATTCAACAAATGTGGATGAGATATTTTGCTAAACTTTTTAATGAAGAATTTGAAAATACAATTGACTGTAGTGACCTTAGCACCCTTAATGAGAATAAAGATTTCTATTTTTATCGGCGTATTAGTAAATCCGAAGTTAGAGAGACTTTAAAGAAAATGAAGGGTGGAAGAGCTGTTGAACCTGATGATATTCCAATAGAGGTGTGGCAATGCTTAGGAGATGAAGAAATTCTTGGCTTACTAAACTTTTTAATACTGTTTTGAAGAATAAAAAGATGTCAGATGAGTGGAGAATGAGTGTGTTAATCCCTATTTTTAAGAATAAAGGTGATGCACAAGATTGTGCGAATTATAGAGGAATTAAGTTAATGTGTCATACTTTAAAACTATGGGAGCGAGTTATGGAGCGTAGGTTGCGGCGTGATACTAATGTTTCTCAAAATCAATTTGAATTCATGTCAGGTAGGTCTACTATGGAAGCCATACATTTGTTAAGAGGTTTGATGGAGAAATATAGAGAGAATAAGGAGCATTTACATATGATATTTATTGATTTAGAAAAAGCATATGATAAAGTTCCAAAAGAAGTACTACGGAGAGTTCTTAAAAAGAAAGGAGTTAATAATGCTTATATTCAAATCATTAAAAATATGTATGTAGGAACTATTACTTGTGTTCACACACAAGGTGGTTTAACCAAGTATTTCCCTATTTCGGTTGGATTACATCAAGGATCAGCCTTAAGTCTATATCTTTTTGCTTTAGTCATGGATGTTCTCACTAGACATTTGCAAGAGGATGTACCTTGGTGTATGCTTTTTGCTGATGATATTCTTTTTGTTGAAAAGACTAGAGAGGGAGTTGAAGGTAAACTTGAATTGTGGAGGTCAACCTTAGAGTCTAAAGGTTTTCGCTTGAGTAGATCCAAAACGGAATATATAGAGTGTAATTTTAGTAATAATAGACCTAGTGAGGGGCTTGTGACTTTGGGCGATCAAGTCATTAATAAGAGTACACGTTTTAGATATCTTAGATCTATTGTTCAGAATGATGGTGAAATAGATGGGGATATTATCAGCAGAATCCAAGTTGGATGGTTGAAGTGGAGGAATGCATCGGGCTTGTTGTGTGATAGAAAAGTACCCCTCAAACTTAAGGGAAAATTCTATAAGATGGTGGTGAGACCTGCAATGCTTTATGGTGCCGAATGTTGGCCATTAAAAGAGAAGCATAATACTAAGTTAAGTGTTGCAGAGATGAGGATGCTCAGGTGGATGAGTGGCTTTACCCTTAGAGATAAGATACGAAATGAGCATATACGTGAAAAGGTTGGAGTAGCTCCAGTGAAAGATAAGTTTAGAGAGAGTCGCCTTAGATGGTTTGGTCACATAAAACGGCGGCCTCCTGATGACCCGGTTAGGAAAGTAGAGGCATTAGATTTGACTTATGTTAAGAAAGGTAGAGGTAGACCTAAAAAGACTTGGTTAGAAAATATTAGAAATGATCTTTCTTTATTAGATTTAAACAAGAATTTGACTTTTAACAGGAAACAATGGAGAAAAAAGATTCATGTAGCCAACCCCACGTAGTGGGATAAAGGCTTGATGTTGTTGTTGTTGTATACATCCATGCATAGTTGAGAATATGTAATTGAGATGCATGCTTACGGATGCATCTCAATAACATATTCACTAAAAAAATTAACCAAACAGAGTGTAGTCCAGTAACCCATGAATAAGTAGTAATCAAAAACAAAAGCTGCCCATTTGCAAAACAGTTGGGAGAACTATCTGATTAAAAACATCATTGATGATCTTATTAATAATCCAGTAAAGTAATACTTGTAAAAGTTTAACAAACTACCTGGAAGTTTGAGGTATCCAGAAATTTAGTCTCTGTTGTATCATAAAGGAAACAATGATAAAGGGCCTTCAAAATAAGAGCTTTCAAATGCCACAACTTTGTAGCAGAGACAACTTTAGAATTTACGCTACTGCACGAATCTTGGATCTTAGCCTTTTTTCTCTTTTGAGTTAGAGAATTTGAATCTACCACCTCATCTTCAGTTAGATAACGGGTGGAACTCCCAAGCAAATACTTAAAGTAAGGTACAAAGAGAGATCTGCATTTAGATTAGCAATGGTTGACAAGTCAAATCAGAAAAAAAATCCCTCTATGCGGACAAGGAAGAATAAATGCCTCTAAGTGCTATATTTAGAAATTTCCAAAAAATGCAAGTTGGTAATTTCATCATCTTATTAAATTTAACAATATTAGAAGTCTAGAACAGAAACATTTATCAGCTAAGGCGAAAGTAAGAACTTAGACTACCTCAGTGATTCCAATCATATTATATTACTAATGTACTACATGAGTTCATTCCATAACCTATATTGTACTACTGTATACCGGGCAATCTTGTAAGAAGCCGAATAGTACGGCATTGCCAAACCAGTAAGTCAAGATACCATGCTGAGCTGTAATGCTACGAGAAATAAATGAATTGTAATTACCATGATAATGATGTGCAAAGTGGTAGCATCTAAGCCAGCAAGAAAAAAAAAATTAAAGAATGGTTAAGGCCCGTTGGAGAAGAGAAGAATGATAAGCAATCTGATAAAAAGGCAATGTCATAACTACCATACAGCAAAAAAGAATTTTTTGAAGAAATTCAACAATGTTTGTTCTCTGCAGTGCAACTAAATAACCAGTTCCAATAGTATGTGACTCAATGTGAAGAGTCCATCGCTTCAAATACCAATTCTCACAACCCCATCAAAAACAGAGAAAATTCTTTGCAAAATGTGAGTTCGATTTAAGAATAACTTGAAAAAGAACATTAATAAAAAGACAGTACACAGCATATCCGAAAAAAGAATAGATATTACAGTTTAAAAAAACTCTCATATCTTCATCATGGAAGCAATAAATAAAATACTTTAGAAGTAGATGCATAGAACTATAGCGTATGGCATAATAAGAACAATCTACAGAAATAACGTAGCAAACATGCATAAAGATCACGTACAACTAATTTAAGTGCTTCTATTACATGTAAAAAAAGACCTAATTTACTCAATGGAATAGCTGACTTGCTCATAATATTAATAATACCATAACAAAATAAAATAAAATCAAGCTAAGAGAATTGAAGTTCTATTTTAACGAACTTCCTCATTACGTGTACTGAATAAGTAGATATGATTTGAATCATATTATGCAACATTATTAGGTATGGATTGATACTCCAATGTTTCTAGTAGAAACAAATGATGTCAAGTAAAGAAGGAAATAAAACATGAAGAGCTAAACAAGGGTGTGGGATTAGGACAGGTGGGAAACCAAAATAAGGTGATGAAACCTACTTACAAAAATATTTAACTAAACTAGAAGTACAAAGCCAGTTTCAAGAATACCATCACCAAGACGACCCTTATAGAAAAGAAAGGTCCACTAATTAGAATGAAAACAAATCTTAAAAGTAAGGCTAATGTTAATGAGAAGCTTAACAAACCTTTTGCCTTAAAAACATTATTTTAAATCCTTCAAGAATTTTACATAAATGCATGCATAGAAGTTTTTTCAAAATCTTGACGTATTGAACTATAGCTATTGTTTTGCAAAGTTCTTATAAATGAACAAGAACTATCTTTATAAACGAGTTACCTGTGCTGCTGAATAAGTTTATTCACCAAACTGTAGAAGGAAATAGATCGGTCTAAGCTCGTGCTTTTAGTTGACTGATTTTCTTCCAGTTCTGACTCTGCCCACTCTAGACTATGAAGGAACAATGGTTTAAACATAGTCTCTGTTAGTCTCATAGTCAGAACAACCATGGCGTGGATAACACTTTGCTCCACCATGTTAATGTCTTTAACAGACTCTGGGACTTGATGACGAATATTAAGTGAAGCTAAACATTGTTCATATATTCTCACATGATAATAGCTAATAGAAGGCCTATCCATTCCACCAATTATGTTGGCAAGCATTTCAAAAACCAAAGATAAGCTGGATTCTCCACATCTGATTGCAGTTTTAATAATTTTTAGTAAAGGTGGAAGTACAAGGCGAGCCTACAAAGGTTAAATTTCTGTTAGAAAAAACAAAATTGAAATATAATGATGTGACAGAGGTACAACACTAGGAGTGCATACAGGAATTTTTTCAGTTAGAAGTTTTCGCACAGCAGCGGCTTTTAGCTTCAACTTAACATCTAGATCTGAAACAAACTCCGGATGAAGTATGATAACATCTAAGATGTCATCCAGATACGGATTTAGAAATCCATTAAGATGTGTTATAACTGCCTCCAATGCGGAAAGAACTGACAGCAAAACAGGCACTTTATGACTTTCAATTCCATTTGCACTCTGTTTAGATTTAGTTTGAGGACATCTGGAAACTTCATGAGCTTTTTTGAAAATATGTGTCATAATGCAAGTAAGTTGTTTAAGAGCTTGAGAACCAAGTGCACCAACTAATGCTGCCGTGCAACGAATACAAGCAGAAGAAAGAGCCAAATCGGAAGAATTGATTTCCTGAATGACACATTGAAGGCATTTACCAAGAATTGGATCATCACAAGGCAACTCCTTTGCTAGAGTTTCGATAGAGGATATTGCAGCCAATTTCACTGGAATCTGTACTGAAGCTCTCGAGACTAGGTGATTAATTTTAGAACAGAGTTCAATGAAAGATGGCACAACATGAGCAGTAACTGGAATTGCAAAAACAGTAGTTTTCCTCTTTTTTTTTGCTCTCTCCATGTCCTTTTGACCAGGTACTTGATCTTTAATAGATTCACATAATAAACCAAGCGTCTGTATATTATATGGAAAAAAAAGTCAGATATGTTCAAGCACAGCCATAAATATGTGACAAAAAGCCACGTGTTAAATTTTGTAAGAAGCAATTTATTTAACATTAAAATTTTATGAATAAAAGAAACTGAAAGCAAAAATAAAAGAGAGAGAGAGGTTTATAAGATGGTATGACACTGATTACCTTTTTTATTACTTTCCAATCATCACTACCCAGCAATTGGGCAATACATTTAAAGAAAGTATCAGGATTCATCCACGTTCTTAAGGTCTTAAGAATTTGGCTGATGCACTTCCTTATTTCCTTCAAAGCTCTTTTAGAAAAGCCAAGTTCTTTGCACCTTACACCAAGAAGTTGCAAGTGTAACACAACCTGCTCCATAAGTGCCCCGAGTGTATCCTGTCAAAATATCACAAATAAATGCATTATGAAAGAGGGACAGGTTTAAGAATTTGACGCATATTGATAGAAATTACTAAAACAAAAGTTGCATGAGAGAGTCATTTTTAACAAAAAAAACATGTGACCAGTTAAAATATCCAATGGCGCAAAAAGAAATGGGTCTCCTTACATATTCAAGTGTGGCGCAAGGTCTCCATAATCATCTGAAACACAAATTGTTTGACATCAATAAAATTAGAGTTTGGATGTGAATCTCTTATTCCTTAACTATGTGGGAATGTTAAAATCGTTAATCAATTGCAAAACATGAAAGTTGCTCTCATCATTCTTTCATTATTTCGTGATTATTAAAAGTGAAATTGGTTATTTCCAAATCGAGTTCATATTGCCTTTTTTGGTACACATGATAAAATAATTGATTGTGAATATTTAATGAGCCCCATTTCTTAAGGTTTTAGTGTTCCCCAAAAGTGACGCCACAGCCAAAAAATTGATTGGAATGAAAGCCAAATTAAGTTTGAAGAATTATGAAATTCAAAGTTCTTTGGGCAAAAAATTTATTAATTTGCACCTTTGACCGTAATCAACTTGCATGTCAGATTAATTTGCATTATCAAGTACTTATTATCTTATTAATCAGATATTTAGATTCCATTAATCATGGAAAACTTTCCCCACAAAGTAATCACATTTATGCTAGTTAAGAAAAATTAAAACCTTAACACTATCCTCAGACTAATTGATAATTATATAGTCAAATATGAGTAATACAGGAATAAATTATACATAACTGATGGGGACATCAGATCATGGAAGGTTTACCAGCAACGTGGCAGACGATCCACGGCTACGATCGAGCCGATTTATTTTTGAGTTTTTCATGTTATTTATTTTATTATTATTTGTTTTCCAATTTTACCCTTATTTAAGAGCTCGTGTCATGTGTAAGCCCTAGGTGCATTTGTGTCGTTTTCCTTTCTGCATTGTAAGAGGCTATTTATAAAGCTTCCCGTTGTTATGTTGAAGTTAACGAACAATTGAAAGAAAAATTTCTACACTTAATCTCTTGTGAGAGTTGAGAGTTTGAGAGGATTTGGAGGAGCCTAGGAGAGGCTAATTCGTAGTACTCAATAGCGGCCTTCGGGAGCTCTTGGTTCTTTCCCTATCTCCCTTCTCTTCTCCCCCCCACCCGTCGGCCCAAAGCTCCCTCTCTTCCCTAGCAGCCGCCGGCCTTCCCCCATCAAACCGAACCCCAATTTCCCCTCCACGATCCCATGGCCAATCCCAGCCCCCCTACCCGCCGACCACCCAAGCACGACCCGCACCCCACCAAACCACCGGCCCATCCCTCTCCCAACCACCACCACAATTTCCCTCAACCCACCACATAACCCTAACGCCTAATCCTAAACTAGCCACCGGCCCCCTTACCCGAACCCAAGCAAGCCGCCGGCCTCACCCCTTTCCCCTCCCTCTTAATTTGGTTTCCTAATTAGATTGGTGTCGATTTAGAAAAAAATTGAAATTCAAATTCAAATTGAATTTGAGTTCAAATACTTTCCAAATTTACTAATTTAATTTTGGAAAGATTTGTCCATCAAATCCAAATAAAATTTTAATTGAATTTGATGTATTCCCCTTTCCCAAATTAAGATCTCCTAATTAAGCAACCCACTAACTACTTCCCTAAGCCTCCCTCCTCTCTCCCATACCGCCGCCCCCTCTGTCCTACCCGCCCCTCTCCTCTCTCCAATTCCCTCCTTTCCCATTAATTCCCCTAGGAATTAAATTCAAACTTAAATCCTTTTCCCTCTATTTTAAAATATGAAATCTAATTTCAGAATTTTAAAGTGTTCCCCTAACGCCAACTCCACCAAAACCTAAACCTAACTATTCCAAAGTTTTCCCTCTTGGCCGATCTCTTCTTTTGCCTCCTCCGACTTGGATTTTTGGAGACAAGGAAAGTCAACAAGGACAGCAAAAGACCTTCCCCTCCACACTTCAACAAAGCACGACTGATGCATGGCCGATCCTGACGTTGATTTCGGCATCGTCTACGACGAGCGAGGTTTCGTCCACATCCTTCACTCAACCTTCTTCGACGTCAACCCGAGGATCGATAACACCGTCGAAGAATACGTGGAGCACATCCTAGATACTTTCGTCGAAGCCATTGAAGAACAGTTGGGCAACGTTCAGTGGCACATTACCCCCGGTTCTCAACAAGGGTGAACTTCTTCCCCTCTCATTTGTCTCCAAAGTTCACTAATCCTGTAAGTGATGATCCAGTTGCAAGGAATCGTGTAAAGTCTTCCGCCAATGCTTAGTAAATGTAGGATTTGAGTGTTTGACTTTCTATGTTTCTACTCTTAATGTTAATCTAGGGATTATACTTGAATAACTACTTATTTGGCACGTTATTGGAATTCTAAATTATTTTGGATGTTTTCAGTTTCTAGCATGTGACTTGGCCTAAGCATAG
Source organism: Dendrobium chrysotoxum (assembly GCA_019925795.1). NCBI lineage: Eukaryota > Viridiplantae > Streptophyta > Magnoliopsida > Asparagales > Orchidaceae > Dendrobium > Dendrobium chrysotoxum. Next base: position 339,567 of record JAGFBR010000819.1, read on the forward strand.
CGACCCCTCATTTGTTTTCTATCTTCGTTTCAAAGGCTAATTGCTTTACTTATTATTGTTCTGATCTAACATTCATGCAAGTTCTTATTGCATCCATTGTAAGCATACCTAGTTCTACATCAATAACTTTCTTCTAACTAAAATATTCAGGCTAAACATGTTCATTTGCTATTAATTACTAGTAATTGTTATGATACCCAAAATTAAGCTAAGTTAATTTAGTTGGGTTGACTTCAACTAAGGTATGTAAATGAACCATAAAGTTGAGTAAATTCAAGCAAAATAAATGTTCTCAATTAGGCTGCACCTATACTTAGTTATGTGAAGAGAATAAAATATAAAGCAACTTCATTAACTTTACTTGAAAATCAAACATAAAAAATAACATTGCATGTAAATATTTTACAACAACTTTCACTTAAACTAAACAGCTAAATTCAACTTTAATCCGCAAAGTGCTGGGCTTCGAGAACTTGCATTTATACAATCTAATTAAAAAAAACTGCTAAACACGTAGAAAACAATGTTAGTAACTTCATACATACATTTGTGTATATAAAAATTTTCCTTTCGAGATCTTCTCAATATATATTCAGGCATATGATACAAATAATACAAAATTAAGTTAAAGGTGTACCTGAATATAAGCTGCATCTCTCCCAGAATCAAGCTCAAAACAAACTCAGTCTCTCTTAATTTCCCAAGGATAAATTCCAACGCCAAAAATAGTTCAGGAAGAATTCTTGCTGTTTGCTGCTATATTCAATCTCTTGCAACAGCTTTACTAGAGAAGGAAGCCATATTTTGCTAGAATACTGATTGCATAGTTGTATCACAAACGTGTATTCCCATTCCTTAAAAATCATGGATGATGGAGATAATAATTCAAGAAAATCTGTTTCAGAACATGACCGGGTTATATCAAGGCGTAGAATCAATGAATGGAAAAGATGATAATATAGTATGCCCAAGCTATCCTTCTCTCCCAAAGTCCTGAAAACAAACCATAGCAGAATTAACTTTAAGCAACATAAACAACATAGTGCCCCAACAACAAAGAATTCACAATCACCTGACAAGAAACACAATGACAGCCATCCGTCGGTTCTCAGTAATATCTGGCAAACCTTTTATAAAAATCTGGAGAGTGCAATTACAATTCATACACAAAATTAGATTTAGTTTATCAATCTATGGATAGAAAATTTTTAAAGAATATGTAAAGTTCAAAACCTGGAACAACTTTCCAACACTGCTTGTCTTAGCTAACCAACAAGGGACAAGCACTAGTATCAGATTCTCCAAAACTTGTTGCGAGTGATAGTCACTCTGAAAGCAACACAGATAGAGATTCATAATTGAT
>JAGFBR010000821.1:0-79081 GCA_019925795.1 Dendrobium chrysotoxum
TTTCTCTACCCATCAGAAGTTAAATGGAGTTAACAACATACATAAATTCAATGCCAATAAATGTAGTACTCATAAATTTGACCTCAAATAATTGGAATAAAGCTAATGATGTTGATGACAAGAATGACCTTTTGTTGCAGCTAAGAGCAAGTAAGGGTACGTTTGGAATGGCTGCAGCTATCAATAAAGCAAGTTATAAAATTGATATGCAAAAAGCTGTTTTTTTTATGTTGTTGTATACAAAGCATATATTTTGTTTGGGAATGATAACTGTCGAATTGTTTGTGCTGCAGCTGCATGAGAATTAATGACCTTTAAACCCTTATATATATTGAAATGAACGGAAATTATTTAAATGTTAATTTTTTTTTTAAATTTATATGATAACAAGCTAAAACTAATGATTTTAATTGAAATTGTAATCACTTTTATGAAATATTTAATAAATTATGATTCAAATTTTTTTTAATGAAAAATCACTTGGCATACTTAATAATAGTTGGGTTAATGCACGCTATCGACAACAAATAAAATGGGCACCATTGCTTTCATAAGCAAAACCTCATCTTGGAGATCACTCTAACTCTACACTTCAATCCCATGCTTTTCTACAGCAGCATCATCCATTTCTCAATGAAAGAATCCCCTCACTGGCTTCTAGTAAAAGGAAGAATGGAAGAAGCCATCGAAACACTTAAAAATCTCACCTTTTGCGAGGAGCAGAGCTTCTCCGATTTGACAGAAATCGAAATCACAGGTGCGGCGGAAAATAATATCATCTCGGCAGCCAGTATTCTATGTGGGAAGCGATGGGCGGTCCCGACCGCTGGCAGCGATTACGGTGGTGAACTTCGGCGTCGGCATGGTTTACTACGGCATGCCGCTAAACCTCGGTAGCCTTAGTGCCTACCTTTACCTCAGCTCAGCGGTTCTGTGGCACCGATGATGGTGGCAATGGCCAGGCGGAGGAGGTTTTTGTCTTTTGGGGTGTTTGGAACTGTGATATTGTTCGCCTGATTGTTCGAAAGTGAAGCTCGACGAAGGGCTGAAGGTGCAAAGGTGGAGGTAGGAAATTTGGAATTGATCTGGAAGGACGAGGGTATAAAATTTCAACAGGATATCGTCCAAAGAGACGAAGGGTATTACGCCATTGTCATATCGGAATCGCGGAACACAACAAAACGGAGGGACTTCTATTTGGTTGCCAAAAGTAAGATGCGGACGTGCAAATTTTACCACACCCGTTAAAAAGCATTACCCAAACAATTACATGGTTGCGTCTTAAAACGTAAAGCAGTCGAGACGGCGTCCCAAACCCGCCCTAAATATTATGCAAAATCTACTAATGCATTCAGAATGCCCAACCACTCAGTAGAGTAATTGTTCCCATGGCAACTTCAACATTTCGTGCACTATAACCCAATGAAAGTCCATTAACCTAATTTTTATTTGTCAGCAACCGCCCACCATTACTTAACCGCCAACAATGAATGTGAAAATAAAATTTCTTTCAACTATGATGATGCTGTGAGCATGTGCGGCGTTGGAGTGGAATGATAAGCCCCATACATCTGCTCTGAACCAGCCTATTAGCTGCAAGCATAACCCAAAGATCCAACAGGATATAGTTTCAACCATTGCTTCAAGGTTTTTTTTTTTCATGTTCATTCATTCTTTTTGCTCCTAAAGCCTAACCAAGGATAAAATCTGAAGTTGAACTACTTCCAATGGGACTAGAAAGTTATAGAAAAATAATCTATATGCAGAAGAAAAAAAACATTGATGCAAGCTGAGTTGAGTTGACCAAAGGAAAAGGATAAAGTGCTTGCCCTTCAATATCTAGCTTCCTTAACAAGTACGGACCATGCTTTGTCATGGATAGCTCAGGCTGCACATTCAGCAGCTCTGCTGCTATTGCCTCTCTCATGGAGATATTGCTTGCAGTAAAGCACTTTTCAACAGTAAATGAACCAGAAGGATGCAATGAAAGCTCTCCAAAAAAACCCTGCAATCTTCATAATATAAACAAAGAAATAACTAAGATGAGTTAAACAAAATAACTATACAAAACAGGGGAAGAAGTGTTAAGTTTAACATCACAATAGTTATTTGAATCTAGCTTCAATGTAACAAATCAGAAAAGCAGCTAAAAGGAAGTGTTCAACACCTAATTTGGTTGCAAAATTATCAGATTCATATGATTTCTCTATTATAATGGTAAAGAACCAACATAAAGCTTCAGCATAATTCAGAAAGAAAAAGAAAATCCCCTCAACCTTTAAGTTTAAAAAAAATTCAAGAATACTCATAAAGTCTTTCAGATAAGAAATCAGGCCTTGAGAAGTACTAGGCTGGTTTCCATCTTGCATATTGCACAATACAATCACAATTTTAAATAACTAGCTAATCTAGAACAGTAAACTCACACAATTAAATACCGGGCAATCTAAATAGTCTGCTCCTGAACTTGAACAATGATAAGCGTGATACTCCATGATGCCATGGAAGCTAACAAGTGAAGGGAGTTGTAGTCAGGAACTAAAGAACTAGGGCCAAGGATAAAGTGCTTTTCAAGGGCTGAACAAGCAGATTTACACCTATTAATATAACCCATCATATTCAGATGGAGGATCAACTATAATAACTATTGCATAATTTTAAATGATTAATGATATATATTTAAAGATGAGAAATGAAATTTTTTTAAAAAAAATGCTCCTATTATAGTCTCATCGAGAACAATATAGTCTAGAGCACCCAAGAAAGATAGAATGAAAGTTCAATTTTACTTGATTTGACTGACTAGTGCTCATACAAAGCCCAAATCAAAGTAATCAAGCACCATAAGAACGTTTTTGGTGTTGATTTGACGGTAGAGTCTCCACTCTTCTTGAGATATTTTTGCAATTCATCATCTTTTTGGTGGTGTTGAGAGGAATCTTCATGACTGCAATATAAATAGTAATCGCCAAGAAAAGTTCTACTCATAAAGGTGACTAGTAGCATATTCAATCACATGGAACAAATAATTTTTCAATTAAAAACTTTTAATTAATCATGAAACAAATATTTTGCTTTATCCATTGTTGCAATTTTTGGTTAAAAAAAATCAATTATTAATTTAATCAAATCATTTTCCTCCCTAAACAATGAGTAGGTACATTTAGGGGTGTGAATTAATAGGTTAAAATAAAAAAAACCAAACCGAACCAAGGTTTTCGGTGATTTGATTGGATTTTATGAATCATAAATCGGTTTATGTTTTATTTTTTTAATTATTAGGTTTTCGGTGATTGGCTCAATTTTGAGCTTAAAAAAATCAAATAAATCAAACGAGGACTTGCACCCGAGCAGACCAAAACAAATAAGATGATTGGTTACTCCTTGGGAAGCTAGAGTTGCTAGGGGAGGTATATATCTTTCCACATAACATTCATTCCTCTTTCATGTATCATCGAGTTACCAAGCGAAGTCTCTCAAAAATCATCTACGAGAGTCTATGGGCATTCAACCAATGTTGCAGGCTTGCATCGACTATTCGACCAAAGGAAACCAAAGATATCAAAATGTGTGTTTATCTAACCCTAAGCCCTAAGAAATATTAGGAGAAGCCACAGCCTGCATCTTATATTTTCATAGATGTTGAATTATTAGGATTTTTAAGATATGTCAGAGGAACCTATAGCCCACATCCAACGTAGCCATTGCCCACCGACGAACTGGCAATTGAATCGGTTGGAAGAGGGGAAGAGCAAACATTTGTGGGGTATTTTGGAGAAGCTGACCATTTCAAATACATCAAAAATCAAAGAGATGAGGATGCCTTGTAATAAAGTTGAATGCTTGCAACTTATAAGTTTCATTTTGCCAACCTAACAAACTTTTTCAAATTTTTCACCCTTCATTTTAGTGCCAGTGTGTTATTGAACAGACTTTTGGATATATTTGAGAAAGAGGCAAATGAAGACATGATCCTATTGATTTATTCATGATTCATAGAAATAAATAAAGCGTAACTTGTTGTTTCTTTCTTCTAGATATTTACTATTTGAGTTTGAATGATGCCTTATTATAATAATTGTTTCTAAATTTCTTTAAGGATATAATTTTTATAAGAGAAATACACTGATTATCTCCAAAAAAGCCAGTTGTATTTAGATTTGATATGGAAATTGAATTGATTCTACTGCTTGTGTTATTACAAATACAATATATTGGTTGGGCGTGATAGTTTTGTTATTCAATATTGGCATAATAAAATGTCTTTAGTTAATCTTAATGAGCTTCTTTACTATTAGATTTTAGAACTGGCTTACTATGTAAATGCTAGCCTTTATGAATTACTCTATATGTAGCCATCTTCACTATAAATCTGGAGGCTTCGAGTTTCTGTTAATAATAAGCTTTTCTGAATTACGCTATCTGTGGTTCTCTTCACCAAAGTAGTCAATTTCGGTTTCTGCTAGAAAAACTTGAAGATCTCAAGTAAAACCTAATTATTTTGACAAAAACAGTGAGAAATATCCACAACTCCAATGGAAAACCAGAAAAATAATAGTTTCTATTACAATAATCAAGATAACGGAAGGAAAATACTAAGATACAATCAATCCTAAATATGAGAGGAGGATTTATCTCTCCCAATCCCTAGACGCCGCTAGAGCCCAAGACACCAACTCCAAGAAGAAACAGCCACAATAATCTTGCATGCCCTAACCTTAATGCAAACTCCTAATTAAAGCAAACATAACAAATAACTGAAAGGACTAAACAGCCCCCCTCTCTCTTCCCTAGGATGTGGACCCCACCCCCAAGGGGCGGCCAAGTGAGCCTGCAGGTCAGCAGGCTTGAGCCTGTTATAGGTGTGGAGCCGGCCCACGGTTGGGCCGGCTGGACCGTTCTGGGTGTTTCAATACCCTGCTCCCAAAGAACCACCTTGTCCTCTCAAGGTGGAAAGACGGAAATTGATGTTGCACCCTCTCATAAAGCTCCCATGTCGCATCATAATCTGGAAGGTCCTTCCACTTGATCAACCCCTCCTTTACCTCTCCTCCCTGGCATACCCCTTGTAACTCAAGAGGTTCCAATATCACTTCCAAATCTGTAGTCAATGTTGCTGGCAACTCTTAACTCGTTGTGTGATGCCCTACAACTCTCCTCAATTGTGATACATAAAACACTGTATGTATGGTGGCGTTGGGGGGCAACCTCAAACGATACACCACTGCTCCAATTTTCTCTACTATCTCATAGGGGCCAAAATATCTTAGAGATAGCTTCTCGTTCCTCCTATTAGCAACCGTCCACTGACTGTAAGGTTTAAGCTTCAGGAACACCCTATCCCCTGCTCAAATTGAATATCTTTTTTTTGCTCATTCGCATGTTTCTTCATAATCTGTTGCGCCCTCAACAGATGCCTCTTCAATTCTTCCAACACACTGTCCCCCTCCTCCAAGTACTCCTCCACTGAAGAAATTGGAGTGCTACTCTCCCCAAAATGCACCATGTGAGGTGGATCCCATTCGTACAACACTTTGAATGGAGTCATCTGAGAAGCAGAATGATATGAAGTGTTGTACCAGTACTCTACCCATGCTAACCACTTGGCCTACAGTCGGTGTGTCTCTGACACAAAGCATCGTAAGTATGTCTCCAAGCTCCTATTGACCACCTCCGTCTGCCCATCTGTTTGCGGTTGGTAGGCGATGCTCCTCTTCAGTACTGTCCTCTGTAGTCTGAAAATCTCCCTTCAAAAGTGACCGAGGAACACCTTATCACAATCGGATACTATCGCCTCCGATATCCCATGCAATCTGACCACCTCCCTAATAAAAGCTGATGCCACTGTCACTATTGTGTAAGGGTGTCGTAGAGGAATGAAATGAGCATACTTGCTTAGTCTATCCACTACCACCAAAATTACTGTGAACCATTCCAATCGAGGTAATCTATCTATGAAATCCATGGATACCTCCTCCCACACCTAACATGGTAGAGCTAAAGGCTGTAGTAATCCTCCTGGAGACATGGCCATATACTTGTTCCTCTGATAGATCTCACATCTGGCTACCATCTCCTTCACATCCTTGTGCATCCCCTTCCAATACAACTCTGAGGCAAGTCTCCTGTACGCCTTTTGCACCCCTAAATGACCCCCAACAACGCTCCCATGGAACTCCTGGAGCAGGTATGGAATATAGACTGATGTCCTAGGCATCACAAATTTACCCTAGTACAGAAGCCTCTCACCTTCTAAAGAATACCCTGGGTGGCTACACCCCACCTTCAATAAATCATCCATAATCCTTCCCAACTCCTCATCCTGTGCACTCTCCTCCTTAATGGCCCCCTAATCAAGCATCAGAGGTATCGACACTGCTCTCTCCTGTAACTCCCCTATACATCTGGACAAGGCATCTACTGCCATGTTCTCCATCCTTGGCCTATACTGGATTTCAAACTTATATCCCAGCAACTTTGATAGCTATCTCTGGTGCTCCTCGGTCACCATCCTCTGCTCCAACAAGTACTTCAGGCTCCGTTGGTCCGTCCTGACAATGAAATGTCGGCCCAATAAGTAGGGTCGTCACTTCTGGATGGCTAACACAATGGCCATCAATTCCCTCTCATAGACTGATTTCAGCCTGGCCCTAGCTGTCAATACCTAGCTAAAATAGGCAATGGGTCGATGGCTCTACATGAGTACTACTCCCAATCTATATCATGAAGCATCTGTCTCCACTATGAAGATCTGAGTGAAATCTGGTAGGGCCAAGACAGGTACAATAGTCATGGCCTTCTTCAAGCTCTCAAAAGGTGTTGTGACCGCCTCCCCCCATAAGAAACCATCCTTCTTCAGCTGTTCTGTCAGTGGCCATGCAATGGTGCTATACCCTTTTACGAACCTCCTGTAGTAGCCTATCAGTCCTAGAAATCCCCTCAACTCCCTGAGATTCTTAGGCACTAGCCATCTCAATATAGCTTCAATTTTGGCCTGATCTGTCGCCATCCCCTCCTTAGAGACTACATGCCCCAAGTATTCAACACTGGCCTGGGAAAAATAACATTTCTTCATATTGGACCTCAACTGGTGCTCCTGTAACACCTCTAAAACCCTCCTCAAGTGTTCCCACTGCTCCTCCTCTGACCTGTTGTAAACCAGGATATCATCAAAAAACACCAACACAAATTGTCTGAGATAGGGTATGAAGACCTCATTCATGAGGGACTGGAAAGTGGCTAGGGCATTAGTGAGACCAAAAAGCATCACTAAAAATTCACAATGCCCTTCATGAGTTCTGAAAGCAGACTTTGGCACATCCCCCCTTTTCATCCTGATCTGATGGTACCCTGACTTCAGATCTATCTTGGTGAAAATAACTGCCCCACTCAACTCATCCAAGAGCTCATCTATCACTGGGATGAAAAACTTGTCTGGCACAGTTTCCTTATTCATTGCCCTGTAGTCCACACAAAACCTCCAACTCCCATCTTTTTTCTTAACCAGTAACACTGGGCTAGAAGAAGGGGTAACACTGAGCCTGATAATCCTTGCCTCCAACATCTCTCTAATCAACTTCTCAATTTCATCCTTCTGAAATTCAGGGTAGCGGTAGGGCCTGACACTGATAGGTGACACACCTTCCCTCAAGGTGATAGCATGCTCCTGCTACCTTGGTGGTGGCAATCCCTGAGATGACTGAAAAATCTCACTGAATTGCTGAAACAATGGTTGCACTGAAAAAGGAATGTCCCCACCCTCCTCCAATCTGATCCCCTCCAGCCTATGTAGCTCCACCAGATAACCTTCCCCCACCTCCTGTATGTTCCTCACCAAGATTTTAAGTGATACCATACCTTTGGAGAGCCCTGCATCTCCCCTGATCATTACCCTTCTCTCTTCCACCACCAGCTCCATCGTCAATGCCCCCCAATTGACCTTGGCATCCCCCAAAGTCTACAGCCACTTTATCCCCAGGATGACATCAGTGCTCCCCAACTCCAAGGGGAGAAAATCCTCCCTCACCTGAACCTCTTGTATGGTCAACACCACTCCCCTAGATATCCCCTAGCCTGTCTCCACCTTCCCTGTACCCATCATCACTTCATAAGACCCTGTATCTACTAATGTCACCCCTAATTGGTCCATGGCCTGCTTGGAGATGAAATTATAGGTAGCCCCACTGTCAATCAACACTATCACCTCCTTGTCTGCTATTTCCCCCTTCACCTTCATGGTATGATTCGGAGTGAATCCCAACACTGAGTTCAGGAAGACCTCTACAACGTCCAAATGCAGCTTGTCCTCCACCTCTCTCTCTACCTCACTCTCATCTCCCTCCTCAGTTTCCTCGTCATCATAGACGATGAGAATAAGAAGAGTTCGGTCCCTACACCTATGCCCTGGAATATGCTTCTCATCACATCAGAAGCATAGTCCCTTCGCCCTCTTCTCATGCAGTTCCCTCTCAATTAGTCTTTTAAAATTTCCCTCACTTCCTCCTACTAGCTTCTCCCTGTGAGTCTCATGAATGTTGCTTGATGTAGACCCCTTGGGTGCTAGAAGGGTGATAGTTATCCTGTAAGAGCTACCTGAACTGCTGCCCCTAGCTCCCCTCTCCTGGTACTTCTGATCCTCCACTAGTTGTGCAAGCTCCATAGCCTCTCCCATGTCATGAGGCCTCATAACCCTCACAGCTGCCCAGATCTCTGATTTGAGCCCCTTCATAAAATTTTCCTCCATAAGAGTCTCTAATAGTCGATCCAATCGACTTTCCAGGTACTCAAATCTCTCGCGATAATCTGCCACTGAACCTTCCTGCACTAGTGTAAAGAACTGCTCATAGAAGTCCTCTCCCCTACCGGTTTGAAAACGTTCCAATAAGCATTCCTTGAACTCCCTCCAACTCCGTATGGGTCTCTTCATGTCTCTCCACTGGTACCAAGACAACGCCTTCCCTTCCAAACATAAGCTGACTGCCATCAATTTTTCCTCCTCTGTCAACCCATTGAGGTCGAAATACCTTTCCACCTTGTAGATCCACCCATGTGCATCCTCCCCTTCAAAAATGGGCATCTTTAGCTTCCGTACCTTTGGATCTCCCTCATTTCCCCTGAATCCTCCATAATTTTCCCTTTCCAAAGTGTTTGGTCCTCCCCAAGTGTCCCGATTCTCCCTTCCACGCTCATACCCATACCCCTCTTCGCTTTATCCTCTCCTCCCTTCAAAATCAGCACCCCTCCTACCATAATCCCCTTCTTTTCTTTCCCAATCAGCACCCCATGCCACCCCCCCCAATAACCACGTCTCTCTCCACCTCCCACCTCTCTCCTCATTGATCTCCACATTGTTTTCCCTCCTACGAATTTCAGAATTCGTATGTCTCTCTACCAGACCCCTTGCCTCCAATGCTGTCGTTTGATTTTGATTTTCTAATATCTTCTTCACCAACTCGTGGAGATCCGAAACTTGACCTTCCATGGCTGAAATTCTATCCTCAACCGTTGCTTTCATTTAACTCATCTCTCCTTCAAGGTGTTCTTCCAACGCATTTACTTTCTTGGCCGCCATCAAATAACCGGATCTTTGTAGACTCAAATATCTGAATCTTGACCCCTGAAAACAACAAATAGCCCCTCTTTCGGTTGGAAAACAGCCGCTGGTTTTCACAGAAATAGCCCCAAAACAGTCTCAAAATCTACTCTGATACCAATTTGCTAAAAAATACTTGAAGAACTCAAGTAAAACCTAATTATTTTGGCAAAAACAGTATGAAATATCCACAACTCCAATGAAAAATCAGAAAAATAGTAGTTTCTATTGCAATAATCATGATAACATAAGGAAAATACTAAGATACAGTCGATCCTAAATTCGAGAGGAGGATCTATCTCTCCCAATCCCTAGACGCCACTAGAGCCCAAGACACCAACTCCAAGAAGAAACAACCACAATAATCTTGCATGCCCTAACCCTAATGCAAACTCCTAATTAAAGCAAACATAAAAAATAACTGAAAGGACTAAACAGCCCATCTCTCTCTTCCCTAGGATGTGGACCCCACCCCCAAGGGGGCGGCCAAGTGAGCCTGCGGGTCAGCAGGCTTGCGCCTATTGTAGATGTGGAGCCGGCCCAAGGGTTGGGCTGGATGAACCGGTCTGGGCGTATCAGTTTCCAGACTAATCAAAGTAATAGAAATAAATAAAACACCACTTGTTGTTTCTTTTTTTAGATATTTATTATTTAAGTTTGAATGATGTCTTATTATAATAATTGTTTCTAAATTTCTTTAAGGATATAATTTTTATAAGAGAAATACATTGATAATCTCCAAAAATCAAGTTGTATTTAGATTTGATATGGAAATTGAATAGATTCTGCTTGTGCTATTACAAATACAATATATTGGTTGGGCGTGATAGTTTTGTTATTCAATATTGACATAAGAAAATGTCTTTAATGAGCTTCTTCACTATCAGATTTTAGAACTAGCTTACTATGTAAATGCTAGCCTTTAAGAATTACTTTATATGTAGGCATCTTCACTATAGAACTGGAGGCTTCAAGTTTCTGTTAATAATAAGCCTTTCTGCTTTACTTTATCATCTGATTTTCTTCACCAAAGCAGTCAATTTCGATTTCCAAACAAATCAAAGTAAATTCTGATTTAGTTTGATCTGGAGTTTGGTCAGTTTAATTTTTCAAATTGTGGATCAAAAATTAATTTATTGATTTAATCTATCAATCAATCAAACGATCCAAACAAACCGAATGCACACCACTAGGTAAGTCTCAACCCACCCAAGTGATGATTTTGGGAATTTAATACAAGTTTTTTCTAATAAAAGACTACAGACATAGTAGATTCCCCCAAAAGATTGCCTCCAAAAACTTGCAACATTTAGCGACATGACCAAGCTATGCTGAGTTGCTAGAATTCTACAAACAAAATATAGATCCTGAAGATCAAGATTCTCGCTCTTGTTTTGCATTTATATCTAGGATTTGATCAAGCCAAAATTTTAGCAATAGAACCAAGTAGTTAACAAAAACCCCTTGAGAGTTCGTTCAGTTCTTATGTTTGGTTTCATTCAGAAAGTTTGTCGGAATAGACATACACAAGATTCCAAAAATCATAATTTTGTACATCTTCAGTTAAAAAAAACTTAGTCGTCAAATATGCACAGAGATTCGATTTATGAGTCAACAGAAAGAAAACTCCAAAATTATTAAGGAATCTCTTATACTTTGCCTAAAGGCATACATGTAAAAACCTTCATTCAAAATCTTCATCAACAGATTCAAAAAATCACCTCTTTTTACGGCAACCTTTATCATAAATTGTTACTCTTTAACAGATTGTTAGTTAGAACCTCTCACATATGCCAATCTATGCATATGCAAATCGTGCCACCTATTGGATTCATTTGGTCAATTTTTCATCAATAATAAGGTATATTTGGTGAGAGTTGTCTCATTGATTGGGTTTGTTTTGATCAAAGGAGAGAAGCATGAAGGAGCTGGAAGTGAAGCCCAAAAATAAGAGATTTTCCAATAGGGGATTTTAAATAAATGAGTTATTGTTTAAAATTGTTCACTTATATGATGAGCTTTAAAATTTTGTTCAAGGTTGTTCACTCGTGTAAAAAAATAAATATAAATGATGCTTATATAAACAATTATCAAGCTATTTATTAAGTGCACTAATTCATTTATAGCCCTAATTATATTGTTTGACTCATAACTTAAAAAATTATCTTATTAAGAGAGAAACAGAGTACTAAACAAAGAGGAAAGAGAAAAAAGTTTGGACTGGGTGCATCACCTTTATTCGTAAGAAATCAGCACACTCTTCCACATATCTTGCATCTTTTGAGTCTTCAAAATAATATTAAAAAATTTAGTAAGCCACAAAATTCCTTAATCTTAGGTCCTATTATTTTTGCACACTTCATTATCTTTAAAGCCTCTCTCTGTTTTACTAATACGACGGAAAAAACAAATATCTTTATTTTTAGTTTGGGTGCTAAGCTCACTAAAATCAATCATATTCTCACAACATTCATTGAAAAGTTTATTGAAATACCTCATCCACCTATGCTGAATATCATCTTCTAAGAAAAATAGTTTTTGATCTCCATCTTTAATGCACTTCACTTAAATTAAGTCTTTACTTCTATCACTTTACTTAACTAACTTATACATATATATTTTACCCTCTTTAGCATCTAATCAATTATATAAATCACTAAAAGTTAAATTATTTACATCACATATTATTTTCTTAGAATTATTGCGGGTCCCGCTATATCTTTCCCAATTTTTTGAACATTTCCATCTAAATCAATTTTTATAACAAATCTTTTATTTTATATCCTTTTTTGTACATTTTATTCCACCACAAACTGGTTTTATAATCAGAAGTTTTTTCTTTTGATTCTTCAAGTACAGTGCAACTTTCATAATTCCTAGCAAGAAAATGGTTGCAATCTCCTTCATTCATAAGCATTAATTTTCAAACCCGATATGATTCAATTAGCCCTTTCCGAGTTTATAGATGGATCTCAATAAATTTAACAAATTAAAGAGTTTTTCTATAATTCCCAAATCTCTGGAGAAAGTTTTGGACCTCTAGTAATGATGTATTGTTGCTCATTGTTGATGTATGGCGTCGCTTGGTGACAACGTCAGTGTTGCTCATAGCCATGTAGTTAACCTATCACTCATTGCTCATGCTAAGCGGGATTGTTTATGATGCGTTGTTGCCAATAGATACCAGATGACAAGTCACCTTTTAATGTTGTTAATGACGCATAGTCGCTCAAGCTGATGTTGCATGGAGATATTAGTGTCATCCATTGGTTTATTGGCCACTGTATATAGTAAGGCAACTATCCATGCATTTAGGCCTGCTAAACCCACATTCTTCACGTTCATTAATGCCAAAGACTTGCTCATGTTTAGGCTTGCCACTATCATCATCATCAACCATGCTAGAACTGACCTTTTGCTTTGGCATTATTGTTCATTAACGCCATTATTGGGCCTGCCACAATCGCAAGCCCTTAGTATCTTTAGGTTTATGCCTTTAGGTTTCTCATTGGTATGTCATTATTGCTACATTTAGGTTTGCCAAAATTGCCATTATTTGGTCTGCCGACTAGCTTGCCATTATCACCACCTCTGGGCTAGTCATCATGACCCAGTTTGGCATGTTGCATTCCCCTTAGGTTTGGGAGCCACAAACTTTCGTCTTGGGGCTTGCTGCAGCTACCACCCTCATGTATGTTATAGTTTTCACCTTTGAAATTGCTGCAATCATCGACTTCTCGAAGTTACCATTGCTATATTACTAAGATTCAATAATCTAGTTTCTGGATCATCATCTACAAATGTATTTTGTCGCATCCATTGACTCATTATCACTGCCGAGTGCCAACCAATTCCCAACGATGTATCTAATGCTGCAAATTTAATCACCTTCAAGACAAGTTACCAAAGAGCAAAATGTAACAGAACATGCAAGGGGGTTTGATCACTTCAAAGCGTGAAATTAATTGAAGCACATAAACACAAGAAAATTACATAGTATTAAGATATATTTAAGTCAAATATTAACAAAATAAAGTATTGTCATCTAGTAATCTATTTAAAATTTAATTAAAATTGAGATGTCTTATATGTAACTTTAAGAAGAATCAATGTTAATAATTGAACATGAATTCTTAAAAGCTAAAGAGAACTAGAAGATATAAATCTGAATGAAAAAAGAATATCAAGGGCTTGAAATCAAAGATTTTGGCATTTTGCGCGTGATTTGTGTCTCTTGCATCATGGAAGTCATCTGCATCGTGTGAGACCTTTTGCATCTCCAGGCTCATATTGCGTTCTGGTTGCCCACCGTCTTTGTCTCCTAGCTCTAGCTATTATGTTGCAATTGATCGAGCGTGTGGCATGGCATCTTCAACTATGATGAGCAGAGGAGACCCAAGAATATGTGAGAATGCAGAGTTTGTTGTTGATCGAATAAATAACATGACGCTTTTTCAAGCAGGACTGACACCATAAAACCAAGACCATCTTCAACCTAAATTCGCTTAAACTGGCAAAATAAACCGCTCACAACTTGTGCTCACAAATCATAAAAATGAAATGTGCTCCACGCATTGAAGTGTGGAACGAACATGCAAAGCATAGCAACGTGCACACATCTCAGAGCTTCGACATTCTTGTTTCACGTTAGAGAGGACCATGACAATCTTGCAACGAACTGCTCCACTTCAGAAACCAGTTTTTAATAACAGTAATTATTTTAATAATGCCCCAATAAAAAAATATCATTGTAATAATGAGTTGTGCTTCTTGGCTGAACATGAAGCGTGTTTAGAGTTGGAGCAGACTCCGCAAAAGAAATAAGAAAAACAAAATTTTTCAATACCTAACAAAACATTACAGTAGTGGCCTTTTTAAAGCTCCCGGTCCAAGAGCTGAACAGGTTTGGGGAAAATATATGGACCAGTTTGCATCTAAGGGGGTTAACCTGAATATAAACAAGCTAATTACATAGAAAGAAATAAACTAAATATTACTATAGGTTAATTCCTACAGCAGGAATATTCGGCTAGGCTAAAAACTGCAGCTGGGACCTGCAGCGACATCCTTGTGTGGACCGACTTGCATTAAGAGCTTTCCTTCTTCGTCCATATACTCCCGGATGTGTGTTGCTATCTTTGGAAGGTTCTTCAATAGTTTTGTTAGACCGGTCCAGTCAGTCCACACGGGACCGGCCCAGCGCAACAGAGGCGGAACTTCTCCGCCTCCTGCGCATGCCGGCCATGGAAGCTTTTTTGGAAGGTTTTTTGAGGAAATTGGGAGGGAAATTTGAATGTAGGGACTGTTTAGGAATTTTCTTTTGATTTGTATGCATTAAATAGTTTATTTTCCTAGGGTTATGACATCTTGAATTTGGCTGAAATTTGAGATCTCTTAGATTTAGGTTTTCTTTTGGGCTCTAGCGACGTCTAGAGATTTGGGAGAGATTGATCCTCCTCTCGAATAGAGGATCAATTGTATATTGCTGTTTTTCTTCTTCTACTAGTGAATTTCAAGTGTTTTCCCTCAGATTTTCGTGGCTTTGTGCAGATTTTTGTGAAGAATTCTTGCTGTTTTCCGAAGATTGATAGGAAATACTTGAAATCTCCAAGTGTTTCCTATCAAATTGGTATCATAGCACATCGATCGAGGGGGAACCAATGGCCGGAAGAAAGGTGGAAGTTTTGGAGCGAGAACATGGGCAACTCAAAGCACATTTTGAGGAGAAGATTGCTGATTTTCAAAATCAGATTGCATCCGTCAATGAAAAGATGGATGAAAAGTTCGCCGTGGTGGAAGACATCTTGAAGAAATTGCTTGAAGCCAAAACCAAACCGGTGACATCGAAAGCAAAGGAAACTACCGGCGGCCATGGAAGAGATGGGAACCCTAACACGTTTAGAGGAAGGGAAAATCCAGAAGTGGAGATCCTGGAGGGACAAGATGGAATGCCTTCTCTAGAACCACTTTTTAGGGAGGAGATGAGCATTGGCTACGCAAGAAGGGGTGCTGAATTTGAAAGGAGAGGGGATGATTTCGATCGCCGGGGTGCTGATTTTGAAAGAAGAGGGAATTTTGATAAAGGGTTTGGGTATGATCGTCGGAGGGAAGATCGTGACAATTGGGGAGCACCTCCTCTTCGAGGAATGGGAGATTATGGAGGATTTAGGGAAAACCCGTGTGACCCGAGGGTGAGGAAACTGAAGATGCCAATCTTTGAGGGGGAGGATGCGCACGGGTGGATCTACAAGGTAGAAAAATGTTTCGCCATCAATGGGTTGACAGAGGAGGAGAGACTGATGGCGGCGGGCCTATGTTTGGAAGGGAAGGCTTTGTCTTGGTATCAGTGGAGGCACATGCGACGACCCATACGGAGTTGGAGAGAGTTCAAGGATTGTTTGGTAGAACGTTTCCGAACTGGCAGGGGAGGAGACTTCTACGAGCAGTTCTTTGCCTTGACACAGGAGGGTTCAGTGATGGAGTACCGGGAGAGATTCGAGTACCTTGCTAGCCTATTGGACCACCTTCCTGAGACAGTGCTAGAGGAAAATTTCATGAAGGGACTGACACCAGAGATCAAGGCAGCAGTTAGAGTAATGAGGCCTCGTGACTTGGGAAAGGCTATGAAACTAGCTCAGTTGGTAGAGGATCAGAGGCACCTGGAGAAAAGGGTGGAAGGCAGCAGCTCAAGAGGCACGTACAGGATGGCCACCACCTTTTTGGCATCCAAGGAGCCGGCACCGGATACCTTTCGAGAGACTCCGAAGGAGAAGACTGTCGATGGACGACCCAGGGACAACTTCAAGAAGCTCATGGAAGCAGAATTACAGGAGAAGAGAGCGAAGGGGATCTGTTTCAGATGTGACGAGAGGTATATGTTAGGGCACATGTGTAATGACCGAACTCTTCAGGTTCTTACCGTTTATGATGAAGAAGGAATGGAGAAGAGTGTCGTCTTTCCACCTTGCAGACAAAGTGGATCTTTGGGAGGGGAGTGTTGTTAGACCGGTCCAGCCGGTCTACACGGGAAAGCCTAGCGCAACAGAGGCGGAACTTCTCTGCCTACTGCGCATGCCGCGGATGCCGCGAGATCCATGGAAGCTTTTTTGGAAGGTTGGGA
The DNA here is from genome assembly GCA_019925795.1 of Dendrobium chrysotoxum. NCBI lineage: Eukaryota > Viridiplantae > Streptophyta > Magnoliopsida > Asparagales > Orchidaceae > Dendrobium > Dendrobium chrysotoxum. The sequence continues at coordinate 16,713 of JAGFBR010000821.1, forward strand.
GGGAAATTTGAATGTAGGGACTGTTTAGGGATTTCCTTTTGATTTGTACACATTAAATAGTTTGTTTTCCCAGGGTTAGGGCATCTTGACTTTGGCTGAAATTTGAGATCTCTTAGATTTAGGTTTTCTTTTGGGCTCTAGCGGCGTCTAGAGATTTGGGAGAGATCGATCCTCCTCTCGAATAAAGGATCCATTGTATTTTGCTGTTTTTCTTTTTCTACTAGTGAATTTCAAGTGTTTTCCCATAGATTTTCGTAGTTTTGTGCGGATTTTTGTGAAAAATTCTCATTATTTTTTGAAGATTGATAGGAAATACTTGAGATCTCCAAGTGTTTCCTATTATAGTTCTCACCCAATCTTCCCCTTTATTTTGTATTGTAGTGGGACCTAATTCGATAAATTGTAGCCTAACATAATCTCCCTCTAATTGCTTGTACTCTATTTACATCGTCCTCTGCACTGAGTGATTTTCTGATGGCTCAAGTAATGCTCTAACACTCATCTTCAAGGCAAATTTATTAATTAGCTGATAACTTACAAGCCTAAAGATAAATAGCACACATTGATAGTATAAAACTTACTAAAAAAATTAATGCCTTCGAACATTTCTAATCAGATAACTCAACTTGCAGTAATCCCATCTAGAAAAGATATGTATGCATCACAATTCTAGAATGATTTTTAAAACATTATGCAAGTAAATGTAAAATCAAAACGCCTTACTTGGCAATAACTTTGAGTTTTTGCTTTACGGGAGATTCTGAACAAAGAAATGCCTCGAGAACATGGCCACCTCTAACATCTTTTGCAGTTTCCAACACGTGATCAGCTTCCATACAGGTTAAACTCTCAATATAAAGCCTTACTGCGGACTATATGACAAGCATAAATAAAATTTTAGATTCAGCTAAAAATCATTGAAGTGCAACAATAAAATCACTAGCTAAATTTGATTGATTTTCGGTGATTTCTACAGCATCACAAACTCTCAAACCAATGTAACTTACTTCAGGTTACTCCAGATTGATTTTTACCACAATCTACAGATAGGGTTTGGATCTATGGGAAAATCAGGACACCATTTTTCTTTAAGAATTAAACAATGTGAGCACATTTGAGCTCCCCTTAGAAATGATAAAAGAAAAGGAAATGAAAATAAATGCAATAAAAACATTTTCTCTTAATCATATATGTAAACTAATTTTGTTTCATAATGGAAAGATCTACTACGTAATAAATTTTGTATGTTAAGACAATAGAGAAGTAAAGAGTACAAAGAAGGATCTTCATATAATTTTTATTGAGTTTGAGAATACATATCATCGATTACCACTGAAATTAATTTAGTGCGCTTTAAGCAAGTCAAAGATATGTAAGGTAGAATACTGACTAGTATTAGAAATAGATATTGAGTGAACCAAAATTTTTCAAACATCATAGGTTTAATAGATATTATGATTCATAGGAAGATAAATATTCTGTGTATCAAGAAACTAAATGAGTTGGAGAGAAGGCTAAGGAGATTGATAGTTTATGATTTAAACTATAGTATTCGGGGAGGAGTCGTACTAGAAATGGTGTAGGTCTGATTATAAATAAGAGTTTGAAGGATAATGTTATAAAAATTAATAGAATTGGAGATAGAATTATAGCTTTAAGGATTGTTGTTGATGCTAAGATTGTTAATATTATAAATGCTTACTCCTCAAGTAGATTTAGATATATGGTTAAAATTAAAATTTTGTAATGACTTAGAAGAATTAATACAGAATATACCTCTAGAAGAAAGAGTTTTTATTGGAGGAGATTTAAATGAACATGTTGGTAGAGAGGTAGATGAATTTAAAAGCATTCATGGTGGCCATGGATTTGAAATGACAAATAAAGGTGGTAAGATCATATTAGATTTTTCTTTAGCTTATGATTTTTTAATGGCTAATATCTTATTTAAAAAAAGAGATAAGCATCTCATCACTTATAAAAATGGATATGGTAAAACTCAGATTAATTATTTTCTTATAAGAAAATTAGATCGTTTAGATTGCAAAGATTGTAAAGTTATTCCGAGTGAAAATTTATATACCTAACATCGATAATTAGTTTTGGACTTTAAGATAAAGGGGCAGAAAATAAAAAATAAAGTAAAACGTTATTCTAGAATTAGATGGGGGCATTTTTGAAAGTAAGATTTTAAATGTTAAGATTTTGTCTGGGCATGAAGATACTAATGTTTTGCGGGAAAAAGTGGCTAATGATATTAAGATTACTGCAAAAGATGTGCTTGGAGTATCAAAGAGAAAAACTCCTAATAATAAAAATAGCTGGTGGTGAAATCCAAATGTATAAGAAAAGATAAAACATAAGATTTGCTATAAAAATTGGTTTAATTGTAAAAATTCAGATAATTGGGAAAAATATAAAGAAACACATAAGGAATCTAAGAAATTAATATACGATACAAAGATCTTAGCTTTTAATGATTTATATAATAGATTAGATACTAAAGAGGGAGAAAGATATATGTATAAGTTAGCCAAACAAAGAGATAGGAGTAGTAAGAATTTAGTTCAAGAGAAGTGTTAAGGATGAAGATAAAAAAGTACTTTTCTTAGAAAATGATATTCAACAAAGGTGAATGAGATATTTTGCTAATCTTTTTAATGAAGAATGTGAAAATACGATTGACTTTAGTGACCTTAGCACCCTAAATGAAAATAAAGATTTTTGTTTTTATCGGCATATCAGTAAAACCGAAGTCAGAGAGGCTTTAAAGAAAATGAAGGGTGAAAAAGCTGTTGGACTTGATGATATTCCAATAGAGTGTGGAAATGATTAGGAGATGAAGGAATTTCTTGGCTTACTAAACTTTTTAATACTGTTTTGAAGACTAAAAAGATGCCAGATGAGTGGAGAATGAGTATGTTAATTCTTATTTTTAAGAATAAAGGTGATGCACAAGATTGTGGGAATTATAGAGGAATTAAGTTAATGTGTCATACTCTAAAACTATGGGAGCGAGTTATGGAGAGTAGGTTGCGGTGTGATACTAATGTTTCTCAAAATCAATTTGGATTCATGCCAGGTAGGTCTACTATGGAAGTCATATATTTATTGAGAGGTTTGATGGAGAAATATAGAGAGAATAAGGAGGATCTACATATGATATTTATTGATTTAGAAAAAGCATTTGATAAAGTTCCAAGAGAAGTGTTATGGAGAGTTCTTGAAAAGAAAGGAGTTAATAACGCTTATATTCAAATCATTAAAGATATGTATGCAGGAGCTATTACTTGTGTTCAAACATAAGGTGGTTTGACCAAGTATTTTCCTATTTCGGTTGGATTACATCAAGGATCAGCCTTAAGACCCATATCTTTTTGCTCTAGTCATGGATGTTCTCACTAGACATTTGCAAGAGGATGTACCATGGTGTATGCTTTTTGCTGATGATATTCTTCTTATTGATAAGACTAGAGAGGGAGTTGAAGGTAAACTTGAATTATGGAGGTCAACCTTAGAGTCTAAAGGTTTTCGCTTGAGTAGATCTAAAACGGAATATATTGAGTGTAATTTTAGTAGTAATAGACCTAGTGAGGGGATTGTGACTTTGGGCGGTCAAATCATTAATAAGAGTACACGTTTTAGATATCTTGGATCTATTGTTCAGAGTGATGGGGAAATTGATGGGGATATTATCAACAGAATTCAAGTTGGATGGTTGAAGTGGAGGAATGCATCAGGCTTGTTGTGTGATAGAAAAGTCCCCCTCAAACTTGAGAGAAAATTCTATAAAATGGTGGTGAGACCTGCAATGATTTATGATGTTAAATGTTGGTCATTAAAAGAGAAGCATAATACTAAGTTAAGTGTTGCAGAGATGAGGATGCTCAGGTGGATGAGTGGCTTTACCCTTAGAGATAGGATATGAAATGAGCATATACGTGAAAAGGTTGGAGTAGCTCCAGTGGAAGATAAGATTAGAGAGAGTCGCCTTAGATGGTTTGGTCACATAAAACGGCGGCCTTCCGATGACCCGGTTAGGAAAGTAGAGGTATTAGATTTGACTCATGTTAAGAAAGGTAGAGGTAGACCTAAAAAAACTTGGTTAGAAAATATTAGAAATGATCTTTCTTTATTAGATTTAAACGAGAATTTGACTTTTAACAGGACACAATGGAGAAAAAGGATTCATATAGCCGACCCCACGTAGTGGGACAAAGGCTTGATGTTGTTGTTGTATAGGTTTACATCAATGATAACCACTAAGTTCACATCTTTTTATGCTAGTAATGGAGATGCTTACTAATAATATCAGAAGCGAGGTATCTTGCTATATGTTTTTCATATATGATATAAGTCTAACTAATGAGTAAGACATCCACTGAAACAAGTAAAAATTGAAGCAATGGAAGAAATGCTTAGAATACAAAGGCCTTAATATGAGTACAACGAAGACCAAATTTTTTCTATGTTATTTTAGTGAATTTTTTTTTCTACATTTTTTTTCTTTAATGTAAGAGGAATTTATAATCTCAGGACCTTGGGAACAACTTCAAAGATCTCTATCAACCAAGCTAACTAGCAATGACATTTTAATATGATGTTAACTATTATTATTTAATATTAATAAAAGATAAGGATTCATGTCATGAGTGTAATTTTAGTAGTTATAGATCTAATGGGGGAACTGTGACTTTGAGCGATCAAGTCATTAATAAGAGTACAAGTTTTAGATATCTTGGGTCTATTATTCAAAGTGATGGTGAAATAGATAGGTATATTATTAGTAGAATTCAAGTTGGGTGGTTGAAGTGGAGAAATGCATCAGGCATGTTGTGTGATAGAAAAGTACCCCTCAAACTTAAGGAAAAATTCTATAAGATGGAGGTTATACCTGCAATGCTTTAGCGCAAAATGTTGGTCATTAAAAGAGAAGCATAAAAAAAAAATTAAGTGTTGCAGAGATGAGGATGCTTAGGTGGATGAGTGGCTTCACTCTTAGAGACAGAATGTGAAACGAATATATACGTGAAAAGGTTGGAATCGCTCCTGTGGTTGTTGACCTCTGGATAAAATAACAAAATAAGAAAAGAAAATATGGGAGAAGATTTTCTTACCTCGGACTCGTCGAATCCAGGAATTCCGCAAATCCCGCAGCACTCGTATCACCTCCCGCAAATCCTGCAATACCTACGCGTTTCCTGCATAAATCCTGCGATTTACTCACCTCAGGCATCGCTGCATTCGATCGTTAAAAGGAGATGAGAAAGAGCTGTCAGTTCTTCTTTCTCCCGCACACTCAGCTCGCAAGCCTTCCGACTCCACGAGCCCAGACCAAACTCCATTGTGCCAATCGCCATCCATCCGAACTCCTCTAGATCCCGAAGCCTCTTCCCCATTCATCCAGCCACCTGATTTCCCCAAATCGGAGCTCTATACCCGAGCCGATCTCCACACCTACTCTCAACCAACTAATTTCCTTCTACCTCCAAGCCTCACACCTCCAACCGTCGAAGACCTCCACCCAGTCGCAATAGCTTTGGCTCCCTGTACCGAATCTCCACAGACCTACCGACCTCCACGCCTCTTCAAAGCCGACCGAACCCCAACTCCCTGTCACTGTGCTGAAGCCCACGATTCGACTCCCTCTATTGTTTGCGATCTCTTCCTTGCCACAAGTAGACGCCGAACTCCAGATCTGAGCTCTCACCTCCACCAAATTCCATTTCTTTTTCTTCTTCTTGTCTTTCTTCTTCTTCTGAAATCCCAAGCTGAAGCCTTTGCCGATTAAGGCTTTCGACCCGACAACCTCCTCCTTCAGCCGCAAGCAGTACACACACACACACACACACACACACACACACACACACACACAGGAAGAGAGCTCCTTACCCTGCCGACTCCCTTGCTTGCAACCTCCAACCCGTGCCTTGTCTTCCTCTAGCCGAGCCCAGCAAAGTAGCTAATCCCTCCCTCTACCACTTATAGTCATTTCCTCCTCACCCAATCGTGCATTACAGCCATATAGGTATAACCTATTTTAAGTTTTCTTTTGAATTTATTTTTATTGTTAATAATTAGTTATTATTAAAAGTATCATTACATAATAGTTATTATATATATATATATATATTGTAATATATATGTATTTGTATACATATATATATTTGTATAAAAAAAGAGAGGGGTTTCAAAAAAAAAAAGCAAAAGATTTTAGAAAAAAAAAAGAGTTTAAAAAAAAAGAGAGTAGCAAGATCAAAAAAAAGAAGAGAAAAGGAGAGGTAAAAAAAAAGAATAAGAATTTTGCAAACTCCGAGAGCTCGATTTCGACGCCTGCAGCGCGACAAAGCAACCACCCATACACGCTTTTCGTAGCGTGGTGGGAGAAAGTTTGTCGCGGTGCTCTAGACAAATCGGGTAATCACTTCGAGATCCCACTTTCGCCGTTCGTGGCGCACCAGAAAATCGTCTATACATGCTTTTCGTAGCGTGGTGGGATGGAAACCCGGTGCGGTACCTATGACGAAGTGGGTGATCACCTAAAGTCCATTTTTGTGGCATTCGCGGCGCACCGAAAAACCGTCTATACACACTTTTTGTAGCATGGTGGGATGGGAACCCGGTGCGACGCCTATGACGAGAAAAGGATATTCATAAGTACCCACTCGGGGGAAATAACTGTGTTTTCAAACATGTACATTTGAAGACCCATACATGCTTTTCGTAGCGTGGTGAGGGACGAAAAAAATACGGCCGCGGTGTTCAAGGACATCTACCATAAACGCTTTTAGTAGCGTGGTGGGAATGCCCAGTTTCCTGTAGTTTCTCCTAAACGGGGGAGACGCCGGGAGGCTTCCGAAATTTCGTTTGAAGCACGGAGGACTTAAACAATATTTGGACAGCGAGGAACTATGGACTTGGACTCAAATGAATAATAAGAAGACTTGTTTTGTACTTAAATGAACTCAAATTTAAAATGAATTTGAACCTAAGTAAATAATAATGGACTTAATGTGAACTTGAATTCTTGAAATTAATTTGAACACTAAGTGGGACTTGAGCTTGAATAGCAGAACAGATGATTTGAATCAAACTCAATCAAGAAGAACTTGATTTGAATTTGGACTTGAATTGAACTTGCAACTTAAATTTGATATGGATTATAATGAACCTAAGCATAATTCATGAAACCTGGATCGAATAAGACCCACATGAAAAAAAGGCTTGAATGATTTTGGATAACAGGGGACTTATGGATGATAGGTCTTCAGTGCACATAAATGAAATCCAATCAACTTGAAGCATTTGAACGATTACAAGCAAGCATCAATGAACAAAATTATCATGTGGACCATGAACTATTCTTAAAGGTGGTGGAAGACCTTTAATTCTCGACATGATTCGCTTGCAAGCATACATAAGTCATCAATATGAATGTCCTGTCGGCATGAACAAAGGATTTGCAGTGCAAGGATCTATCAAATGCCACTATAAAGGATCTTTAACCTACACATAAGCAATGTGTGGCCCAATGTCCATGTCAGTGGGTCCACAAGTTCATGTAAAGAAATTGGATAGTATTAAAGAAAGAAGCCCCTAATGAATGCTACAATCCGTCCATGATGATTATCCCAATCAAAATGCTAATGTCAAGTGGCAATAATGATGATGTTGTTATTCATATCACAAGCCTCCAAGTATAATCAGCATGGTGATTTGCTAGTTGTTATGCAGCATGCTTACAAGCAAAAGCAGGAGTGTGGAGGATACACCTCCTTTCTACCAATGCTAAAATACATAATAGCCTATCTACAATCAATCGTGGCTGATATGGTACATTGGAAAGCAACAATGACTGAAATCCTATGAATACGGGAGATCGCAAACAAAAATGTAGATGAAATTATAACAAATAATAACACTACGAGCTGTGAGCAGGAGAAGTGAGTATGGTAGGATCCTACAGTCCACACTTGTCAAAATATAGGTGAATGCACCAGTCTTCTACGATACGAGGCCAATGTACATCAAGTATAATAGTGTTCCACGACTGGCTTCAAAGCATAAGTGGATACATCCCAAAAACAGCAAAGTCAGAGTTGATGATATTCTTCGCAACAATCATGCAAGAAGATGTAGCAGTTCCTATTGCATTCATATGAGAATATTGGTAAAAGGGTTATAGATGCCTGAGGACACTACAGCTTGCCCACAAATGAATGTAGAAAGATTATCATGCATCAATAGCCAAATACACTGATCCTCATGCACGTAAAAACAGCATGTCCACAGTACATTCGAGGTACCTACCAATTATTGTAGCAAAGACACTATAGTATCTCCACGACCAACAATTATCCAACATCAGTCAAATACACCGATCCCCAGCAAGCAAAGGCAGGTCGAATGCAACAAATGTGAGTACCTACGAGCTACTGTAGGAAGCTTGTTATATACCCAATATTCTGTCTACAAATAAGAGGCGGAAGAATGCAACAAATGCAAGTTCTTACGAGCTTCTGTAGGAAATCTATTATACACTTAAAATGCCGTTTGTAAGAAGGATGCAAGGGAGCTACAGTAGATAGCAACATCTACTAGCCATAGCAGGAGATTCATTAGTGCATTGTAATCCACCGGCAGAAAGTAATAAGTAGTGCACGACAGTCTACCTATGCAAAACAGCAAACAGCTCAATCCATAAACTGCTACAATACGCCACCGGATCTGCAATCCTATACAAGCAGACAGAAGGCGTCTACGAGCCCCCAAGTCGAATGCAGCATTCAAATGACAGTTGCCCACGCAACTGATCAACTGAAATATTTTAAAGTCTCCCGCACATACACTATATTATGTATACACATAGGTACACATAAGGAGGATGTATCATACACCCGCATGGACCCCGGCAAGCGTGTTAAGGGTACACATGTGATGTTTATGGATGTTGCGCGGGTCAACAAATAAACCCGAGTTCGAGCATGATCCTCTAGTATGAGTGGATAAGAGTCGACATGGCTCGAACTATTGAATAAATATTCAGTCACGATGATGACCGAAATATTTGTTTTATAGTTCATATTAGACCTTCAAGGCCTCTGACAAAAGAAATTCATTAACAAAGGCACAAAGTACACGAGACCCGATCCTCTGTCGACAACTCGACAAAGTCGACAAGGTTTAACCCACAAATACCAAGGACCCTAAATACCCCGATGAGGGTCGTGTTAAATGCAAATCTCAACCGGAGGGGTCAATTTCAACAAAACCCAAAACTCTAGAAAATCCCAAAAATCTCAAACTCCAAAATATTTAAAATTGAAATAATCCATCAAGCTATTTAAAGCAAAATCCATCCACCCTCCGCAACAGTTTGCCGAGGTGGACGAATTAAAATTTACTTCAGCTCACATAGAGTCAATGCCTAGTCGAAAATATCACTAGGATCCATTCTCAAACAATCTCCTACCAGTAAGGGCGTGGTACGTGTCCTCTAACCGACAGTTTCGTCGCCAAATGACACTGCAGGTAAACAGTTATGACCCGAGGCCCTCTGAACCGAGCGGTTCTGCCGCGAAATGTCACCACAAGATAGCGGTTATGGCCAGAGCCAATATTCCTTAGTGACATCAAATCCTTGAGATATGAATCAATAGAATATGATCGACAGAGCACAAAGCCCTCTGTTATCTAAGGTGGATTCAAATTTGTCCCCTTAGATAAGCACTCCCCCCAGGTCTATAAGGTACCCTTGGACGGAGCAACCCATAGCTGTCGATAAGGATCCTTCTGTCAGGTTGGGTCGACTACCTCCTCTGACTAAGTAGACCAGGGACCACGATGGCCCGAGACGACGGAACCATGGGATCTTGATCGGGTCCATCATCCATTCCCCCACCATCTGCTTTAAGTGCAAGATGGTGAAAATTCTAATTTTAAATATCAACCTCCCAATTTCCATCACCTAAACCCAATGCTGCTATTATATGCCAGATAACACGTATCTCTACGTATCTAATTGACGACTAGCCTTAATCGAAAGTTCTCTCTTGTTATCGGGAGGGGTAATTAACTATAGGGGCTTGCGCCTATAGGAAATCAGAACTCAGATCATAAAGTCCGTGCAAATGAGGGCGAAATCTCTGGGTAGTGTCTTATCTACAAACCCATCTGCCTTCCAAAGTTTACCCCAGAACTAAATCCGTTAAAACTCCCCCGAAGAAAACAAACAGGGGAGGCTGGGGCCAAATTTTTGGAGCCCACAGTAGCAAATAAGATTAGAGAGAGTCATCGTAGACGGTTTGATCACATAAAACATCGGTCTTTTAATGACCCGATTAGGAGAGTAGATGTATTAGATTTGGCCTATGTTAAGAAAGATAGAACTAAGCCTAAAAAGATTTGGTTAGAAAATATTAGAAATGACTTTTTTTGTAGATTTAAATGAGAATTTGACTCTTAGCATGACACAATGGAGAAAAAGAATTTATGTAGCAGAACCCACGTAGTGGGATAATAGCTTGATATTGTTGTTGTTATATTAATAAAAGATAAGATGATGCATTGGTGCAAGAGGTTTAAAGATCTTGGATCTCTTACACAAAAGAATGGAGATATAGATAACATAATTTTTAGAGTTAATGTTGGATGATTAAAATGGAAAAGTCTATCATAAGTTTTGTGTGATAAGGGAATAACATGGAGGCTTAAAGGTATATTTTATAAAGCCATAACTAACTATGTGATTTGGATAAATCCAAATATTGGGTTGTTAAAAAGTCTTTGATATTTAAATTAAATGTGACATAAATGAGAACGATAAGATGGATGTGGGGCAAAACTATGAAAGATAAAGTAAAAAATGATTATATTATATGAAAGGTTAAAGTGATATCTATTGAATATAGGGTGAGTGAAAATAGAATTAGGTGATCTCTATATGTACAACAAATGGTAGAAAATACAACTGTTATATGAGATGATGAAATTAATGTCCGGTTGTTAAAAAAAAGGTAGACCTTAGATTACATAGCTAAAAGTTGTTCAAATTGATTTGTGAATAATATATTTAACACCTCAAACAATATAATAGGAATGAATGGAAAATGAAGATCGAAACCGTAAACCCTAAATACATGTGATAAGGCTAAGCAATGGTGATGATATTTCACAAGAACCCAAAGTTGCAAGACCTACATAGTACAAGCTTTGGCATTTTAGCATTTCAAATACTCAGAAACACTAGTCTACCGTAAACTAAATAAGCACTCAATAGAAATTGCCAAAAATTTTAGGCCTTATAATTGTTCCATTTTAAGCTCTAGCATGACGCCAGGAAAGCCCACAACATCAGAAAAGGCATTGTTTGATTTTAAAAGTCAATATATCAATATTAATAGTGGAAAACTTGCTAAGAAAACCTTACTTCCATAATATATAGGCACCACTAATTATTCACTTGCAACAGAGCATACAAGTTAATAATATGATCAAAGCGTTTTCACAACCATAATATAATTTATAATCTCCACTTCAATTTACTAGTTTATTTAGGGTACAAGAACAAGTAAACTAAAATGAAAAAAAGCCAGCTACTAGTGTGAAGGTGTAAGGAGGGTAGAATACAGGGAATTGAGCCCAATATGCCAATGGATGAATATCCACCAAATCCAAAGCTTAAGCCAATGGGTATAGACAGTAGCTTGGGGAGTTTTTTCTGTCAAGCCTTCGAAGCCCTAGCTGACAAATTATTATTATTATTATTTTAGTAGAGTTTGATCACTGCACTTCTATTGAGGAACCTCTATCTCACATGTAAAAAAAGTTAATCATGAAAGCCAAACTACCATACATTTGGGTCTGTTGTGATAGCCTCTGAAGGAATAAAAAAGGCAATCAATAAAAAGCGATGTATATTTAGATGATAACTTTTAACAGCTTCTTCAAAATTTTGTCTTAAAAAAATTGCTTCTAAGAAAGTATCATAAAAATTGTAGCTGAGAAAGTAACTTTTAATACCAGAAGTAGAAAAATATAAGACACCCCTACGGAAGCCTTAATGACAGTCTATGTCGTAGCTTTTGATCAACTATAGGCAAGAATCATCACCGCCAATAAAATCACTTGTAAATGAAAACTTAATTAAAACCATTGCTTTGCATACAAGTTCGTGTTAAGATCCTCTTGAGAATAAAAATTAGTGGTTAAGATCCGCCTGAGAATAAAAATTAGTGTTTGCCCTTACCATATTTCTAAGCTTTTGGTTTGATGGCCATCCATTCACTGGTATATGTTGCACAATTAAGCCTTTGGTGTTACACCTGATCCTAACAAGTGGTATTAGAGTTGATGGTTCAGCTTAAGTGTTTCAGGCAGTTTTTGACTCCAGTCATAGCTACTTCTACTATCATCAAGCAAGGTATGTTATCATCAAGCAAGGTTCAAGAGTTGGTGACCATCACACAAGTTCCGCTTAGTTGCATAGACCCCCAATGCATGATACTTGATAATGTTAAAAAGCTTAGATTTGAAGGGGAGTAACGGTCCATGTAAGAAACTCAGGTGAGGGGATTTTGTTAAAATCCACATAAAAATGGAGACTAATCCCACACTGGAGATGAAATGGAATTTTGTGTTCCTAATGTACTAATAATGGCCCTATGTCAATCAATGTCCTAATTACTTCAAATTAACCTTGGGAGTTGTTCAAATATTGCATCAGATAAACCATACTCTATTCATTCAACCTATTTCCTCTCAATAAGAGTTCAAGATTCTCAAAACAAGTAAAAGAAAATATACTTAGACTGTTGAACACAATTGGAAAAACAATTTGCCATAAGCAGTAGCAAGCACACTTACATTTGAAATTTTAAATAAGCTTTGCAGCATTAAACAGCCCAATACATGCATCTTATCTCCCAAGGGCCAGTTCCAGTGAGACTTATATCTGAAGTAGCTGCCAAGGTGTAGTAAATGTGGGACAATACAGCTGGGTGACTCAGCTTCTGGACAAACTGCCACTGAAAGTTCCTGGCAAAACTGCAAGAGAATAATAATAAGTTAACAAAGTTAAGCACAACAAAGACGATTGTACCTAATGGCAAAAAGTTTCCAGCGTGGATACACATATTCACAATATTAAAACACCGCGAGCAGAAGTAATGCACAATAACAATAACACTCATGAACAAAAACCACTATGAATAATACTAAGGTGTAGTTTGTTTTACTGAAAAAAAAAAAAAGCAAAATAAAAGGAAATATAGTGCAAAAGAAATGCAAAGTATTTGAAATGTTTATAGTAATTTTGATGAGTATAAAATCAATGCATTTGATTACTTTTTTATGTTTGATTTGAAGTAAAGTAAAAGCAGTGTAAAGCTCAATGAACGATGGTTGGTGATGGCTAGCGAGCGATGGTGGCAGCTGGAAATCGGCAATCAGCAATCGGTGGAAGGGCTGGCGGGCGAGGCGGCAACTAACGGTGGCGACAGCAACAATGGTGGGCAGCAAGTGACGGAAGTAAGCGACAGCGACAATGGGCAGCAAGCAATCATAGCAAGCAAAGTTTTATTCTTACGATGTATTTGTAATTTGCCCAAAAGCGGGCGAATTCCAAATACATTGACAATGAACTAAATGTGCATTTCAAATATTTCAAAATTTACCCATGCATTGGAAATACTTTACACTCATTTTACTTCAAACCAAACATGCCCTAAAACAATCTCTAAAGAGGTATTTTCCCACATATCATTTCAAAAGACTATAATCATCAGATACTAAATAAATAAAAATAATTATTTGCTATCAAAAGTGAAACCAAAATGGAAGAATACAACCAAATATCAATTCCCTATGGAATAGGAGTCAAAGTTCCTCCAATGTCAATTCCCTATGCAATAGGAGTCAAAGTTACTCCAATCGTCCAAGAAAATCCTTTGTAATAGAAGGGAGAATAGGTTTGTTTAGGACTATTTGTGGAAATCCTTAAAACAACATATCAAATTATACATTCAATTATGCCAATTAAGCATCCATCAGCTCTTGTTGGCCCACCAATCTGTCCCAATGCCACCATAACAATTCAAAGTTCTTGCACCTCCTCCGTTGGATGTAAATGCCCAACGATATGATCAGCCACTTTGGCAATCCACCGCTGGTCTTATTTCCATATACAGTCTACCAACAACTATGTCCATGAATAAAAAATTTTAAATTGTTAAATTGATTATAATAAATTAGATTAATTATTTTTTATTTTTTCCTTTTTATGGGTTATCACGCCCATTAATATTGCATATATTTTATCCATTGGAACAAAAAAATATATAGAGTATTGTTCTTTCATATTTTTCAATATGGTATCAAAGTCACACTTTTCTATTTATTATCCTTCTATATCTTCCATATCCTCTCAAAAATCTAAATCTTCATCATCCTTTAAGGATTTTTTTGTTTAAACTAATGATGATGCTTAATGAAATGGTCTTGGAAAAAAGATCCTCTTCTAGCATCGCATCTTCCCATAAATCAAGATCTCATGTCAACATTGATATCCAAGAAACTTTCTCTATGTCGCCAATTCTAATCAAAGCCTTATGCACCAAAAATCATCATCGGTGCAATTGCTCAAAAAGGTACAATTTTAAAATAATAAGTAACAAGCATCATAAATTCAGAATCTTGGATCATGGACTCTAAGAACTTCTAATCATATGATTAGATGATGCCTCATTTTAAACCTTCTTCTGTACTTAAAGGCTATACAATCATAATTATCAATATATTAATATTGCATTGGTACTGTCAATGTCACTAGCTCTCTAGTTCTTGACTCAGTTCTCATGGATCCTAACTTTCATGCTACTTATTATAAAACAATAAAATTATCAAGGGTATGAATTGTACAATTAATTTTCTCCACATTCATTATGGTTTTCAGGACTGAGAACTCAAGGAGGATAATTGGTAAGGCTAAAAAAAATATTATTCTCTACTTCATAAATTGTAAAAGGACTCTTGAAAGGCAAATAAAAAATGCTCGTTATATAGCTTCCTCCAATGAAAAAAATATGGTGCAACACTTTCGTCTTGGTTATCCACATTATGTATTCTTAAAAAACTAATCCCTCTCTTTTCATCAACACAATTTTGAAGGCCTTCCAATGTGAAATTTGTCAATTATCTATATACACTCAAACATTACACCATAATCATTCCTATAAACCCTCACAACCATTTGCAACTATCCATAGTGGACATACAAGGCCCATCTCAGGTGAACAATAATCCAAGGTGCTAGGTGGTTTATATCATTTGTTTATAACAACAAGGATATTTCTAATAAGGATAAATCTGAACACAACTCTTTTTTTAAAAAAGTCCACTCTGTCAAAAAGAAAAAATTCCAAATCAAATTTCAATTCCTTCAAACTAACAATGAGAAAGAATTTCCTCATTCCATTCTTGTAGAATATCACCTCAAAAACTTGTTCATCAAACTTTTTACATATGATATGTCATAAAAAATTATCTATAATGGGAATGAATCTTGATTCATATTTAAATTGGAAACTTCCACCATTAAATTCAAGATCATGAACTCTGATTTCAACAAACTTATAATCAAACTAAACAACTCGACGAGCCAAACCCAATGATACCAAAAGATATCTAATCCGAGTTCAAAGAAGCCTAGATAAAACACTTTAAGCGCAATTGGAGATTTTAGGACATTAATTGGATGGCAAGCAATTTCCAAATCGTGCATGTAAATAGTCAAGTCAAGCGTCTCCACTATAGAAATCCAACAAGCCCAAGATTGCTGAATTCCAGCAACATTAAGGCACTCAAATGATGAACAAACACTCTATAATCAAGAAAATCAATACAGTCCATCTGCTGAAGTGTTCTAGATTTTCCCCATATTTATAGGACGTGCTACTCAAAAAATCTATAAATAAACCCCTACTCTCTGCATGAAAAGGGACTTAGAGCTAGGACTTGGACTTTAGATTCAATAGAGCTCAAAGGTTTTAAGAATATAGAAGAATATAGAAACTTCACTCAAGCACCACCGTCAGGCTATCGTCCGACCACCGCCAGACCGTCCTCATCGGACCACCGCACGATTGTCGTTGTCAAACCACCACCATCGATATGCAACCCGACTGCAACCGTTGGACCACCGCTCAAACACCTCCACCATAACGCCATCCAACCTTCAACCACCGTAGCCCAACTACGGCTTGTCAAACGCCATCACCCAATTATGGGCCACTAACAAATGTCGCACGATTACAATCCTCTGGCCACCGTCGCCCAACTACAGTCCTCTCACATCTATCGTCCAACTATAGTCCTCGCACCTTTGTCGTCCGACTACAGTCCTACGACCAATGTTGCACAACTACGGTCGCACAAACTCCGTCGACTAACTACGGTTCTCCGACCTTCGCAGCCCAACTACAACCCTCCAACCTCCACCATCGGCAACGATCCTCCAACCTCCACCAACTAACTACGATCATCCGACCTTTACCACCTGACTACAATCCTCCAATCTTCATTGTTCGATTACGACCATCCGACCTCTATCACCCGACTACAACCCTCCGTCCTCCGACCTCTATCACATGATTATGTTACCATGACCATCGTCACTCGATTATAATCTCCTGACTTATAGTCCTTTGATCATTATCACTTGGCTACACCAACGCCCGCAAACATGACATCACTTAAAAGATCGATGCACTCCGTCAACATTAACGCTGACTCATAACGCCAGCACTAAGATTTATATTGTATTTCTCGCTCTCTGATTTCCCCTCTTCAAAGAAGTACAATCAAATATATAGTAAATGATCTTTTGAAGACAACTCCTATTCCACAAGACTTTTCAACTTCTACCATGAAATTCATTTTGTACAACTTATATTTTTTGTATTGTATGCAACCAATAAAAACACTAGTGAAATCATTTTTGTTGGGCCAAGCCCAATGTTTTTCCCTTTTTGTGCTTTTCACGTAAAAATTAGATCTATATGTGTGATGGATCTTCATACAAATACTAAGATAATAAACTCTGTATCTTTGTATTGTCGTGAATGTTCTAATACGCAACAACATCCACACTCAACAAAATTGATAGAAAAAGAAAAAATAGACACCTTCTAGATGTTGCCCAATTAATTATGATCATTAGCAATATCTCAAAATATAATAAGGGGAGGTTATCCTCACAACTGCATATCTCATCAATCACATATCATCACGAATTCTAAATTCAAAAATCCTTGTTAAGCCCACACCCATTCCCATAAATAGACTTATCTTCACCATTCCTATCAAAGTATTCAATTGCACTATCTTTATGCACATCCTTTCGTATCAAAGATGCAAATTAGACTAAAATGTCATAAATTGTATCTTTGTTAACTACTCTTCTCACTAACAAAGATACAAATGTAATTCGCTCAAAATACAAAAAATCTATATATATTACAACAGCATGAGAATAACCCTTTTCAAAAACTAATCCTTCCCCAAAACTCACATTCAAGTGGAGAACATCAACTCTCTCCCTGAATATGAGCGCTATGATAGCATCACACCTCTTCCAAACCTACCTTAATCTCAACCATTTGAATCATAGCCTTTCAAAGATCACATACAATGAGCAAGGTACAAAGGGTTTGTTCATTCTGAACTGAGAAGGTAGAACAAAATATTTCTCCTGAATCAAATCCAATGTCTGCCCAAGTCAAACATCAATTCACAAGGACAAGATAATATTAATTATGATGAAGATCTTACCATGTTTATTGTTACTCTCAGGAAAAGCTCCAATCACTCAAACAGCCACTATATCTCTTATAACAAATTATGTCCTAAGTTTCATGCCTTTATTATAAATCTTTCTATCTGGGAAATTCCTAACCGCATTAAGGATATTTTATAGATGGAGAAATGCGTTTCATGAATAAATTCAAGCCCTTAAAGACATGTTGATTGGAATCTCACAAATCTCCCCGTAGAAAGAAAATTGTTGGATGCAAATCAATCTTCAATGTAAACTATAAAGTAGGTAGAAGTATCAACCAAAACAAAGTGAGATTTGTAGAAAAAGGCTTCACTCAAATAGATGATATTGATTATCAATAAATTTTTATCTCAATTACTAAAATGAACAATGTCAAAGTAATTCCCTCTTTTGTTGTTTTTTAGATTGGCCACTCTACCAATTAAATATATTTTAAATAGGGATTTAGATGATGAAGTCGAGATGACAATTCCTCTTGATTTGAGAAAAAGAATAATAAGAACAAAGTTTAAAAACTCATGAAATCTTTATATGGCTTAAAATAATCGCCAAAGTCTGATTTGATAGGTCACCATGATAATAGAAGAAGGCATGGGTAGCAAGGGCAATATTATCACGCTTTAGTCACTAAGAAATCAATTGAAGGTAACATCTCTATCATGATTGTTAATGTTGATAACACCATCCTAACATTAGACCATGATGAATAGATAAATAGGCTAAAAGATGTCTTAGCTAAAAAAATTGAAATCAATGTTCTTGGCCCATTAAAATAAGTCCTTAACATGGAAATATAGAAATCAAAGAAAGGGATAATGACGTGAGTTAATGAGCTCATGAATCAATCTTATCAAGTTGTGAGCTCGAGCTTGAGCTCAAATTATCGACATATATTACAAGAGCTAGAGTTCAAGCTTAAGGAGGCTTAAGCTCGTTAGCATAATGAGCTGCTCAATTAAATTGATAAATCCTGCAATTTCTAAATCCCATACCTTATTTCACCTAAATCCTAAGTCTCATTTCTACCCTGCTTTAGTTTAAATCCCAAGTATTCAAATGCCACAAGTCTCGTGGAGGCCTCTTCTCGTTAGCTCAATGGCCCCTTAATGCCTTCTTCAACAAGCTCACATTGTAATTTCATCTCCATCTCACCATCAATGCTTATCCAGTGAACTCCCACAGCAACTTCTGTCGTTGATTCCTACCCCATCAAGCTCCCGTCAGAACTTCCTTCGCCAATGGCTTCTCCATCGAGTTCCTGCCACAACTTCCTCGCTTCTTTGTTGTTGGCGGTTTCAAGAATTTGAGGGGACATAACTTGAACTCACGAAGCCTTCAATTGATCTAATAAGCCAAGCTTGAGTTAGCTATGACTCAAAATTGACTTGACTCGTTTACAACCCTAGAAAGGGGGCCCATTTCTCAACAGAAATGTCTTAGACTTCCTAAAGGGAAATTGGGATGTTTGAATAAAAGTCCGCAAACACACCAATGTTTTTAAACAAAATTGGAATTAAGGAAGATACAACTCCTATTGACAAAGAAATGTATGAATGGTTAATAGTAAAACTTATCTATCATATACTAGACATGATATTTATTTTCATTTAAGTGTTGTTAATCAAAAGTCCACAAATTAGCATCTTTGTATTGTATATAGGATACCAAAACATCTTAAAAAGATGCCTGAAAAAGGGCTATTCTTCAAAAAGATCATTGACGGATTGTAAATTCACATCCAGTTATTATTTATTTTTGTCAAAAAATTTAATTATATGAAAAAGCAACAAACAATCAATTGTTATTTGGAGCAATGTCAAAGCTGAACTCAGAGCTATTACATATGAAATTTATGAAGGTCTGACTTATATACTTCCTTGAAGATTTAAAAGTTCAAACTAAAAGCCCAATGATAACGAGTTGTGACAATCAAACTATATTAGCATTGCTAAAAATCCTGTCCACCACAATAGAACTAAGCAAGTCAAGATTGATAGATACGTAATGAAAAAAAAATATATCCAAATTAATTATACTCCAACCAAACAACAAAACTATTAACGTTCTTACTAAAGCTCTTAATCAATTGCAACTTGACAGTATTATTTCCAAACTTTGAATGATTAACATATATTCCCAACTTGATGGGGAGTGTGGAAATCCAAAAAAACAACATTTCAAATTCTGCATTCAATTCCACCAATAAAGCCTTCATTAACTCCTGCTGGAAAGCCAGCCTATCCCAGCACCACCTTGGCAATCCGCAACTCCTATGCCTCCTCAATAGAATATAAATGATGCAAACCATGTGATCAACCACCTTAGCAATCCACCACTAATCTGATAGAAAACAGCTCAAAATACTGGAAAACAGAGCAGAATTTCACTTGAAATTCAATAGTAGAGGGAAAAGAAACAACCCGATACAATGAATCTTCAATTCGAGAGGAAGATTCAACTCTCCAAATCTCTAGCCAAAGTCTAGAGCCCAAAACCAACACCAAGAACTCAAATTCAGATTACAAAATTCAAGATAACCATAACCCTAACAAGAAGAAAGCAATTAAAGACAAATGAAATTTTCTTAATCCCTAAACAGCCCCTAATTTGAATTTTCCCTCCAATCCTAAACATCATTATTGTGTGGGCCCCTCTACTCCAGCCGCCCCCTTTGGTCCGCCTCTTGTAGGTGAGAACCGGTCCAGGTTGGACCGGTTTAGCCGCCCCCCCCCCCCCTGCGGGCCGGCCTAACGTTACACCCCTCCCAAAGACTCACATTGTCCTCGAGATGAAATGAAAGAAACTAGTGCTTCACCCTCTCATACGGTTCCCAAGTAGCGTCAAAATCAGGAAAGCCCCTCCATTTAATCAACACTTCTTTGTTCCCCTCTTTGCCGGATCTCACCCCCTTTTAGCTCCAGTGGTTCTAAAACCACTTCCAACTCCTCTGTCAGTGTTGCTGGTAATTCTGCACTGAATACATGCTCCCCTATAGCTTCGTCAATTGTGACACATGGAATATTGGGTGTATGGTGGCAGTCAGGGGTAACTTCAACCTGTACGCCACAGCTCCAATCCTTTCCACTATCTCATAGGGAGCGAAATACCTTGGAGCCAATTTCTCGTTCCTCCTGTGGGTCACTGTCTTCTATCTATAGAGTCGCAGTTTTAAGAACACCCTCTCGCCTACTTCTAAGCTGATGTCCCTTCTATGTGCATCTGCCTACTTCTTCATTATTTGTTGTGCCCTCAACAGGTGCCTCCTTAATTCCTCAAGCACCCTATCCCTTTTCCCCAAGTACTGCTCCACTGACGAGACTGGTGTGCTTCCTTGCCCAAAATACACCAAGTGTGGGGTGGGGCGGCACACAGTCAAGAAGGGCAAGCAGTTTAGGAAGATTCCTAATCAAGAGGAAGTTGTTAAGAAAAATTCCTAATTAAGAAAAATTATTTAGAAATGTTCCTAATCAAGGGGGAGTTTTTTTAGAAAAATTTCTTCATTGTGTTTATGCTATTTAGGAAGTGTTTAATTGTTTAGAAAGGTTTTCTAAAATATGTTTAATTGTTTAGGAAGGTTTCCTAAATCATGTTTAATTATTTATGAAGGTTTCCTAAATTATGTTTATATTGATTATGAAGGTTCTATTTATTTAGAAAGGTTTCCTAAAATTATGTTTATACTGATTAGGAATGTCTAATTGTGTTATTGTGTTCTAGAGTTATTTAATGGGGAGTTGTCTAGGGTTTTAGGTTCTTGCTATTGATAAGTTTTGTGGGTGTTTGATGTAGTTCTTTTTTAAGGGCTTCCTAGCGGCGTCTAGGTTGATTGGGAGAGCCGATCTACCTCTCGAATTATATATCACATGTATCTTGTTTTCTCTTATTTAAGTTTTAATAAAAGAATCAGCAACCTTTTTTATTTTACTGCATTTTTTATATTATTGTTTGTTGTTTTTGCTTTCACGACGTAACAAATTTGTATCAGAGTGGTGTTCTGGACCGAAATATCAAGCTTTCCTCGTTGATTTCTGCTGAGTTTTTCCTCTCCATTTGTTGAATTTTGTTGCTTGGAGGCAAGATTCGCGTCAAAGTTGTCGATTTTTGCTGTTAAAGCCTTGATATGAGTACCGATGGCCGGAAGAAGAGTTGAGGCGTTCGAAGAAAAAGTTGGAATAGGAAGTAGGGCAACTACGAGCGGACGTGGGATCGATGAATGAATGCATTTCAGCGATAAAAAGAAGATTCGAGAATTTGAAAGATATGAAGGAAATGATTGAGATGTAGTTCAAAGCTTCGACGGCGATTCCTAGGGCTAAACCAAAAGGGAAAGAAAATTCTTGAGAAGATGATGAGAAAGCTCATGGATATGCGATCCAAAACCCCACCAACAGTTCCAATCGTTAACCCTAACCAAGATTTGATTGAGACCCCCTTGATTGAATCTAAAGGGAAAGAGATCAGACGGGAAGAGTTCGACGAAAAAAGCTCATTTCATTAAGAGCCACCTCCTAGGGCTCCGAGAAGGGGGGAAATAGGGTTTTCAAATGAGGGAACAGCAAGAAGGGAGCTTTATTGTAGAGGTGGTGGAGTGGTCAACCACTATGGGAGGCTTTTGGGGCAAGAGGAGTGGGCAAGAGGAGAAGGAGGGGGGCAGGCCGAGCCATGGAGATCATGTCATGTTAAGCAGATGGAAGAAAAGTGGGAGTTTCACCCTCGATATATGAGGGAAACATTGAGGGATCATGATAACCGCTACACTGGAGGAGGAAGAAGCTGTTGGGGCGGTGGCGATCTTAAGTTGAGAAAGTTGAAGATGCAAATAATTGAGGAGAAGAATAGTGAGAGTTCAGTAAGTGATACATAAGCTTCTTTCAAGGATAATTGATCGACAAAAAGAAAAATGTTAATGAAGAAGCCAATGAAGTAAACTTGCAAAGCCAATCTGATGGCGCTGATCAGGAAATATATCGCATCAAATTATCTGGAGCAGCAAAGATTGGTGAATGTTAGCTAGAAAATCAAAACCATGCAGTTGTCTTTACCAGAGGGGGAGGCTCTTCAAGCAATTGATATGAATCAGGATAACTATTTGGAAGAGGCTTTGAAAATGAGAAATTTTTTGGAGGAATTCAATCAAGACCATATACTGTGCCCACCAACCATTCTTGGTGTACGTGAGCACATTTTTCCAGAAAATATTTCATCTTCGGGATAGTCCATGTCAAACCAAGAAACAAATTTTTAGACAATTGGACAAAGGGTTCTGACTACTCCATTGAAGGTCCGCTTCCAATACGGGCATATATCTGACAGAAATCTTCACATCATTAAAGGTGCCATAAGCGTGGCTTCTTGTGGAATCAAACTAAGTGAGTATATCTTTACAGGATTCAATTCGACATTGAGGCAAGGAAATATCACCCATCATGAGTATATTCAGGTTGGGAAGGGTCGTGATATTGGACTTAACCAAATCTCTATATTTGAACCAGAGGTTTCCTGTAGCAATGGAGAACAAATACTTAACAGATATATCTATAACTTGGGCCACCGATTTGACATCTTTCCGCATGCTTTGTTACTACTTTATGACTGTAGGGTTCTAGGTCAGCTCACTGATGAGAGGAAATAATCCTCTGAAGGCTGCTATAGCATCTCAATCTACCGTCCAACTTGGTCTATTGATGGCCTTACCCATGGTTACGGAGATTGGGCTAAAAAGGGGATTCGAAACTTCATTGGGCGACATAATCATCATGCAACTTCAACTGTACTTAGTGTTCTTTAATTCTTGCTTGGAACAAAATCCCATTACTTTGGACGGACAATCCTACATGGCAGAGCAAAATATAGAACTGCTGGATGAGGATTCATTGGGCGACATGTAAAGTTTGCAGAGAACTACAAGATATACTTGAGTAGTCATTTTACAAAAGGTCTGAAACTTATGATGCCGCTAATTGTTTATCAGATCTATGGATCTGCAACTACTGATTCAACAACCTTTATGCTTCTCACTACATCCATGTGGTTCCTTGTTGGCATCTGGGTTTTTGCGCCATTTCGTTTAAACTTTTCTAGCTTTGAGTGAAACAAAATAGTTGATGACTGGGATAACTAGAGCAAGTGGATAAAAAGTGAAGGCATTGGCAAAGATGTTAAATTGTTGAAAGATGGTATATTCTCTAGAGTGAAGCACGAGCAGATAATGAAGGATATAGAACTGGATCATGTGCTAAGTGCTTCTCAACAAGAAGTATATTTTGTTGTTAAAACAGATTATCAGGAGACAGTTCAACTCCGTAAACCTTGAGGATAAGGTGCATTTTTTGGATGAGAGTATTGATACGCTGGAGGGGGGGAGGGGGGCACAGCCATGAAGGGGGAGCTATTTAGGAAGGCTCCTAATCAAGAGAGAGTTGTTTAAAAAAGTTCCTAATTAAGGGAAATTATTTAAGAATGTTCCTAATCAAGGGAGGAGTTGTTTAGAAAAGTTTTCTAATTGTGTATATGCTATTTAGGAAGTGTTTAATTGTTTAGAAAGGTTTTCTAAAATATGTTTAATTATTTAGGAACGTTTCCTAAATCATTGTTAATTGTTTATGAATGTTTCCTAAATCATGTTTAAATATTTATGAAGGTTTCCTATATTATGTTTATGTTGATTAGGAAGGTTCTATTTATTTAGAAAGATTTCCTAAAATTATATTTATATTGATTAGGAAGGTTCTAATTGTACTATTGTGTTCTAGGGCTACTTAATGGGGAGTTCTCTAGGGTTTTAGGTTCATGCTACTAATTAATTTTGTGGGTGTTTGTTATAGTTCTTTTCTTTAAGGGCTTCCTAACAGTGTCTAGGTTGATTGTGAGAGCTGATCTACCTTTTGAATTATAGATCACTTGTATCTTATTTTCTCTTATTGAAGTTTTAATAAAAAAATCAGCCACCGTTTTGATTTTACTGCAGTTTTTATACTATTGTTTGCTTTTTTTGCTTCCACGACGTAACAAAAACACATGATTCTAAAATTATGGAGGAACTTCGAGTCATATGTTCTAAGAGAACCATGAACTCTAGTTTGAGGTCCTTCGGCGAGGAAAACTCCCCCTAAGTTTTATCATATCTAAAGCTATTTTTTTCTTGTATGATCAAACCATTCAGTAATAACAATTTCATCCTGAGAATCCATGAACAAAACAACCTAAATACCATTCAGCTGCTTAAACTGTACAAACTAATCATGCATCAAGAAATCATAGCGCAAAAAACCTCATTAACATGGGTTTGTAGCCGTTGGCAAGTAGCTAGAATGGAAGCAACAACACCGGGTTTCCCTGCCTCAAGTAGTTGGCATAAATATGGCCCTAGTTCCTCCCATATTAGGTTGGCCTGCGTATAAAGTTAAAAGTGCATCAGTTTCCGCCATATAAAAAATATGCAGACACACAGCTAAAGAGGATAGATATATATCTTTATGAGAAAATGATTAAAATGGTCCCTTTGACTCATCATAAAGGACCAAAATAGTCCCCAACTATATTAAAGTTCTATTTTGGTCCCTCCACTCCTTAAAGAAGAACCAAAATAGTCCCATCATGAAACTATATTGATTCTTTTTTAAAGATTTAAGGTACCAAAATGATCATTTAATATAGTTAGTAATCATTTTGGTCCTTCATAAAGAGTCAAGGGACCATTTGGTCCTTTTCTCATATCTTTATACAAGATGAACATTTCAAGGAGATATGTATCCAAGCTAACAAGTAAAATGCATGAAAGTCTACACTAATGCAATAAGATTCAGATTAAGCTACATCACCATCGATGAACATGATGCCAACATCATTTTTCACAAAGATTGTCATGCAGAATTACACAGTTCAAATATTACAAATGCCAAATAAAAAGATTTACAAGGATCAAAGAAAGAAAATCAGACAGCAGACATGACATTAAAAGCATGAAATTGTAATATATTTAGTTCTCTAAATTTCACGTGTCAAGAGACATGGAGTAATTTCAACAACTTATTCATGAGGATATAAATCATTGACTGCTAAAAGGGAAAGTTCACATAAATCAACAATACAAAGAAAGATATCTCGGTCGTACAATTTTCAATTAATCCCTTGACAAATTTATATTGAATTGCACAGTACAAACAGGGTCAAGATGCCCACAAAATAGGCACCATGGTGCACAAGTTTGGACTGAACTATAGCATTAGATAGCAAAAGGAGGTAAATCACAATAACACTAAATGGTTTACAAATGTCATTAAAGCAACATGATGCAAAGACCTTTTTAAGTGCACCAAAATACTAAATGATATACATATACCAAAATTTATGCTGCTTATAACAAAAAAATGAAACCTTAATGTCGCATGAATACATATGAAACTTGCACTTGTCCCATCAAATAATCTGACAATGCACTAAAAACAAAAAGGTAAAAACATTACTGCCATGACATACTTGTTCTTTGGTTCTTGCCGAAGAAATCACTGCTTGCACGACGAAGTTGCCAAATTGGTGAGATGATATTTCCAGCAGAGACCCTTTGAAAATCACATCAAGCAACTCATTGTACAAAGCCTCTGGTGCCACCTCCACAATAACCTGCAAAATAGCCATATGATATAAGGCAAAAGAATCGAAAAACTCCATTGGAAGATGTCCTCCCATGCTCAATTACAATTTAAATTATACTTTAAAAAATGAATGGAAAATTATTTTGAAACGTAATTGATCAATATTTATTCTCGACATGAATGTATCACCGTATAATACAGTAAGCAACCAATGGTGATAATTTTAAATAACATATGTTTGTCAAATGTCAAGGGCATGGTAGTGACTCCTGCACACAAAGTGCAGTTGCTTGGTTAAGAAATATAAATGTGCATTCAGCCAAGTTGAAAAGAAAACCAATAGCTAGTAGAAGAAAGTTGATGGTTCTAAAAAAAATCAAACTCGATAATTAACAAAACATGCAAATAACCGAGATAGCTGCTCACAATAGCTAGACTCCCAGCCGACATAGTTCAAATTGTAGAAGAAGGAAATAAAGACAAAGGAAGAAAAAGAAAAAAAATTAAAAGAGGTCAAGACAGACCAATAAAAAATTCCAGCCCTATATGCAATCCATGAATCATCAAATTAAGCCCACTATCATGACTTTCAAATTAAACATTTATATAGAGCCCATATTGTTCGCCAAATAGATGCAAGTAACTGCACTCAGTCACTCTCAAATCCTGGAAATGGGAAATGGGCAGTAAATTAACCGCCATTTAGAATTAGACATAAGATAGAACAAAACTCACCATTCATATCCCAAAAACCAAGATAGATAAAAGAATTTTGCACTTTCATACAATCAAATGGGCATGTAGTGCGTACATCACTATTATGCAACATAATTTATAGTACTTCAGCTTCAGTACATAAAACTCATGCAACATAGATATAACAATTGCAAGCATGGTGTCTAATAATAATAAATGTGGCCTTTTTACAGTGATAATGAAATAATGATCAGCTTGCTACCTATCACACATCAGACATAGTTTGATTTTCTAAATGTACACAAGCATGTGACAAAGCAAAAGATAATCCACAAAAATATTAAAAGAGCAAAACAACAATTTAATAATTATAATGCAGTAACTAACATTTATTCTTGTCCTTATTCATTGACTTGATAGAGGGTGCACGATTAAAGGTTAGTAACACCAAACTGAAGCATAACCACCATAAAAACTGAGGCGAAAAAAGTGTATTCCAGGCTTGAAATGCATTGTTTTAAAATATAAAACTGGGAAAATACCTCCATTAGATGACTAGAAGCAGTATCTTCTAGCATACCTAGAACCTCTCCTTTAAGTTTTTGCTTTGTAGCATCAGTGAACTTGTTCTCTACAAAATTCTCCTCTTGGCAGCCAAGAAGGATCATGATCGTATGCAAAAGAACCTGATCATCTTCCACTAATAGCTTCAGCAGACTCTGCATATATTAAATAAAGGTGCAGAGTGAAAAACCTTCAAAATATTTAGAAGGCAATACCAAACTCAAACAACAGCAATCATCATCAGGTAACATGCCTGTAAGACCAAACTGCTATACTTTTCAGCTCTCAGGGTTGAAATCTCATCTTTGGCGTTATTCAGAATTTCCTGGACAAGAAATTTAAATGTGTCCGGAAAACTATTTTGAGGATTCCTTAGAATGCTGCCTCCAGGTTGACCTGGCTTAGAATTAAACCGCTCTGCAAGGACAGACGATCGCTTTGTGACATGAAATTCTTCTAGAGCACCTAATGGGACTCCCATGCACAAGCAAAGAAGACTCCGAAGGACATGAGATCCATAAATATTGCATATTATATTGACAGCATCAGCACCAACTACCTGACAGAGAAAATAGGTGTATGGTTCACTGGGATAAAAATAAAAATAAAACTTTTTGAGGATGTAGAACATAGCCCAAGCTTCAAAAATATTAAGACCTGGCATATCTTATGCAATGTCTCTTCAACCATAGAATAAGATTGGTCCTCTTGAAGATGCATGGCCAAAGACTTCAGCGCAGTTTCAGCAACATGAGATCCAAATTTATCAACAGCCATAGTAGGGAAGTCCTCTGCACTGCTTCGAAGAAAAGAACAGAGCTGTTCCAAATCACATCCTTCAAGAAGACATTGCAAGGTTCGACTTATAATCATGTCAGTAGCAAGTTCAACTTCTTTCCCCCTAGTTTCTTCCAAGGCATTGCCACATACAGTAGGGCGTACATCCAAGTCAACCCCATTTCTCTCGAACAAATTCGAAATTTCTAAGAAATACTTTGCCGTTTCTGGATCAACCCTTTTCCTGCAGCGTGTAGATTAATTTAGAAGACATTAATAGATAGCTATCTAGGACGCATGTAAGAATTCTAAGTAGAGATGCATCGAACTATGGCATTGTGTGTGGAATATAGGAACCAAACCTGAGTGGAGTTGCATGCCCCTTGGAAGGACTGTTGACCGCTGAGGGTTTTTGTGATCTCGTTCTTTCATGCAACTTGATAAGGAAGTCATCACTAGCCACCCTAAGCTGTTTTCCTGGCTTCTTATGTTTAAACTTTCTGCTACTTATTTGTTCAGATGTGCCATTCTCAAAATGATTGCAATGTGCCTTGCCATGATTTCTTTTCTTGTTCTTTTTACTCTCACTCTTCTTGGATGAATTCTCTTCCTTGCTCATCCTGGCCTGGATATTATACTCTTTCACTTAAAGAGATGGGAAGCAATTAAAGCAAGCACCACCCTTAAAGATCCATAATTTACTGCAATTTATTTGATCAAACAAGCATTCATGTATACAAGCTTGTCTTTGCATGCATCCTTTTATGCAATAGCTTGATCTCGATGAGATCTGTGAACCTGAATTTGCATTTCATGATCATTATAATAGCATAGCATTTGAAATCATGGGTGTAGCACTAGTACGAGATTTAAAATAAAAAATATAGCAATAGCGTGATATTTGAAAATATTGACAAAATTGTAAAATGAATTGAATTTATGATCATAAAAATTACATGAATTTAGAATCAAAGATATAGTGATAACATTGTATGGAAGTTAGACATAACAATGGCATATCATATTGCAAACACAAACATAGCAATGTATAACATCTATAAATAAGGATACAAATTGTAAAATGAGTTGGAGTGCATAATCATAGTTAGATAACATTTGAAAATCATAGACATTAGCTAAAAGATAACCATAGAATTTTATGAAAACTCTGAATGTGTGGCATTGCAAAAGCTACTCATGGCAATATAAAGGATAATCATAGCATACCTCGGAG
The DNA here is from genome assembly GCA_019925795.1 of Dendrobium chrysotoxum. Lineage (NCBI taxonomy): Eukaryota > Viridiplantae > Streptophyta > Magnoliopsida > Asparagales > Orchidaceae > Dendrobium > Dendrobium chrysotoxum. The sequence goes on from JAGFBR010000821.1 coordinate 46,411, forward strand.
CAGTGCAAAATTTTATTTTAAGCTCCAACCATAACTGAGGATTGAACCCAACTTCGTAGGTTTGCCTATTGGAGCAACTCACCGCTAGGCCAGGACTTCTACTTCAAAATTATATGGATAATAATTTTATTAACAAATATTATGTATGTCTCAACAATAGCATTTAACAATTAATCAGTCATTCAGTCCTAGGTAAATTTTGTGTAGATCTTTTATATAAACAGTTACAAAAATAATAACTATATAATTATGCACTATATGAGCATTATAATGACATAATACGAAACAGGATAAATTGATTGATAAAATCAAATTTATTAAAAAAATAATTATTTCTAAAATATATATGTTGCATGATGATAACTTTAAAACGAAATAATATATATTCAATGTATGACTCTATTCCTCATTTAAATTAATTTACTAAAAATCTGATAATTTGACATTAATGATATGCAACTTAATAAGCTTAATTTTAATCATGATTAGAATGATATCATAGTAATCATACTAGCACCAGGCCATATAATCCATTTCATCAACATTTTGAAATTAAAATTTAAAAATAATAATTAAAATATGAAATATATAAATTATCGAAACCATCAAAACTATCAAAATTAAAACTTTCATGAGATGATTGAATCTAAAGCCGAAACCGACTTTTAAAACCTTGGTCAATATGCTATCCTGATCAAATCAACATTAAACCGTGTAAGGGATTTGTCAAAAAAGCTAATGACGCAATCAATTTGCATAAATTAACATAACAACAACCAATGCACAATTGATACTAACATTACTGAAGTCATTATGTCATGTTTGAGGCAATCAATTCAACTAGATACCAATTAATCCGGGCAAATAAAGTTATAAGTCGCCTCATGTTCATGAACGAAGCAATAATAACTTTCACAGACTTGTACAACTACAACAACAACATCAAGCCTTTATCCCATTCATGGGGTCAGCTACATGAATCCTTTTTTCTCCATTGTGTCCTGTTAAGAGTCTCATTTAAATCTAATAAAAAAAAGGTCATTTTTAATATTTTCTAATCAAGTCTTTTCAGGTCTACCTCTACCTTTCTTAACATAAGCCAAATCTAATACATCTATTTTCCTAACCGGGTCATCGGAAGGCCTCCATTTTATGTGACCAAACCATCAAAGATGACTCTCTCTGATCTTATCTTCCACTGAAGCTACTCCAACCTTTTCACGTATATGCTCATTTCGTATCCTGTCTCTTAGAGCAAAGCCATTCATCCACCTGAGCATCCTCATCTCTTGAACACTTGACTTAATATTATGTTTCTCTTTTAATGGCCAACATTCTGCACCATAAAGCATTGCAGGTCTCAAAACCATCTTATAGAATTTTCTCTTAAGTTTGAGGGGGACTTTTCTATCACACAACAAGCCTGATGCATTCTTCTACTTCAACCACCCAATTTGAATTATGCTAATAATATCCTCATCTCTTTCACCATCACTCTGAATAATAGACTCAATATATCTAAAATGTGTACTCTTATTAATGACTTGATCACCCAAAGTCATAATCCATCCACCCACCAGATTTATTACTACTAAAATTACACTCCATATATTCAGTTTTAGATCTACTCAAACGAAAACCTTTAGACTCTAAGGTTGACCTCCATAATTCAAGTTTACCTTCAACTCCCTCTCTAGTCTTATCAAAATTAAGATATCTCATGCCTATGAAATCTCTTCCAATACTAACTATCAAGAATCTGACATACTGATAATAGCATGTATGTCTATTAAATATTCAGTAGTCAATGTTTCTCAGAGATATGTAAACAATATAAAAATTATGTATAAACAAATGGGTCACCAGCAAGATACGGATACAATTGCTGATGATAACAATGCCAATATGAAATCGAACCAAGTTTACCAAACATATGTCCTGTCAAAACTGCAGTTGCAACAGAAACTACTTATACGTTTAAGTTCCGGAAAGGTTACCTCAAATAGTTCCAGGGCAGTCTTGCTCGTCAAGTGCAACCTTGATTCTCCTAGAAACAAATAAATTATTGAAAACTATATATAAAAAAAATCAAGGTTAAAAATAACATCTACTGCAAGGAAGCAAGTGGAAGACAATCATGCATTACTATAACCCAATACTGTTAATTTATTAACAATCTAATAACTTAAAAACTCAAATAATTACATAAATCACAAGCATACGTAAGTTCCATAACTAAATCAGTGTCAGCAACTAATAGAGTTTTATAGGAAAAGCTTCGTGCTTGGATCGCCATAGACAAGAACCTTACCCAAAGCAGTACTTAAGGACTGTTTGGATACAGGATTTATGCTGATTTGAGTAGGATTTATGCTAAATCATGCCAAACAGGATTTAGGGAACTGTTAAATCTCACAGCGAGTTAAATCCTACGCTTCCCTCTTTTTGCCGTAAATCACGGGTTTACTAAATCCAGGAGTTCGGCGGATTTACGGGATTTGGTCGAAAAAGCGCGCGAGAGAAAGAAAGATGGCTACCTTCGCAATGCGCAAGCTCCCGTCCAATAGAAGAACGACGAAGAGGTGTGACTTCGGATCAGACAGGAAGGAACGTCGTCGAAGAAGGCAAAGAAGTTATTTAGCGGCTCGTTCAAAACTACCTCCCACGCGAAGCAGGCGAAGTCGAATAGCAACCAACAGCCGGAGAAGAGGAAAAGCAACCCAAGCAAACCTGCGGCTATATGACACTTTTGGAGCTGCTTGGTAGCAGGATTTAGGCTAAACGGCACAAAAGACCATTTAAATTCTCCGGAATCTTTAATCCCGCTTCTCCTCCGCTTTGCCTTAGATCCAGGATATAGTAAATCCTGGCATTGAGTGGATTCAACTTAAATCCGCAAGCCTCACAAACCCCCCTTCTGAATAATTTCTCCTTCTTCAGACGCTGCTGCTCCTGTCGATGCCTTCTCCACCGAGCTCCCGCCAGGAGGGTTTCGGGAATTAGGGGAAGAGAGGGAGGGTTTCATTTTTTTTTTTTTATCAATATTATTTTATTTTGATTAAATAAAAATATATTAATTAAACATTTAAATTAATCATAATAATTAATATCCATTACTTATAAACTAGTATTATTTGTAAATTGATTCATTAAATAAATTTATTATTTTTTAAAAGCTGCTAGTGAATGATTAATTAGGTGTTAATCACATCTAATTGCAATCTCATTAAAAAATAGAAATAAATTTATTAATTAAAATATTAGTATCAAATCAAATTATATATATATTTATATATATATATATAATTTTTTCGATTAATTAAGCAATTAACTTATTTAATATTTGATAATAGTTAATTTAAATTTTATTATCTTAATTTAATTGATGATGTTTTCTATTTCATTTTATTTATCTAGATATTAGTCATTATTCAATAAGCTTATTATTGTATGCCGAAACATTCGCGATGGTTGAAAGAAAGAATTTAACGCCTTAATTTTGCACGAAGATCCAGCACACACATAAATAAAATAGAGGGATGCAACAATCATAAGGCCCAGTTTTTTACGTGAAAAACCCAAGAAAGTTAAAACCACGGGGCCTCATCTAGTTAAAATGAGTCAATTGGTTTGTCATTGGGCGTTGGCTCAATATAGTAAACATACATTGTATAAAGCAAATTACATGATTTGAGTTGGAAGAATTAAATAACATGAGAGTTGTTCTAAAGAGAACGTGGGCCTACTCATCTGGTCAATAAAATCGTAGTCAAGCCACCACGGTCAGGGATAATAGTCAAGCGACTGAGGTTAAAGGGACCATAGTCAGTAATCGATGAAGGCCAGGAGGACCATAGTTGACTAACGACAAAGATCAAAGAGATTATAGTCAAATGATAGTTGTCAAATAGACTGATGTCGGGCGACGAAGGCCAGAGGGGCTATAGTTGGGCGACGAATCTTGGAGGATAGTAGTCAAGAAATTAAGGTCAAAGGTAATGTAACTAATGTTCTCAGGCTTTGGAGGTTCGACTGTTTGAGGACCATAGTCAATGGGGCAATGGAGGTTGAAGGGATGGTAGTAGAGAGATAATTGTCCAAGGGATTGTAGTCGGGCAATGAATGTTTGAGGGACTGTAGTCAGCCGACAATGGTCCGAGGACTGTAGTTGGGCTACTGAGATTAGAGAGAGTGTAATCGATCTTGTAACACCCCAAAATTAAATTTGAAAGAAATATTTATTTTATCTTCTTAATTAATTAACCATAGCTTCTATAGATCATCACAGTAATTATTGCTTCGTTCATGAGCATGGGGCGACATACAATCATATAGATCTAGTGAAAATCAACTAACAATCATATACCTAAAAAAAATTCACTATTTTTATTAAAATCAATATACAATAGACAGAATATCAATACAATTACTATTCTATCACAAACTTCTGACTACAAAATAATAAGAAAAAATATAAACAAAATCAAAAGATAACCTGAGGATCTATGTCAATCTCACTCAAATTGGTCATGACCACTTCCTTGACTTGAAATCATAAAAACTCATATAATAAGCTTAAAAGTCCAATAAGTAACCAAAACTCTATCACTATTTTAAATACAAGGCAAAAGAATCAATATATATGTTCACTTATAATCAATATTAATCATCACTTAATATGAATAATGAAATATCAAAAATTAATAATAAAATCAAAGTAATCAATAAAGCTACCAAATAAGCCATGCTAGTATGACATGCTATGTTGTATCAATGTTAATGTCAAAACGATTTTAGTTCTATTTATCAATCTATTAACGTAAATCAATGCAGGACAATCAAGCTTTAATGTGATGTTTTCCTCCGTACATTTGTTATCTATCATAGCTATTAATCTACCCATCTCATCTTATCTTTTATTTATTTCTATTATAATTTATTTTTATAAATAGTTTTCAATAATTATTTAAGATTCACCACCCTCTATCCGTTAGCATAATTCAGTCAATCAGTTATAGGCTATAACCATGATTACACCACCAACTTGTTTTTTTAAAGAAAAGCTCATCGTTCCACCTTCATGCGTATGATATTATATTTTAAGAGTCAACCTGTATTTATTATAGTGTTAACAACTAGTTTTCCCTTGCTTGCACCCAAATACAATATTTTCTATACAATGTAAATCAATATCATGTATAAAATGTAAAAATTTATAAATACAAGAAAATCTATCAAATTTGTCTACTATGCATTTACTTCAAAAATCATAACTTTCAATTTATCTTATAAAAATTTAATATATTTGAGTCAAAATGCTCATATTAATGAGATATGCCATATACCAAAAGTAATGCGGTAAAAATTTTATTAATACCAAATTATTCATATTTTTCGATAACAAAAATACAAATTTGATTGAAAAATATCAAAAAAATTTATTAAAATAAGAAATAAGATAATAGTTCCTTATAGTAAGACAAGCAAGTTTTCCAATATGTCCAACTGATGAAAATTACTCTATGGCCTCGAAAATTCAAGTCCTATTTTCTCTCTCCTCACTTTTCCTCTCATATTTTCCTCACATGTCCTCTTAGCCGAATGGATTTAGAAGAAAATGGATTTTAATCAAGCATTGAAGTGGAATTAGATATTTTGAATAAAATAATAATATAATTATATAATTTAATCATTTTAAGTATAAAATTCATATAAATCTTTTGGGGCTTAAAAATAATAGAAAAATATCCATAAAATAACTTAATTTATTTAGAAAAATTTAGTAAAATTGGTTTGCAAAACTGACACCTAATAATCCTAAATTCTCAACTTATATCAATATGTGTCAATTTCGTAAGGATTTGCACAAGTACAAAAAAATTATATAAAATTTATTATAAATAAAACACAATAATATTAGCTTAAGTCGAAGATGATTTTCAATGTTGGCTTATAATGACTCATAAAAAAATTTATTTATTTGGATTAAAATACAGGTTATTATAGGGTTGCGGTGGCCTTAGAACCATAGTCAATGGTCAATGAAAGTCGGAGGGACAATAGTCGGGTTATAATGGTCGGAGGGATCGTGGTTGGGCGACGAATGTCAGAGAGACCATAATTGGGGCAACGGTGGTCTGAGGACCGTCATTGAACGACAAATGTTGGAGGGACCATAGTCGGGCGACGGTGGCCCAAAAACTATAGTCTAAAAGATTATAGTTAGGCGATGATGGTCAAAGGAATCACAATCGAGTGAGATTTGTCTGTTTATTGTAGTCGCAGGCGATGGAGGTCGGAGGGATAATAGTCGAGCAATAAAAGTCGAAGGGATAGTAATCGGGCGACGAAGGTCGAAGGGACCGTAGTTGGGCGACGATGGCCTGAGGACCGTAGTCGCGTGACTGTGTTCGAAGGGATTGCTGTCGGGGGTCGGTGGTCCAAGGACCGTAATTGGTGAGTAACATAGGTGGAATTGACCTTAGTCGGGCAACTGAAGTTAAATGGACTATAGTCAACGAGTGACGGAGGTTAGAAGGACCTTAGTCAATAGAAGATAAAAGGTTAGAGTGATCGTTGTAATGCAATACTAATCAAAGGGATTGCAGTTGGCAAACGATAGTGGTCGAAAGGGTCATTGTCAATAGGCACTGGTGGTTGGAAGGACCGTAGTCTGTGGGTAATGAGAGGTCAGAAGGACCGTAGTCGGTAGGCAATGTAGGTTAGAAATAACGTAATCGACAAGAGATGGAGGTCAAAGGGGTCATAATTGGCAAAAAATGGTCCAAATATTATAGTCGAAAGGATTATGGTTAGCTGATGATGGCCAAAGGAATCGTAGTCAGGTGATGGTGTGTTACGCCCCAATATCCAAATTAGCATAATTATTTATTTTATCTTTTTAATCATTTATTTGCGCTTCTATAAATTGTCTATGTAACATGATATCTAATAAAAATAATTAAATATCATACACCAGAAAATTTTTCATTATATTCATTTACTAAAATAACATTTACATTAGCTAGAATATCACCAACAATCACTAATCTATCAATAGCTCCTAACTACAAAAGAATACAAGATAATACAAAATGAAATCAAAAGAAGAACATGAGGATTTCAATCTATCTTACTCTTCACGATATTGACCCTTTCTCTCACCTGAAATTAGTAAAATCACATGATGAACTTAGCAGAAATCCAAAACTTGCTAACACAGTCAATACAAAATTTTAAAAATCAAATATGTATGCTCAACTCAATCTATAGAATTAGTAGTATACAACATCATCAATGATCACTTATCTCTAGCACGATTCAATATGATCAACAACGAGAAGTAAGAAATATCATTCTAAAATCCTTAAATCAACATAAATCATTATTATAACATGAATGTATAACTATCTGTGATTTCTAGAATCTAATTTGAAAGAATTTATTTTTTATCTTTTAATAAACAACAACCAGAGCTACCTAATTTTTTTATCAATATAAAATCGTAAAAATAAATTTTATAATTCAAAATATTAATATATATCTTTATTTATTGACTCAAAAATAAATCATATACAATACTCATGAATCATATAATCATAACATATCATTCTATTCATGAGTACAAAAGAATAGCTAAATTAAAAAAAAAAAAAAAAAGAACTCAAGGAATCCTAATCAGTATCATACTCTTAAACATCTTTCCTAACCTAAAATCATTTAAAGCATATATAATGAGCTAAATAGCCTAACAAGTCACCAAAATTCTATAGTTGAATTCAAAGCGTAGTAATATATATATATATATATCAACAATCAAACCATAATAATAACATTCATATGATCATTAAATCAGTATAGAAATATTAAATTTTATATGTAGTAATAAAAGAATTTATAAACAGTAAAATAGCACAGTACATAAGCCAATAAAATAATACAGTGGGAAAACTAGTAAACCAATACGAGTGATGAATCAATAAAACTGTCATTGTATCAGAATTACCAATCAATAAAGAAATTATATAAAGCGATAAAATCAAAATATCGATAAAGATTGTCGGAATCATATCAATGCAGTAAAATCCTATAATATTATATGATTATTCTTTATCAATGTTAAATTAGTATCTTAATCATATATTAAGTATATCACATACAAAGTATGTCACATGCTCTATATCAACACAACAAATCAATAACAATAACAATAGTAGTATCAGTAATAATATCAATGTTTGTATCGATGCCAGTAAATTAAGTGGCCATAATAGTAATGTAATGCAATAATAGTAAATTCGTATAATGACTCCTAGAATATTATTTGAATGGATATATATATATATATATATATATATATATATATATATATATATATATATATATATATATATATATATATATATAACAAAAATGATTTGTAAATTAGATTTATAATGACTCCTAGCATATTATTTGAATGGGCCAAAACATGGACCCCACCTTAAAAATTTGTCGTCATCGACGTTTCTTAAGCATTAATCACATCATTTATCAATAAAATCCAATCAGGTGTGCATGTCAGTAAATATGTCCGCATATCATTCAATTATATGAATGAAAATCAATTAATTTTAATACATTTCAATAAAAAAATGATATTCAAAAGAGAACATATAGCAGTGGATCGCTTTGGAGCCTCTCTCACTTCTCACTAGCTTAAATTGTAAACCCTCGACTGTACTGGAGGGGCCGTCATCGCTAACTATGAGTTATCTCTATCTCTCGCTCACATGTTTTTCATCTATCTCACTCATATAATATTGACTAGACATTTTAGATCTTGCAAGTCTCTAACCATTTGATATCTAAATTGATCTATCATGGACCTATATTTGTCCCCAAATCTTTTTTGCAGGTAACCTATCATTTTGTGTCCATATTGACCACATCTAAAGCATTGTCTTGTGATCAGATAACACTATCATGTATGTCTCCTCCCACACACGGGACACTCCATATCACATCCCACAATACCCCCTACCAACAATGCAGGGTGTAACAGAGAAAACATAACATTCCTAGCATTCAATATTTAAACTTAATCATTTTCCATATATATGCTCAATCCATAGTACAACACATTTTCTATTTAAACAGATTCATGTAAACAGTCTCACTTATATAAGAAATCTATACTACTATATAAAAGTGGCTTGGGATTCCACCCATAGAAAATCTTGATCGTTCATCTATAAATTTTAAATTAATCTATAACGTTCATATATGACTCTTCAAATTCTATCATTTATAACTTCCTATAAAATATTTATTTATTTATTTATTTACTGCCATTATTTTAAAATCTATACTATACTATTTATATCTATATCTATATCTATTTATAAACTTAAAATAAATCTCCAACGTTCATTTTAGACGTTTCACATTCCCTTGAACGATTTCACTCGATTAACTGAACGGTTTGTAAAATAAATAAATAAATTTAATACTTCACCCTTCAATTTCTTTAGCCGAGCGTTTCCAGTACTCGAACGGTTCTCTAGCCGAGCGTTTCAAGAGAGTAGCTGAATGGTTCCCTACCGCTTCGACGTTATTCCCTATTTATTCTCCGACTTCGCTTGAAAGAGAGTTTTGAACCTGACAACTTATTCACCTTCTTCGTTCTTTGTCAGCTATGATGACAGATGCTTTCAGGTGTATGGTGGCATCCGTAAGTTTGTTTGGAACTCTATTTCAGCCATTTTGGGATTAAAAGGCTTAGCATCTGCGATGTCCAGCGGCTGGAGTGGGACACTTTAGAGTCCAACATCCGCCGATGGATTTACGTAGCTAGGGCTTCCTTGTGGATCATATTCGCCAGCGAGTGCCGTCTTTGCGATTAGATTTTTTATGCTTGTTGAGAGACGATATCCCCCTTCGTTGAATCGGTGAAGAGTGCGGCTATTCAACTACTTAGTTTCATTAAGGCCATCAGCATTGGTCACCGCTCTTCAGAGAAGCTCTTTAAGGTCCTTGGCCTCCATGGCGCCCTTACGGATTTGCTTCATGACATCGCCATCATATTCCAATCCAAAGCTTTGGAATCAATAAACACACATGTTGTAGAGATCATTGACAGGCTTGCCAAAGCTGCTCGAGAAATCTTATCGGAGTTTGAGAGTGCTATTCTCAGAGAACCTTCAAAATTCCTGTTCGTGGAGGTACTATTCACGTGCTTACAAGGTATGTCATGAACTATATCAGTCTTATTTCGAATTACAAGCAAACTTTGTTTAGTTGATCAACTCAAGGCCACCAATAGCTACTTTGTTGCTCGACAATAACTCCAATGGCATTTTGCCTGATATGGAGTTGCCATAGCCAGTAAACCAATCTTCTATTGCTTCCTATTTAATCTGGATAATATATATACTCCAACTCAATATTGAGAATAAAACATAGGTATACAATGATGCATCCCTTTCCCGTATCTTCTTAACCAACAATTTACATTAGATTGTTCAAAAGATTAAGGGATCAACAAAGTTGAATGAAGTGAATATCCAAGGAAATTGACAGTTAAGTTTTGACAACTGACAACTAGCTATTAGTGAACAACATGGATGAGAGTTCTGTATTGCAGGAGGGATGAGGGCTTACATGTAGGAGGAAGCATCTCATCTTTTGTCTCAAAATCTTCTCTCAGAGAAAGATTTAAAGATTTCAATGCTGCATTTGAGGAAGTTCACATAACACAATCAATATGGTCCGTGACGGATTCTCAACTAAGGGAGGAACTAAGAATTTCAATATTAGAAAAGTTGTTACCAGCTTGCAAATTCTTTTTGGGAAGATTCAGACATCATATAGAGAGCGGGAGACACCCAAAGATGTATACAATTGATGATCTTGAGATATCTTTGGTTGATCTTTCTGAAGGGTGCTCACATCCTCTGCTTGGCAAGAAAAAGTGCCATTGAAGGTTTTTTAGTATAACGAGATTTGTATAAACTATTCTTTTAATCTTTTTGAGAAGTTTTCAAGTACTGGGGTTTTACAAAGGTGAAGAATACATGTTGGCTGAAAATTCTTAATCAAAAACATTTTTGGGCAATGACTTAGAGACGACTGAATCATTTTTTGAAGTTTCTAAGTCACTAGAGCCCCTGTAAAGTTTCTTAAACAAGTTCTTATATATATATATATATATATATAGTAAAGAAATTAATTTATTGATGAATATCTGAATTTATTTTGAGGGACTATTTGAACATCTATGTCTTCTTCAAAATTGATCCTAACTATTTTGATTGATTTAACAGGTTATTTCAAATGACTAATACCTGAGAGTGGTTATATTTTGCTCAGCTGGAACAAAGCTTAAGCACCTTCTAGCCCGGTGGATAATAGGTTTGTTTGCCACATTATAATTTACAGGTAGTCCAAAATTAATGATTTTTTTTATTTTTCTCCAACTTATTTATTTGAGGTGTTTATTTCAACTTCTCCTTATATTCTCTTAAAATTCAAGTTATCTTTCTTCGTTGTATTTAATTAATGTTATTCTTATATGAGAAAATACTATTGCAATTGTAATTTGTGTAAGAATTAGTATTTTTGATTGATCATCAAAAAGCAAAGAAGAATGCAATTAAAAATCATAAACATCAATCAATATGTATGAACCCAAAGTTTGATGGTTTAATTTTTAGACATCTAATTATGTGCAAAGAATGAAAATTAAATTTATGTCTTATATGAGTCAATGTTATGCTCAGTAATTTATTATTAAATAAATATGTCAGGTCTTTTTTTCCTATGATTTTATACAATGTTGTATTATTCTTCATGTTAAGGAATGATAAGAAGCTCAATCATAGCCTAACAAAAATCAATGATTTGGCATTAAAATAAATTTAATGATAAAATAGTGTTACCATTATTGTTAAATGATGCAATACCAAACCAAATAGTATCAATGAGAGATAATAATTCGGCTACCTATCAGTTCTTGCATCAATAACCTTTCTTCTTCTTTATTCAACTGCAGATTATTAATATATTTATTCTCTTTAATACTTTTTCTCTTCTATTTTCCATAATATATATATATATTGTCATGGCTATAAGGTGTTGGTAACTATGGGAAGCCTATACACTAGGATCAAAACTACTAAACATATTCATAACAAATTGACATATTTCTCATTAATATTAATGTATGTTTGCTCTATAATTTGCATGATGCGGACTTGGGTTTTATTCTATGGGTCAATTATTCAATTTATTGTGTGCAAAAAGATTGTTTCATAATTTTTTAAACTCAACTGGAATTAATATTTTAAAATAATATTTGATTGTTGAAACACACATATTAATATATTTTGATAGAGCCAATAAAATAATAATTTATGCTTATACTCTCTCATAAGGTTGTTAGCAATATTTTTAACATTAAAGTTTTGATTTTTTTATTTATATTATATTTAATATTTATATTTTTACATATTACTTCAATAATAATATGAGCCTTAATGATGAAAATTTAAATATTAATATTAAAATTTTAGGTATGTGATAAATAGATTGCTATTTTTATTATGAGCATGCTATTCTTATAATAATTATATCAATTTTTATTTATTGTTGCATTCAATATACTTTATTTAAATAAAATTATTATCCTCATATAGGAAACTAATTATATCAATTTTTTTCATATGTGCCATATGATGTATAATAGGGGAAGAAACAATATTGCCATCAAACTCAAATAAGAGTAGTTATAGAATTCAAAAATTTTGAATTAATTAAGTAATATTTGTAATTTAATAACATTACTTAATAATTTAAATTTTATTAATGTGCATTTAATGCACGTGTAATTATACTAGTATAATTATAGAGCCACTAAAAAATTTAAAATACTACAATGATAATAGTTTACATATCTCTGTTGCGGACTCACTTACACAATAAAATGTCATAAGGATCCTAATATGCTTATACTTTCTCTTTATACTTTTTTGTAGTAGTAACCAGTATAAAATTGGTGAGCTATGAAACTTATAGAGTTATGCAATTATAATAAAGAAATTCAACGAAATATTATAGTGAGTAATATAATGAAAGCTATAACTGAACTAAACTCATAAAGTAATTATAAAATAACTTCAAACATATTCAAAATCATCTTTGTGAAGCCTGTCTATAATATCATAATTAGTTATTTCAATTGCCTAGCCACTATTTTACTTATAGTTAGCATTTATAACTTTCATCATAACGTTCAATGGAGCCAAAGTAAACTTGGTATTATCACCATTGAACTACATTGAGTTCCATTTTGCCTCCTTTAATCAGGGTCCTTTTTTCTCACATGCACAGGTATTATATAATTTCATTATCAACTTTTGCTAATATGGTATTTATTAGGCTTCAACTTATGAACTTATACTTGACTTGTCATAATTCATGAATTAATATAAAATATATTTCTACTATAAGGCTTGCATAAAAAAATAATTAAGCATAACATAACTTAATGCTCTTCTTTCCAAAATGTTACCAAATAGAAGAATATTTATATAACCATATTATATCTTATTTTAAAATTTAATTATTCAAATTTTCATGTGATCATTTATACATGAATAGTTGACTGTGAAGTTTGAACAAAATGATTACTTTAATGACTTTCTCTCTTCAATTAATTCCAACATAATTGTATATGCCTAGAATTAACAATATTTACTTTTAAAATTAAAATTACATTTCTTACATTTGTGACGAGTTACCTCCTCGAATTCAACACCTCATACACTTTCTCTTTTGTAAATTACCTTCACAATTCATCTCTCAATTTCTATAAATTATTCTTTCAATAAATTGAATAAAATCAATTCATCCTAAAATAACTCTTTACCTCGTAACCTTCCTTCCGCATAAAATTGTTGAATCCTAAAACACAATTGGATATAATTGCTTTAGAAAATTTTACATATTATGAAAATCTAATTGTCAATTATAATCATTATAAAACAAACATATTGCTTACCTCTTTCTTTTTTTCTTTTTCCCTAAATTTCTCCTTCATCTCCTTTCCTCTTTTTCCTTTACTTTTTACACAACAGAGAAACAGTGCTCCCACACAGAATTCCCACTCCAAAGTCTCTAAAATGCTCCCTCATGGCATAACCCACTCCTCATTTTTTTCTCTTTTTATATTAATTTAATTAAGCAAAATATTGAAATATTAGCTAAAATTTTGTTGAGTATTACACTCTTGTACATTGCCATTATGTACTATAATTCCTCTCCTAACATCAGTAAATCTACCTCTCTTCTTATTGCTCTCTTATAGTCACCTCTTTAATTCTCTCTTCCTACTCATGTCCTCTCTGAACTAAGGAATAACCAAATCATTTTCTACCAGCCGTGTTCTCTTAACTAACTATGAGAATTTCTAAATCTTTGGTGGTATGAAGCAAATGTCTCAAGTCATTCTTCAATCCTCTGAGAAATCCATAACATTTTTTTTATTGTTTCACTAATCAACTTTTGAGTGTACCTTACTAATGCAGTAATTTCAGCTTCATACTGCATTATTATTTTTTTCCCTACTATAATATCATGAAAGCCTCCAGTTCTATTGTCAGGCTAATGGAGATACAAACCAGTCTCTGAAGACAATAATAAACTCTAAGTAATCTCTGCATTCATATTTCCCTGAAATTTCTCCCGTTACTGTCCTATCCACCATTTCTCAAGTTCTTTAAATAGAAATACTGCAAGTGGTACTTTCCTATTCTCTAAATACAATATGCTGTCAAATATATTCTCTATCATCAGTAGCCAATCTTCTATTGCTCGTGGCTCAACAACTCCCTTGAATATTAGAAGCTTCAATTTATGGAGCATCTACAGATATTCATCATCTTTAGTCTCTTTACTCATAGTCTGTTTGTTATATGCATCACTCATCAGCTGTGCTATCAGACTTACAAACTGCATCATACTGTTAGAACTCATCAACTATATTCTATTCATTGGGTCACTTGCGTTCATACTTGACCAATGGTCAACCTCCTATGACCATGATCTTGGTCAAGCAAAATTGCTAAAAAAATAGTATGCTAATTACTTTTGGAGTTAAATTTCACAATGTAAACACATATTTATATAATTATGTTAATATAAAAATAACAGTATATTAAAAATATGATATAAAAAGATAAAAAAAAATTATTATATCGTGTATGATATGAACAATACAATTTACTCGCATATCATAAAATTTTTATATATTGAAATTTTAATATTTATTCATGTAACATCTTAATATTTAAGTATGTTTTTTTTTAAATAAGATAGTATCATTAATATATTATATATATGAGAATAATAATAAATATAAGATTTAGTATTAAATGTTCACATACAAGATATGTATGCTATTATCCATAGTAATATTAAAAATATAACGATATTAAATAAACGTGCCACCCAAATCTTTTTCAACCCATGTTCCATTTTTCCCCAAGTCCACCCTAAAAAAATCCTCCAAGCCTACCCTCCATCCCTCCCTGTCCTCACCATCACCTTTTTAACCTCTTCACTCCTCTCGCAAATCCCTATCCCTTCCCCTAAGCTCTATCTGAAAATGAGCCCTTTTCTTCCCAATGCTACCATAATCCTACTCGCCGCCATCATCTCAACCGCCGCTGCCGTCACACCTTCCCACACATTCCTCCGCTCCTCCTGCATCTCCGCCCGGCATCCTGACCTCTGCATCTCCTCCATCACGGCCTCCGCCTCCCTTCTCCATTCCATCTCCTCCCCTAAAGACGTAATACACGCCTCCCTAAACCTCACCCTCGCCGCCGTCCGCCGCTCCATCGCCGGCGCCAAAATCATCTCCGCCCGACCCAGTCTCACCTCCCGCGAACGCGCCGCCGTTCAAGACTGTCTCGAGATGTTCGACGAAACGCTCGACGAGCTCCGTCGCGCCGACGCCGATCTCCGATCTTACCCACCGGGCGTTTCAAGCTCCAAATCACTCTCCCGCCATGCCGCCGACCTGAAGATCATGATCAGCGGTGCCATTACCAACCAGGTGAGACTGTAAAATGAAAAAAAAAAAAACTGTAGATTTGTTTGATCTGATTCGTTAGCTGTCAAGCCAAGATGAGAACGACCTAAATTTTACTTGTGGGCCGAAAATTTCTGTTTTTGTTGGGGTGTTTTTTACCCAGCTGAAAGCAACCATTTATTAAACTAATTATTTTCATGATTTTTTATAGTATTTTTAAATATAATAAAATTTAAAATATTGTTGATCATAAGAATTTATTATTAATTTCTTATTATTTAAAAAGGCTTTATTTTATCTAAAAATATAAATATAATTTCCGACCAGGAGTCCTGCGCCGACGGCTTCTCACACGCCAGCGATGACCGCCGGCTTCGGGTGGGGATCCTCAAAGGGCTTACCCACATCGAGCGCATGTGCGAAAACGCTCTCTCCATGATAAGGAATATGACGGACGGCGACATGGCGGCGGCGGCGGCGGCGGAGGGACGAAAGTTAGCGAGCCGTTATGATGGTTTTCCGGAATGGATGACGGCGGGGGACAGGCGGCTGCTTCAGTCAGCGGAAATGACGGCAGATGTGACGGTGGCGGCGGACGGGAGCGGGAATTTTAGCACCATTACGGAAGCGGTGGCGGCGGCGCCAGTGAAGAGCAAGCGAAGATTTGTCATAAAAATAAAGGCCGGGGTTTACGCGGAGAACGTGGAGGTGCCGAAGAATAGGACGAATATAATGTTTGTTGGGGATGGAAGGACGAAGACGGTGATCACCGGAAGCCGGAATGTCGTCGACGGCTGGACCACCTTCCGATCCGCCACCTTAGGTTTGCTCTCTTATACTCTTTTACTAATTAAATTAATTTATTTCTAAACCATGATGATTAAATCACTCTTATATTATTTAATTCAATCTAAAAATTTAATTAGTACAATTGTTTAAGCAATTATTCAGATCTTGACAAAATTTGTGAGATATTCATTGATTAAATTAGCTGTTAATTGGGTTTTTGAACAAAGCTCATAGCTTGTTTCTCTTTGCTATTTATATATATTTTTTACTTTTCAAATATTTTTTAAGATTTATAATTTTCGATTTGAGCCAAGTAGTATAGGTTTTGTTTGGGAGCGGTTTTTTATTGCTTCTTAAAACAATTTTTTAAGAAAAATTTTATTTTAAAAAATAATAAGACAGCTATAAGGTTTCGTTTGGGAAGGCTTTCTTATTGTTTCTTAAAATAATTTTTTAGAACAAAAGTATTTTAGAAAGTAATAAGAAAGCCGATCCAAATGAAATTAAAATTTTTTACTAAAATTTTATTTTAAGAAGCAATAAAAAAGCCGTCCCAAATAAAGTCTTAGAGTTCATTTTGTTTGGGACAGCTTTTTTATTGCTTTTTAAAGCTGTTTTTTAGTACAAATTTTTTTTAAACTAAACAATTTTGTACTAAAAAATTAATTCCGAAAATAATAATAAAACTTCCCAAACAAAACATTAATTTTATTTTTTTTTAAAGGTTGTCGGTTTTTGTTGAAATGGTGGCGTAATTAGCGGAACATTACGCTTGAGCTGCACTGTTACAGCTATTAATGACCGATACACCATCCACAAGTCCTCGCCAGCTTTTTTGTCCATTATCTTCACCACTTTAAGATGTATTAATTCCTCACAATCGGTCCATTCTTTCATGAGCATTTAATATGCATTACGGATTTTGGGCATAAATCATTGAGTATTTATCAACATAAAATACATGATTTTCTAAAAATAAATATCTATTAATAATAGAGACTTGAAAATGCATGCCATTCATTCTCTAGCTAATGAGTTGGGATAGGATTATAAATGAGTCGAGTCGAGTCGACTGTTTATTTAATCGAGCTAAGCTTATTTAATTTTTACTTAGCTGCTCGAATAGAACTCATATGAAAATTATTATGTTCAAGCTTATTTGAAAAGCTCGAATTTGACTCAAAAAATAATTAAACATATTTATTATATGTTTTATTATATTATTTTGAAATTAATCTTGAAATATATTTTAAGCTAAAAGAGAAGCCCAACAAACTTACTTTGTACTCCTAGCTTGACAAGCTCGCTGTTGAGCTTGTTAACGAAGGGAATTTCAGCGAGCTCATGACTCGACTCGACTCACCAACACAAATAGGTTGGGGTGAGAATTGTAGAAGGATTGTGTTCCATTGATTAAACAAAAAAATATGTATTTTTTTAGGAAGTCATTTAAAAAAAGTAGATTAGTGTTAATTTTCAGGTAAAATTTCATAAGAAAATTCAAATCATCATTTATTTAATATGAATATTTGTGTCTCATCACAAATTGGTGAGGACAGTGCCAATGTTCCCAACGCACATGGAAGGACTATTTCTGATGTAAAAGGAGCTTTATATCGCACAACCAAACAAATCTTGCATGTAAATGTATATACGCTGCTTCTCTCCAAACGTCTGTTGTCCTTACTGGAGCATGAAACACATGCAGCATTGTACACCATTATTGCTGTCTATGAATTAGGAGCTGCAGGCTGCAGCTGTCTTGAAAGTGCTTTCTTTCGTCGGTTGCTTTTATGCTTCGTTTGGTATGACTTTTTAAAAAGCTTTTTTTTTTTTAAGTGCTTCACGAGTTGCTACGCAGCTAATATTAGTCTAGATATGTCAATTCAACTAACATGACTCACATTCAGCCGCAGTGGGCTCGGGTTTCCTGGCCCGCGATCTCCGCGTTGAGAACACAGCCGGCCCATCAAAGCACCAAGCCGTGGCACTCCGGGTCGGGTCCGACCTCTCCGCCTTCTACAACTGCGACATCATCGCCCACCAAGACACCCTCTACGTCCACTCCCTTCGTCAGTTCTTCCGCTCCTGTCTCATCCAAGGCACCGTCGATTTCATCTTCGGCAACGCCGCCGCCGTCTTCCAAGACTGCGATATCCAGGCCCGGAAACCCGGCTTGAACCAAATGAACATGGTCACGGCCCAAGGCCGCTCCGACCCGGACGAACCCACCGGCATCGTCCTCCAATCCTGCCGCATCGCCGCCGCCGAAGACCTAGAGACGGCCAAGGATTCCTTCCCCAGCTACCTTGGCAGGCCGTGGAAGGCGTATTCTAGGACGGTGGTGCTGCGTTCGGAGATCGGCGATTTTATACGGCCGGAAGGTTGGCATGAGTGGAATTTGGATTTCGGGCTTGACACGTTGTATTATGGGGAGTATGAGAACACTGGGCCGGGCGCGGGGACTGCCCGTCGGGTCGACTGGAAGGGGCATAGGGTGATTGTTGATGCGGGGGAGGCGCAGCAGTTTACGGTGGGGAGCTTTCTTGAGGGCTCTGATTGGTTGGGAGCGACGGGGTTTCCCTTCTCATTGGGTCTCTGATCGACTGTTCAATGATTTGGAAATATTTATGCGACTTTAGTTATGGGAGAGATTTGCGAGGTCTGGCTATTTATAATAAAATGTGTTGTAGTATTTATATATATGTTTTTTTTTTAATAAAAGAATATTAACATAAAATAAATTTAATATACTTAAAATTTTTATTTGGAAAAAACAAAAAGAAAAAAAATGTATAGGAAAGGATCGAAGAAGTGGTAAAATGTAAGATAAAAAAATAATTTAAAAGATTTTGGATTTATCATTATAAAAATGTATAAATCACTTTATCATTTATTATTACAATCCAAATTTGCAGCTCACAATCTATTGCAAATTAACAGCATATAATAAGACCTAAATCATGATTTAAAGATTTTTACACATCTTTCCTTCCCAAATTTGCCATATAGGAATAGCTTTTTGTAGGGGTGTCAAAAAAGGTCAATATAGTAGGTTCGGGTTCGACCTGTGATTGATCCAATCCAAATTCAGTCAATCCAAGCCAAACCCGTTTAATAAAAAGTTCAAAAAATTGAATTTGAACCCGACCCGTTAGCAACTCGAACCCAACCCAATAACACATTTTAATTAAAAACATATCTTTATCATATTATTAATCATATATATTAGGTTAGTTTACTAAAAAAAGATTATATCAATAAATAAAAGAATTTAAGAAAAATATTATTAAATTGGTCATGCTTGTGTCAAAATTAGGTTTGCGGGTCAACTTGAACTCAACCCGTTTAATAAACTTGTCAAAATGTATGACCTAAACCCAACCGATTTATTAAATGAGTCAAACCGAATCCAAATAATTTGGGTTAGGTTGATGGATTAGGTCTTTTTTGACACCCCCATGATTTTTGAGTTTATATTCATTCACTATTTGTTAAATTTCAATTTAAGAATTTAGATTTATAGTCCTTTTAAAATAAAATTTTTTTTTTTTTAAATGATTCTCATTAAAATATAATTTGACAATATTCACAACTATTAGTGTGACTTTCTCGACCAAATATTAATTTTACTGCAAATTCATTAATATCATTTCAATATTTTATATCATAAATAATTATTATCATATTTTTTTCACCTTGACTACTCTTTTCAATGTTGTATAGTAAAATATGAATTAATCACATATTTCACATTTTATCCTTTACCATGTTTCCCTTGCTAGCTTAAAGTAGTCTTAATTTTTGATAGATGTTTGGGCTAAGTTACATCCTAATATAGTTGATACGTCATCAAAAAATTATCTTGATCGGGCACAAATCTCGAGGCAAAATCAAGTTGGAAACTTTCAAAATTAAAATTGGGTCCATCCGAACTCCGAATTAAACAAACTTATAGTCGAAAACTTATAGTCGAACTGAACGTCTCAGAAATACGAACTCAACGACACCAAATTCAACTCGAACCGAGCCCAAATGGGTCCAAATCAAGGGTTTGAAACGCTGTTTGAAGGTTCAAATCATAATTTGGGTTACCAAACAGTCTCCAAATGCGACATGCTTATAGTCGAATCGAGCGTCTCGACGAGACGAATCCAACGAGTCCAGGATCGTCAAATTCTGACATCATTAAGACCTTTAAATGTCCAGTAAACAATCCACGATCAAGGGATTCAATATCGGCGGTCCATTAAAGCCACTCCCTAACCACCCCTGATCTTCCACCTATTTACGGACCATGCCACTCACGAAAATCTATAAATAGAGCCCCCTCTCCACTTGAAAAAGGGACCTAATCCTAAGAGAGAAAGAGAGAGCTCTTGCCTCCTTGCTCCTCCTCGACCACCGCCGGAGTTCCGCCGGACCACCGCTTGACGCCTTTGCTCTTCGGCGGACCACCACCTGAGGCCCTGCACTTCACCGGACCACCACCTGAGGCCCTGTACTTCGCCGGACCACCACCTAAGGCCCTTCTCTTCGCTAGACCACCACCTGAGGCCCTGCTCTTCGCCGGACCACCACCTGAGGCCCTATTCTTCGCCGGACCACCATCTGAGGCCCTACACTCCACCGGACCACCACTCGAGGCCTGCACTTCGCTGGACCACCACCTGAGGCCCTACACTCCACCAGACCACCACCTGATGTCCTCAACTCCGCCGGACAACCACGTGACGCACTGAGTTCTGCCAGACAATCACCTAACGTCCTCAACTCTGCCCGACAACTACATAGGGCCCGATATTCTACCAGACCGCCGGGAGACCCCGAAGTTCTGCCAGTGCGACCTTAGGCCTTTAAAAGCCTCTAACTTCCACCCTACGGGTGATACTTGTAATCTGATCGCTCTTGGAGGCGAGTCAGCCCCCCTGTAATTAACTCAAGTTCTAGTGGAATCGTTTTAACTAGGCCAGGCCCCGTGATTTTTCCCCTTTTCAGGGTTTTCCACGTAAAAATCTTGTATTTTCTGTGTGCGAGCTGGATATTCATGCAACGCTAAGACGTAAAGTTCAATCTCTATCGCCGCGTATATTCTAGCCTGCAACAGTTTGGCGCCGTCTATGGGAAACAAATCCCACTATCCTAAGCACCACTTAGATGGCTAACATGCGTAGCAATCGCATCTTGGGAGCCTCCCGCTCCAATTCACATCAATCTCGGGATCAATATATGAATCATAGATGCCAAGTGTCCGCCTCCTTTCATGCTGGGGGGCAAGATGCTATTAGAGAAGTAATTTCAGGACCATCCACTGAAGACCGCATCAGGAATATTGAGGAGTCTCAGGATGAGATCCTTCAACTCCTGCGAGAGACCCGACAGCCGACACTAGCTCCCTAAGAAGAGATCCTTCTCCCTCGAGATCCACCCCGGGTCGAAGAGGTTCCACCAGAACATCTTCATGTTGAGATTCCTTTCCCTCCGCCGATGGTGCATCCTCTAACACACCAAGACAATGAACTTGCTGACACAGCAAGCTCTACACATCCTTCACACGCAGGGCAGCAACCTCGTATTCCTCTAGACGTCGCCGAGGACTTAGCCCCACCACACGTTGTTGGACTCCCTCACAATGTCCTACGACATGAACTACGAAGATTGGCTCAGGAAGAGTTCCCCGCGGGAGGTGCAAGACAATCTCTTCATCAGCGGGACTTCCAGGAGTCATCACCCCTAACTGAAGCCATCCTTCAACATCCCATTCCAACAAGATTCAAACTACCGAACATCGATCCCTACTACGGGACAACTGACCCGTACGAGCATATCGATCACTATAAAATCATCATGCATATCCAGGGAGCCTCAGACGCGCTCCTCTGTTAGGTCTTTGCTGCCACCCTCAAAGGGCAAGCTTGAACATGGTTCTATTCACTTCCAGCTGGAACCATTCCAATGTTCGTCAAATTAGCCAAAGTGTTTGTCGAACAATTTGTCGCCAATCGGAGAATTACTAAGGACTCTGCTCACCTCTCGGGGATCCGTTAGAATGAAAGTAAGTCCCTCAAGGAATACTTCCAGAGATTTTCTACTGAAGCTAGTCAAATTCCGGGAGTAGATCCCGAGTTACTTAGAGGCGTTTTCCTCGGAGGGCTTCGTCCGGGCCCCTTATACTCAGCACTTATGCGATACACAATCCCTTCATATGCCGACCTGATCCATCGTGTGGAAGCACAAATATCAGCGGATGAAGCTATTAGTGCCCACAGAAAGCAATTTGAACAAATTTCTGGAAAGCGCAAAGCCCCTACAATGGAGGACTCATCCTCACAACGAAAGAAAAACTTCTCTCATAGACCCCCAGTACCATAATGTGAGTTTCAACAGGATGAGGAGTATACACCACTCAATGCCTCTCGATCGAATGTGTTGATGGCCATCCGAGATCAGAAAAATATTAAGTGGCATAATCCTTTGAAGCCGAACGTAGGAAATCAAGATCAATACTGTCATTTTCATCGTAGTCGTGGACACACTACTAAAGCTTGCAAATAACTCAATGATGAGATTGAGAGGCTGATCCGACAAGGATATCTCCGTCAATTTATCCAAAGCCCCACCGACTCGAGATGATGTTGGGGGGCAAAGCAGCAATAACAAAAACAACTATTGAATAACATTCAAATGGTTGGTGAGATCAAATGATCACACAGTGTATGCATTTGTGCTAGTAATAGTAATCGTCTTATTTTATTGTGCCTCTTTTAAGCAGTATATTGCTCTGATGTCTCTAGTATTTTCCTTGTACGTATATCGTATGTGTTTAAAATGGTGTAACACTTATATCCCTAAGGTGTACTAGGAAGTTGTTATATTATCCTATATAATATAGTGGTGTGTTGTACCTCCAATTTGATATTGTCTACTTCTTTAAAAAGAATATAAAATGATGACTACTAACGAGTATAGTCTCTTTATCCTTGATTCGAGAAATACGCAATCTTTATTGTATCTCAATCATTGAATGATCAATCCCAGGGGGATTCGATACGACCTATTCCACACAAGTTAACGTCATCGAGCAGGGCTCTGACATACAACCTCGGATAGGTCATACATCCTTGGTGGATTATCTCGACCTCTTCCACACAGGTTAACGTCATCGAGCAGGGCTCTGACATACAACCTCGGATAGGTCATACATCCTTGGTGGATTCTCTCGACCTCTTCCACACAGGTTAACATCATCGAGCAGGGCTCTGACATACAACCTCGGATAAGTCATACATCCTTGGTGGATGTTGACCTCTATTATGGCATGATTTTTTCCCTCGAGCGCATCCAATTGAGTTGATCGAGCTTCGTCGAGCTCGATTCAACTCAAATCGGTGCCAATTCAGGTCTGCTTTTTGATAATTTAGCTTGGTCGCGTCGAGTCGAACCCAAACTAACTTGAATTGAGTCAGATTGGGTTTGATTCGAACTTAATTTCAGCTCAATGGGTGTAGCCTAATTCTAATTAAAACTCTATTGACTTTTATTTAAAATAATCTGAATCCAATAGTTAGATCAGGAAATGCGATTAACGGTCCCGATTTGATCTAATTCCCAAGTCTGCCGTCGCTAGGCTCTCCAGTCGCGTGATGTATTATTTTGGCGTAAATCTGACTTTCCTTTTAACAAGGATCGGGGGGCAGGGTGCGAAAAAAGGGATATGAGAAGCAGAATGGAGAGTTTTTGGTGGAGGGATAGGCGGGTTGATCTGGAGGCAGTCGCGACGCTCCCATATCTCGCTAGGAGTTCAGAACTTCCTCCCCCTCCGGGTTCTCTCTCGCATGACCTAGCCCAAGGCCCCCACCTCCCCTGTTCGCAAAAGCCCAGAGCCGAGGCCTCCCCGGGTCTTCCCCTTGCTGTTTGCGAACTCCAGGCGAAGCCGCCTCCGTCTCCTCCTCTCTCTCTCTCTTGCGTAGCCGACCCGGATGGGACCACCCCGTCCCGACGACCCCCTACCCTCTCCGTCTCTCCTCTGTTCGGACCAAACCAAGAGATGAAACTCCCTCTCTCGGTCGCGACAAACCTGGTGCTGACTCACCCTAGCCGCCCCTTTCCCTCTTACAAGGTGAGCTTCTCATCCTCCTTCTCCTTCTTCTTTTCTTCTCCTTCCTTCTTCTTCTTCTTTTCTTCTTCTTCCCTCTTCTTCCTCTGTTCTTCTTCTCCTTCTTTATCTTATTCTTCTTCTTCTTCTCCCTCTTTCCTTTCTTCTTCTCCTTCTTATTTTTCCTGTTTCTTTCTTCATCTATAATCTTCTTCCTCTCTTAGATTTCTTCTTCCACTTTGGTTTTTATCATTATTTCAATTTGAAGCCTTGTGAATGGTTTAGATGCTAGTAAGAATGCAAAGCTTATTTTTGGCCAAAGTGAAATGTGGATGAAATTCTTAGGGTGTATATGTCATTACACCTTTAATCCTCTTGATTCCTAGTAAATGCATTTACTCTCCATGTTAGATTTTATGATGGCTTGCATAGTTGATCTTGTCACCATGTGTTAATTTATAGATTTCTCCAATGTATTTGTTTATGTTGTTTGAGAATGAATAATTGCTAAGTGGAATTTGTACTTGAGGCATGTCATATGATTTAGAGTTTTAGGTGTAAATGACGGGAAATCCTAAGAAGCCATGTTAATTCTTTATAAAGGTATGCACATAAGGTGTTTGTGCTAATGTCCATTAACAATTAAGGCAAGTTTTGAACAAGTGATGGTCTTTTGGCAAGTCATATTTGCACGATGAACTTGAGTCCCATCTTATCGTTGAGTTATATATTGTTTCAAAAAAAAAAAAGAGGAAAGGGAATCCTTGATTTTTGAGATTTGTTGGAAATCCTTTTAAACTTGATACTTATCGCTTAACTTTGTTATGCATCTTGGAGGGATAGTTCTTGAGAAGGTTTGGACATGTCCGACTCTTGCTCCATTTTAGTAGTGTGATATGAATGACGCTATGGAGTATCTTTATAATGTTACTTTGTTATAGTGTCCATTAAGGAAAATGCATGCTTAAATAAAAATGTTGATGGATAATTAGCATATGTGTATCTCCTTTCATATATGATTTGAGAAAGTTAAAAAAAAAAGGCTTCAATAGCAATAAAGATAGAGAGTTTGTTCATTCGTATCATGAATGGAGGTTTGCTACATTTTCCCTATATGTGCATTGAATGATTTCTCTAATCTCTCAGGCATGGGCATTGGCCTCTTTCTTATTCATGGTTACATTTATCCTTTAAATACTATGTGGGTATTTAGTTGTTACTGTATTTGGAGAAGTTTGAATTCATGAGTATGTCTCAAGGTCATGTGAACGGTTAGTAATGATGATTTATGCACTTTGTTCAAAGGCTCTATCATGTTATTACAAGTGTGTTTCCTTCCGTTAGCATTTAAAATAACACATATTGATGGATTTTGGCACCCCATGGAGTTTGTGTTGATTAAGTTGAGCAATCCTTCTCTCTTTTTTTCCCTATAAGTGATTATTTGTCGCAAAAGGAAAGTGATTTGAAAGCAGTGTCATGAGTCATTTTATGTTAGGAAGTTTTATGAATGGTTTTTGCATTGGAAAGTCTTATGAGTGATTTTGTGTTAAAAAGGCCTTGCAATTTGCTTTGTGTGGGAAAATACTTACTTGATTTGTGTTTCGTTTCGTACGAGTATATTTAGGGGTTTAGTGCAATAATGTTCTGAGAATTGTTGGAAAACTTTCAAGGTATTTTGATTGTTGCAAATGATGTTATGTTGGAGGGTTTCACTTACTCTATATTCTCATGATGAGGTATCACATATGCTTGGATTGAAAACATGCTTTGATTATGGAGAAGTTATGTTTTGTGTTGAAGGCTTCTTGATTCCTTTACAAGTGATTAAGTCGGCTTTGAGTCTCACCTCTTGTAGTTATCATCTCTTTGGTGGGAATGTGAGAAGGTGATTTGGTATACATGCAAAACTTTATCTATAAACTTCAAAAGAACATTTTCTTATATTTCTTTAATCACTTGATGTTGCATGTGCTGGAGGAAGTGTCTTGCATTAGCTTATGTTGTGCGGTTGTTTTGGAAAGGGGGATGATTTGCATTGAGTTTTCTCTCTTCTCTCAAATTCATATGATGATATTGTTATATGTTATTTCTTTATATTTTTGTCTCTGAGGTTGAATCCTAAACATTCATAGATTCTGTATAGAATGGTTATTTGAGTATTTTGGGTCATGTTGAAAAGCTTCCATAAATGCTTCATGTTTCAATTTGGAGAGTATATGGCTCAAAATGCAAAGTTGTTTATTTCATGTTGAAAGTTCCATGAGTTATTTGGAGAAACACACGAGTGTTTGGGGGGTTTGCATGTGCTTTAAATATGAAGTTTTACATAGAATCAAATGATATTACATATGTTATTGGGGGCATATTTAGCTATAAGTATTGGTGGATTTCGAGGTCCTGTTATGCTTTCTTGAATTTATTTCTTCTCTACTTGCTTGAATTTTATGAAAGAGGTAGTGTTGGCAATTGTGTTAGAGAGCCTCATGAAACCTTTTCGTTGGAAGATTTCTATGTATTTATCCCACACCAAAATAAAAGCACTCAATTGTTTTGTGTCAGAAAAGACTTTTTATGGATTTCTTATGAAGAGAATTTGGATCACTTTGTTTATGAAGTTTTACAATTGTTACTTTGGAATTGACATTATTTCTATGCATGATTTTGTGTTGGAGATTCTTTAAGTTCTTTTTGGGATAAAGTGGTATTTCTAAGAGCTCTTTAATGTATTTTCTTTTTAGAATAAAGGGATATTTAATGTATGAATTATCTCTCTCTTGTTAGTATTTATTTTCAAAGTTGAGTTTGGGTTGAATGTGAAATAAAAGTTGCTTGTTTATGTTTTAGTTTTGGGAGCTTGTTTTTTCCTTCGCCACTGTGGGTTTAGTGTAGGATATAGTGTGAGTCATTGAGTTGTATGAGTGCTTATTCTTGGAACGTGGGAATAGCAAAGGGCGTCAAAACACCTTCTTCTCTAATCGTATTATATCGAATTGGGGTGGAGGTCGTTTTAGAGACATACTTGACTTCAAAGAGGTGTGCCCAACAATAAAACGCATACATTCCTTTTATTATTTTTTATTTTCATTCCTTCCTTTTTGACATTTCATCGCCTTTCTCTTTACTTCTCTTCTCTCTACTACTATTCTATTTATTATCTTATTTTATTTATAGATTCCTAAATTTATTGATATATGTACGAGTGTCCAAAGGGTTAGAAAAGAATTTTCTTTTGTCCCCTATAACACTAGTGACACTAAGGATAAAAATTAAGAACCGAGTCTTAGATAACATAGACTTAGGATGCATGCTCCTCATAGGATAGAGACACCGAAAAATAAACTTAGTGACACATTTTCCTAGGTTTGTTGTGCCTTAATCCATTAATAATTAACCAACAAAATCTCTCTTAACCAATAATAGACTGCTTAATCTACCTTTCTTTTAATTTCCAACAAACTAAAATAACTCAACAAAATTGGTTGCTACTGGGTAACCCAGGCCTACGAGGCTATTAAGTTAGCCCCAAGGAGGGTGAAATAAATCTCACGGCCTCGGTGAGCAACAAAGGTAGCAATCAATCAAACACTAAAATAAAATTCTTAAAATCAGTCTTAACTTACTAATACTTATATTTAAACTAAAGCATCCCTTTAACCTTCAACAAATCAAGTTATAAGCAACCTTAGTTAAATCATCCTACATAGGACATACCCAAAAACACACAGCCTATTACACACACCTAGACTTGTTGTTAGGACACGACTTCTAGTCCTAGGTTAGACCGATATTTTATTTTATTACTTGATGCCAATTACTCCTATCAAGTTAGAGAACCCCTGCATGATTTTAGGTTTTAGCAATAACATGTGTATGTTTTATAAATATGAATATTAAATCTTCTGTTAGTCACTTTTTTTATTTACCTGCATTTATTTCTGAATGGCATCTACGCTCATTTGTGTATTTTTCTTTTATCTTGTCTTGCGAGGTACATTGGGCTACGCATGATTAAGAATCAGTGAATAATTTACTCGCTTAAAGCTCTTAAGTGGCTGCGCCACAAGTCTTGCATAGTTGGTAATCAGTGGATAGTTCGCTTGCTTGGAATTCTTAAGTGGTTGCGCCACGGTCAGGTATAATCTCTGTAACTTGTAAAGAAAATTTCTAATTACATATCGAAATTGCTACACATCACACACATCTTGTTATTAGCTTTTAGTTTAATATATATTCTAGCATGTTTAGGTAACTGGCCATAGGTTAGTGCACTAACGAAGTTTTGGCCATATAGGCCAAAGCTTGCCCCTTCTGTGAGCCCTAGAGACCCTTCTGGTCACCTTAGGCCTGTAGTGTAGGGCCCACCTACTTGTGCCATGTGCATCGAAGTTTTTCCATACGAAGTGGGCACCGTTAGGATGTTGCCTTTTTCTGTTTTGGGTGTGATACCCCCACCTTCTGTGAGCCCTAGAGACCATTAGGGTCATTAGGCCTGTAGTGTAGGCCACTACTTGTGCCATATGCATCGTTATTTTCCCACACGAAGTGGGCACCGCTAGGATGATTTTCTATCGTTGTGTGATGTGGGTACCTTGCCTGAAGGGTATCCTTAGTATGTTTATTTACTTTCTGTACTATGGATGTCATGCATGCATCTTTATACACCTTACTCCACAGTGCACCTTGCCTACATACATACATTACATTAGCATTACTCAAATGAAACTATCACATTATCTTTCAGTAGTCTTTAGAATATTTTTACTTATGCATCTGTCTCATGCATCATATATGGCGCTAGATAGGTTCGTTTGCATATTACAAAGTCTCTGATTTAAACATCTGAACTAAAAATCCTTGATTCCTTAGGATAGAGCCTTCTTATCTTGCATACATGTAAGGCGATTGTTTGTGTTTAGGATGTAGCTGGCAGCTCACTCCAGGCAAGCTTAAGGCCAGAATTGTACACCCCTCAGTGTGTCTCTTTTCACTTCTGATGGATTTTGAATCTATCATTTCTCTTAGGTTAGCGAATTCTATCTTTGATCTTTTAAACTCAAAATTTTAATCACATCTTTATACATTTAGAAATGTTTAATCACCAATAAGGATAAAGAGAAGAGTTTATCACCTTTGGAATAGAACTTAGGAACTTTTTTATGTGCACCAAATTAAGAAGAGAATAATACATCGTCCTTACCATTTTTTGGTCTCCCCCTCAGCTCTGCCCTTGCTACAGGGCAAGGTGAGGAGGAGATTTCTTGTTACTCTGTCACCTTTTTGTGACCTGTTACTACTTTGCTTTCCACTTTCTCCTCGGCTCTGCCCTTGCTGTAAGGCAAGGCCAGGAGAAGATTCCCCTTTGCTTTCTCTCACCACTTTTGGTGTCCCTTTTCTTGGGCCATTACTCTACTTCTTTTATCACATTCGGTCAACGCCAACACGAGCGGTTAACTAGTTTGTTCGCCACTCTTGTTGGAGGTCCGTTTGTTGACCCTGTTTCTCCCTAGACCTAGGTCAAAGGGTTGACCTGGTCAAATTTGACCAGGCTAGACCCTGGAACCCAACCCAATGGGTCCAGGGAGTCAAGCCAGGTCTGCTGAGCCCAGACCCAGGCCCTGGGTCAACCTGGTTGACCAGGTCAACCCAGGTTAACCCATTAGGCCCATAGAGGTCTAAACTAGTTCAAATCAAATCCAAACTCAATCCAGGGCTCTCCAAGCCCTATTCTCTCCTCCACTGGACTCAGTGGGTCAGGCTTGACCCATTGGGCCCAAGTCTTGGTCCTGGGTCAACCTGGTTGACCAGGTCAACCCAGGTTGACCCAATAGGCCTTAAATGGGTCTAAATCAAATCCTAACTTATTCAAGGTCCTTCAAGGCTCATACCCTCCTCCCTTGGACCCATTTGACTAGGATTGACCAAGTCAACCCTTGACTTGGTCAACCTAGACCCTTAATAGGTCAAAATGACCTATTTAAGACCTATTGAGGCCTTTTAAACCTTTCCTAGTGATCTAAAACCTAAACCCACGGCCAAGACTTCTATTTCCCTCCTAATTAGCCCTAGGATAGATCTGGTGCACACATATCATCGGGGTGTACTGGTGAGAAACCTGTGGACCTCCGAAAGGACTAACAGACACCATCGCCCCGCGAGGGGAGACAGTATCTGGCCAATGGGAGGGCAGATTCGACCACACATATGATTAGCCATTGAGGATAGTGGCTCTCACCAGCACACCCCGATGGATAGTAATATGTGCGATCTAGTCACAACGGGTTTTCCCCACCCGATACATTAGCTCGAATGAGGTTTATTTGAGAGTGGAATTCGGTTTCCCACGGGTGCAAGCCCCTATGATTAATTACATCTCAAGCCGGGGCCTGAGAATACTCTCGATTAAGGATTCTACATTATTCTTCCCAAATTGGGATTGGCACATAGGGCGAAGACTATGAAGTCCTACTCGAAGGGAAAGAGAGGTTCAACTAGGCTTAGTCAACAAGTACATCTCACATCAGCATCCGGAGGGACTAAGGTAGTGAGAAGAAACTGGAGAAAATAAATAAATCATGCACTCGAAGCATGCAAGAGGGAAGGATGGAGGTGGCGTCATCCGTGTGACGCGGATATGTAGGGTTTATGGTCTCTGGAAGACAGAAGACCTACATACTGATGAGGCGTACTACGGAACAAAAGTAGCCTTGAATTCTAAATCTAATGGGTTTAGTATTCTACGTAACACTAACACCCGTGTCCTAGCTAATGCAATGCAAAATCTGGACTTACCCCGGCCTGGAAAGGGGGAGCCAGCTAACCACCTAATCGCTTTAAAACCATGCTATCCAGTCATTTATGAAAGATGGGTGGGTAGGTTTAAGTTTATTGAAAGTAGGGCCGACGTCTAGAGGATTTTCTAATTGGCCCCGGACTGATGTTGGGTGAATGCTCCTATGACTAATGCAATTAAAATTTTGATTTAGTTGATTTCTAATGCAATACATGCTGGTTAAAGTATCCGAATCAGATATGCACAAAATTTTAAAAAGGCTTATAAAAATAATTTTTTGAATTAGACTGGGCTTCCCCAGGTCCGGCACCTCATCCTCATAGGTCAGATTATCCGGACTCTACCCACAGGCGGGGAAGTGTCTTATAGAAGGAAGGAAGAAATGCAATAATATGCATGCGACCCCGGACGATTCCGGCAATTCCCTAGGTCGTTAGGTTTCTAAATTGCTTAAAACTTAAAATTTTAAATATTAGTTGCGAGTAGAAAAGGGTTTTAGTCCTTAGAGAGCCTAACGAAATCCAGGCTAAAACAAAAGCGGCATGCAGATCGCCAATAAACTATGAAAAGCATACAACCTATACGTAATTATCATCAAATCAAACATAATACATAATTAAATAAATCAATTAAATGTCCATAGGCCAACTGCCCTTAATTACAACCCAGGGTCTGCAGAAAATTAAAGTGGCCGGGCACCACTGCCAACAACCCGGATTTCTAATCCTAAGACTGACGTAAGTTACTTTGAGTGGGATACTGCAGATCTTCATCTTCTTGATCTTTTCTTCCTTGGACTCCTCGGGTCCCAGCTCCATTGGACTCCTTGGATCTCAGCTTCATTCGATTCTTCGAGTAGTAGAACGATCCAAATTTGGATTTCCAAATAGAAAAGGACTATCCTCATATTGGGTGTCCTTTT